>SSNR01000323.1:357178-414777 GCA_006937965.1 Callopanchax toddi | reverse complement strand
CCCCCCCCCCCCCCCCCCCCCCCCCCCCCCCCCCCCCCCCCGCGATAGCGGCGACGCGCGGCGCGCTCGCGACAGTTCTCTCGTGCCGCTGCTGTACTGTAATCATATGATAGGGAGTCTCGGTCCCCGCAGCCGAATACCGACACACCGGGCGGACACGAGCGGAGGAGACGAGCTGGTGACAGAGGAAGAAGAAGGGAGTCGGTTAAAGTGTCCAACAAGTGCCAAACTCCCCCTCTGAACTTTTTCAAACTCTGGACAGAGCCGAGCGGAGGGGTGGAGGGGGGGAACCCTTGAAGAGGACGGGGCTCGCTAACCGAAGAACAGTCGCTTTACCCGGAGCTGAGAGTTGACTTTTTATCCGCTAGCTAAAAGAGGCGGTCTGCGGGTCGCGGCTGGCGGAATCCCCTGGGATCATCAGTTTTGGGGCGTGTTTTTTTTTTTCAAGGGAGGAAAAACAGTAATAAGTTCTCCAACTAGAAAGGTCGCTTGAATCAAAAGCCATGGTTGGGGAGACTGAGGTGAAGGAGAGACCCAAGTCCAACCCGGACTATCTAATGCAGCTGATGAACGACCGGAAGGTGATGAGCTCCCTGCCCAACTTCAGCGGCATCTTCACGCATCTGGAGCGGCTGCTGGATGAAGGTAACTCGGCTTGTGTTGGACTCGACCAGAAACCAATCCCACATAAATCAAACAGGTGGAGTTTGGTGGATATTGTGGGTGAAATTAGTTTATTTTACAACAGGATTCCTGTGTAGCTCCTCTGAAACGTGACAGCAGAGTTGTCCCCTAAACACTGATTTGATCCCAAAGATAAATTATGCCTCCTGGCTGTTTTTACCCAAAGCAGTCTTATAACAGTACACATCCTTCAGTTTAATGTGTGAATGGGGTGTATTTATTGTCTTAAGTCAGATTTTGGATTTGTTGAAGTGAACAGTAGAGCACTCTCTTAAACAAACACACACACAGGGATAGCTGATGGGAACAAACAGACAGTTGTTAGTCTTTCCCAGTGACCCAATGAGCAGGCTTATGTGAATGCTGCAGCCCATCCCTGTGCAGGAACGGAAGCATGTGAATGTGTAAAATATCTGATTTGAAGCAGCTTCCAGAGTCACGCTGTCTGTTCAACTCATCAATGCAGCCCACTTGTTGATATCCAACACTTTTAATAAGAAGCAGCTGTGTGAGATGCACACACTTATCTCAGCGCTGCAGCAAGGCACAGTTCCTTCTGTTTTAAATGTCACTTGTGTCCCCTTTTTGAATGTCATTATTTAGCAGTCGCTACAAGGTATTCCAGGCCTGTTGCTGCTGCTGTTGTTGCACATCAGGATCTCTGTGACAGGTCTCATGACACAGCAAGTCGCTCTCATACCAGATGACCTCTACAGCTCAACAAATAGGTCAACTTCACATCTCTAGTCGCGTTCACGTTGAGGGCTGACAGCTGTGATAACGTGACGTCTGTGGTTAGCGTGAAAACACTTTACGCCATACTCATTTCAGCTTGTCTGTGTGTTCTGAGGGAGCTGAGGCATGAAACCTCAAAACCAAAAGTCAAAAGTTTATGCAAGGTGTTGTTGAGTTGCATTTTTGTTTCAACCTAGCGGTCTTGTCCTTTCTATTTTTAAAACTATGACAGGTTGAAGTGTTAAGATAAAGCTCGCCACTGCTCCCCCCTTTATCTTTCTTCTCCTTCGACCAACTCTCTAGTTCTTCTTTCACTTCTTGTTTTCCTCTAGCTACTTTTAACTCAAGTGTGACAAAGGCTGTGCTTGCCTGTGCAGATTTGTTTGTTTGTGTGTGCTTTAATGGCCACGTTTTGCCAGTTTTGGGTCAGAATAGGTTATTAGAGGATCATCCTTGTCACTTTGGCTGTGGCTGTAATTATAGTGTGATACTGTAGTTATTATGGTCAGACTTAACAGTGAGAGGAGGGAGACATGCCTGTCAGCCTGCTTAGGTCAGATGATATTTGTGCCCCAAGGCAGTTATTCTGTCGTGTGTGTGTTGGTATGTGTGTGTGATTTCAAACCGGGGGTCTGTCTGTCTGTGTGTGTGTGTGTTTGTCTGGTGCTGTAGTCAGTTATTATTGCACCAGAGTGTCATTACAAAAGTATCAGAGGCAAGCATCGGTCATTGAGACAACCATAAACAAACACAGACAGAAATAAGTCTCATTTAAAAGCAGCGCATCTGAACCAGACTTGAAATAAACAGATAAATAAAAGTATTTTCACATTCAGAATAACAGTATTTAAAAATCAATTCTCTGTTTCATGTTTTTAAGCTGTAGAAAAAAAATTGAAAACAGTTCTGATAATAGACGTAAAACAGAATGATTAAACATTCATCAGGCAAAGGTTCTCTATTTGGAACTAGCTGATGTTTTTTAGTTTAAGTTGATTATCTTTTAAAGCTTTGGACAGCTATTTTGAGGGGGGGAGAGACACTGGCAGAGTTAAACAAGAACTCTAATGCACTGATTCTGGTTTGAGGACCGATACCGATTTCTGATTCATGTTCTGCTCTCTGACCTGCTGAAACAAATTTTTTCAGATTCCGATACGTTTCGGACCGAAAGCAACTATTGGACAATTCGGCTGTCTATTTTACCAAAGCGCTGCACTTTCGCAAGGCTTGGATTCTCTATTAATGCGTGCTGGTAGGGGTGGGCGGTATAAATGATATACGATAGAAACTATACAAATTTGGCCGACGGTAGAGATTTTGACTCTACCGTCCTCCCGCGGTAGCACATGTTGATGAATTACAGGTGGGAATTGAGACTTAGAGAAGTTCCAAGAGACCCATTGTACACCTCCAACTTCATCAACTATTCTTAACAATTCTCTTGTTTCCGGTTTTTCAGAAATTTTGCGTCGTGGACAAAACCGGATTTGGGTCAGCAGGATCCAAACTGCTTCGCGTCTTCACAGACGAACGAGACGAGCGCCGAATCCCCCTCCCTGCTTTTTTCACAAATCACACACTGCACTCTTTGAGACGACTCAGGAGGATGAAGGCACTGCACATAAATATCACATATAAACATGTTTGTATGTGATATCTGTGTGCAGTGGCTTCAGGTCCGAATGCGCTGCCATGCCAGTTCAGTTCGGTTCTGTCCTCTACACGTCCCCTCCACCTCCGACTGGAGCCAATTGTCGGACAGAAACCGAGGTTTTTCACAGTTAGACCAGTGAGAGGTGCACACAAGTCTGTCTCCTCCTGGGGGGAAAGATTATGACCAGGAGAGACTTTAAAAAAAAGGCTGGACCCCTCAACCCCCCAGGAGGCAGGCACAATTTATAATGTTTATATATTTAGGCCATATCGCCCAGCCCTACGTTGTGGTGCATTTTAAAGCAGAGAGACGGACAGAAATGGCCAGCCGTTAACTCTTCAGTCCCAAAAAGAAAAACACTTTTTCAGCTAGCAGAAGATAAAAAACATTTGGACGTAGAAAGAGGAAAACCTGGGTGAACACTAGCATAGCGTTTCAACAACTGGTGTTTTGCATTCTGTTGTTACTGTGGCAATGCCATGTCCGGGGGAGGCGTGGCATAAGGATTATACCTGATGGGGGAGGGGTAAGAGCTCTGAGACGTGTTTGTGTAAAATAGCTAGCTTTACCTAGCTTGTTTGAAGGTTACACAGTGCAGCTTTAAGTCTTCCTCATAGAAGATCTGATATTGTTAGTTTGAATTAGCGTTTAGCGATACTGTGCTCTTTGACTGGTAAAAATGTCAGACTTTCTTTATTGCTGCTTAGTAATGTGCGCTCGTGACCCTCCCACCCCCCCACCCTGCCCAAAAATCTGATTTTGGCATTTTGGATTGGCTGATTACTGATTGATACCCAGCCACTTTTTTCTCACATCTCTAAAAAAACTATTCTTAGTCTTCAGGAATTTAGAAAACACTTTTCAAACGTTGATAACTGATTTAAGGATTTCTCTTTAGTAAGAATTCTCTGTTCTTCTCAGTTTTACTATCTTTAAGTTTTGGACAAATCTCTTGACAAAACAAGACACTCACAGATGTTAACAAGTAAACTGGTAACTCAATAACTCAAGTTATTCAGAAATCGAAAAAGACAAAGCATTCAGGTAATTGCTGCTCTTTGGAAAAAAAAAAAAAAACAGACAAAATTAGTACAAAAATCAGAAATCTGTATCAGCCCTCAAAATCAGAATCAGTGCATCTCAAATCAGTACTGAAAATAAATATATTAACCGCAGCTTTACTGTTTTATTGTCTCATATGCGATTAGATTTACTTGGATTGCCACTAATATATCTGTTTTTCTCACATTTTCTTACAATATTTGTAGATTTAAAGGGTAGCAATCCGTGTGTTGGAGTTAAACAGAGAGGGGAAACATTGTTAGTAATAAAGAAGGCCTGATTGAGAAGCATTCAGCAGTTAGATTCTACATTATGGTGCAGAATGCCTTCCTGCCTGTCTTTCTGTGTCTATCTTTGAGCTGTCACACTCAGAGCTTCCTTTAATTCTGGTGACACTGAGTCACCGTTCGTATGAACTCACAGTCTGATGAAAGAAATGTGAAATCTCTTTATTTTCTCTCAACTTAATCCCCCCTCCTCTTTTTTTATGTCTGACTCTGTCTTCCTCTGTTTCAAAGAAATTGGCAGGGTGCGCAAAGACATGTACAACGACACACTGAACGGCGGCATGTTCAACGGGCGGGACATGGAGGAGCTTCCCGAAGCCGTCGGCCCCGTGGCTCAGCTGCAGGAGAAGCTCTATGTGCCTGTCAAAGAGTACCCCGATGTGAGTTAACAAACCAAAGACCTTTGAACTTTTCAGAAGAGTTTCTGTTTACCTTACGCTGCTGTCACTTTATCTTTTCCCTATTTACTGAAAAGGCTACCAGAAAGTCAGCGTGGCTCCAAATCATGGAGACATTTTGCTTTGCGTTTTATCAAAAGGCTGATTTCATTCTGAGATCATCTTTGCTCACACCCAGTGATGTAATCTGGAGCTAAAACAGGTCAATAACGAACCAGTACTGGTGGCTCCACTAAGATAAAAAAGAGCAAAACACAAGAATGAGAGAAAATGTGGATTATTTTAGATGTACTGAATCAGACAAACTGTTAGTCTGGCACCATTTTCAACCCTAACGTTGAACCATAAATATTTATAAGAGCTTAAAAAGCTGGATTAAGTTTTCCCCCAAAATATAAAGATACGTGCGCGGTAGCCGAGCACTTGAGTGCGAGCTGTGTTGATCCGCATTGCGTGGCTCACATGATTTTCTTCATGCATCAGCTCGCCAATCACCCACTACAATGACGGGCTGTCCTGTCTCACATGACAGCAGACTAACAGGACACACACAGGAGTGCATTGGAAAACGGTTGACATCAAGGTTAAATTTAGAGAGCAGTTCCTCTGTCTGTGTTTGTGCGTGCATGTGTGCTTGTGTGTGTGGTCTTGTGAGAGTCGGGGGTCATCCTAGAGGTCAGAATGTGTTGCAACTGTCTCGGACGAAATTTAATGGAGGAACAAATGGGGTAAAAGGTGTGTGATCGTTATGAAAGAGACAGAGGGACAGTGGCAAAGAAACAACGCACACACGAAGGGGCAGCTGTCTAGTTAATCACTCAGGGGTAGTGACAGATAAGGTTA
Source organism: Callopanchax toddi (assembly GCA_006937965.1). NCBI lineage: Eukaryota > Metazoa > Chordata > Actinopteri > Cyprinodontiformes > Nothobranchiidae > Callopanchax > Callopanchax toddi. The sequence goes on along the minus strand of SSNR01000323.1, from coordinate 409,111 downwards.
AGAGAACTGCAGTGTCCTGTCATGGCACCGACACCAGCCAGCACCCATATAATGAGCTATTTTTATCCCTCTTCAAACACTTCACAGATACACAAACCTCAAAGGGAAGCTCATAAACACAATGTAAAAAAAGCATCTCGCCTTTCTTTATTTGCTTTATTTTTTATTGTGTATTTTGCTCTTTTTTTTATATAGTTTAACTTTGTAGGACGGATCCTGGGCCCACGTGGACTAACGGCCAAACAACTGGAGGCAGAGACCGGCTGCAAGATTATGGTGCGAGGAAAGGGCTCCATGAGAGACAAGAAGAAGGTAACACTCTTTTATCATTTTGCTTCTTAAAATTTTACTTTTTAACAGTCACAGGTTTGATTTTGGATAATCATCTACTGTTAAATGTAAGGATTTGTTTTAGAAAAACTTAAAAACTACTAAAGCCTTGTGCAAAAACCCTAACTCCTATCATGGCCCAAACTGGAGACAAGATGGCAACCAGTCCCTACATGTGGATTGGGACTTCACGTCTTTGTTGTTCTCTAACGTTTTCAAGCCCTTTTAGTGGAGCTGAGGTTGTAGGAGCACATTTTCATATTCACGGATATTTGGATATTAAAACAGGCAGGAGTTTATTTCAAAAACCTCTTAACATTTTTAATATTCTCAAATAGAAATGGAAGTGGTAATAAAGAATTTTTCAAGAATGATTTGGAGACTCATACAGAACATGATATCAAACAGAACTAAGTAGAGAAACGATGGAGTTATAATAGAAAAAGAAAGGTAACGTTTCACACAATATCACAGATCTGTTAGAGTTCATGTTGTGAGTGACTCTCAGCTCAGAACACATGAAATATTAGCTCAGTATCTGTAAAATTGACCTCGTTAAAGTCCTTTGTGTGTTGGCTAATGTTGATTAGCTGTGGTGGCCATCTTGACTCTCAAATTTAAACAGTTCTAGATGTACACCCATTGATTACTTCCAGGGAGTTGCATTAAAATCCACCCATTGGTTCATGGTATTTAGCTAACAGCACAACAGGGTCGACGTCAACAGTTAATTCTAAAGTTTTAAAGAAGTTGAGATAAGTGTAGAGCTTGGATTATGTGACTCTTAGCTACTGTGACACCAACGCTTAGCTCAGTGTTGGCTAAGCTGATTAGGTCATAGTCATTTTTGTGTAAATTAGCTTTGGTGGCCAACTCGAATTGGCTCAACTCCAAAGGTTATTCACCTTTCTTTGACATACAATAATTAAAATGAGACGTTAATGAGTTTGGACCTGCACAATATATAGAAAATCAATTGCCGTTGACATATTAATACCTCAAATGACTACTTGGACCATCATAAACTTTATATATTCCAAGTGTTCTGTATTCATGCTCTGTGTACCAGATACATTTTTGACCAATAGCATTAATGCAAACTAATGCTTTCTAATATCAAAACGAAACATTTTAAAATTGTATTTTAGACGGTACATTCAACCTTTTTAGTTATCTATCCATCTGTTTATAGTGTTTATTTATCCACCTTCATCTCAGAACAGCTTTTTTGCTGTGGAGTTTTTCTTTACTGTCCTGGTGTTCAGTCCATCTGTCCTCCCTTCCTCTCCCCTGGTGTCTGCTGTTGGACGGAGTCCGCTCAAGCTTTCCAAACGGCAGGTGGAGCAAGTCCAGCATTCCTCCACCACCCCCACCTCTTTTGCTCTCTCTCTCTCTCTCCAGAACATTCCCTACCCCGCACGCCCCTCAGAGGGAGACAGAGAAACACACAGAGTCAGAGAGGAAGGAAAACAGAGACACAGTGGGAGGCAGCTGGGGGAGACGAGAAAAAGATGTTGACTTTCAGTGTTCTTCAGGATGATACATCTCACTTGACAAAACAGCCTCAGAGGAAACAATTTGCAAGAACGCCGCATTGAGATACAAGACGTGTAATCTTCTAGCTACAATTGGCTGTCTTTTTATTGGAGATATGAGTTCATATTCTGTAATATCAGCCAGTTAATAGAGAAAAACATGTTCTTCAAACACAGTGTCATCTATATTAAGTCATAATTTAGGAAATAAGAGTTAGATAATTAGAATTATTTCACTTCCTTATTCAAAATATCCATTAAATTCGAGGAAATTTATATAAAATTGGGTAAACTGCCAAATTTCATTTTACAAAGTAACATAAAATTTCAAATAATCCCACATAAACCTACAATATTTGCAGAGATGAAGCATTAAATCTGTTATATGTCAGTAAGGGGATTAAGGGAGTTGGATTTGGTCATATCTGACTTTCACAGGCGTCGTTAGTGGACCGATCTCAAGTGGATAGCTATGAGTTCATGGGTTCACACCTGGTATTGGAATGTGTCTCCACATCTGTCTTGAGTGACCATTTGTGATCCAATCTCGCTTCCCTGCTTTGAATGTAAATAAAAACATACTTTGGCTTTTGCAAAGAACAATCGTTAGAATTCTGTGCAAGTTTGGATTTGCAAACCGTGTCCTCCTATAAAGTTTAGTGAACTACCAGAACCTAACCGTTACTACATTTATCATCTGGATCCTTTTGACCTTGTCCCTCAAATTGACCCACGATTCATCAGATCTACTGGACAAGTAGTTTGTTGCATACTTGGCAAACAGCCCGAATCATTAATTTTGCTAGACATGTGCAGACTTATGTTAAGTTAGTTGTTGAGAATTGGTTTGGTCCCTCTGGGTTGGGAGTGAGTCTTTAGCTTTACCTAAAGAGGAGGAGATTATCAGTGTCTTCATGAGTGATGGTAGAATAGAGCAAGGGATGGATCCAGAAGAAGGACTGGAATCTAAAGTCAAAGTTTGTGGTTTACTGGTCCATCTACATTCATTCATGACTGGAAGAACAAGATCCTAGGTGCAAGCGTTCATCGTAATCTAGCTCCCATCATTTAAGGCAACTCATAGTGGAGCTTCTGCTCCTCCTCATCGAAAGGAGTCAGCTGAGGTGGTTCAGTCATCTAATTAGAATGCCTCCTGGTCGCCTCCCTCTGGAAGTTTTCCAGGCATTCCCCACTGAGAGGAGGCAGATCTAGAGTTTGCTGTAAGGATTATATATCCTCTCTGGCCTGGGAAAGCCTTGGGATGCCCCAGGAGAAGCTAGAGAGGGATGTAGATCTGTTACCTCTGCAACTTGATGTTAGATAAGCAGTAGAAAATGGATGAATGGATGTCAGTTGACCGGTGGTGATCAGACCACTCTCAAATGCAGCTTGAAAAGTCAGAACAAAGTGTCTGAGCTTCACTCAAACCCTAACACATTCTTTAAACACAGGAAGGAGTCTGTATTGGATGTTTTTCAGTTTAACTTAAAACTTTTCAAAGTAGACATTTACGTAAAACAGTGGAAATATGACATTTTCATTCATTTAGCCAAGTTGATGACCATTACATTTTTCAGACATGGTTGCTATTGTGTAAAATAGTAACAACTTGATAATTCATTGTTATTTGTGGCAGGTTGAGTATGAACATGGCCAAGGACAGATGAGGCATTTCCCTTTGTTTCTAATCTTCCTATCCTACAAAGTTCTGTTGAAGTTCATCATGTCAAGATGAGTTTCTATTTAACCAAATCTGTGCAGCACACACCAGAGCTCATTTATGCAAAGCTTTCTCTCAGATTTATGCAAATTAATGTCAACAAAGACGCTAAATCAAGATTGCTTGAGCAAATATCGAAAAAAATGTCAGTTTTACTCAAAAACATCTCAGAAGTAGTTTGATGGTAGAGACTGGGTGGAAAACGATAAAATGAGGAGCAGTGCTACACGGAGGGGAGATAATATACAAAGAATCCGAGTCTTGAACCTTCACTAAAATGCAACACCAATCTTGTGTAACCACCGAGGAACAACATAGCCGTTTCATAAGTTCGATACGCCTCCAAAGCTGCATTAGACAACCTTGAGCCTTGTGTGTGTGTGCGTTTGTTTGTGTGTGATCCAAAAACCGAGCCAAGCAAGAAGAAAAGTGAAATCCTGTTCCCTGTCTGCGGTAAAGAACCGAGTTTTGTGTGGCGCATTCAAACCGAGCTTTTAAAACGTTTGTGTGTTTCAGGAGGAGATGAACCGAGGGAAGCCCAACTGGGAGCACCTCAGCGAGGACCTCCATGTCCTGATCACAGTGGAGGACACACACAACCGTGCCAAGATCAAACTCCAGCGAGCCATCAACGAGGTCAAAAAACTCCTCGTGCCAGCTGTGAGTACCAGAAACATCCAACGTGGAATTTTGTTTGTAATATTCCTAGAAGAATCTGTTTGAGGATGAGAGTTCACTGTGTTGGTATGCATGGGAGGGGGAAGGGGATTGTCAAATCCAAGAAGTGTGTGTGTGTGTCTTTTTTGTGTGTCCTTGTGTGTATGAGAGAGTATGTGTAAGGGGTTAGGGTAATTAGGGAACACGCATAAAGGGGTTGCCATGGTAGCCCCGGGTTGTTTGAAAGGCTGAGGGAATGAATGGAGAGTCTGTTCACTTCTTCTCCCCACTCCATCACTCCTTTCACTCGTTCACAACTCACTTCATTCCCAACTACCGGCTACAGTATTCCCTAGTTTTTTTGTCCTCACAAGAGAACATTTTGATCGCTCTCCTCAACATTTCTCAGATTCTCCGGCCCACCTCCCGCCCCCCTACAAACATACATATACAATCGCCAACGAGACGACAAATCAGAAGAACATCAGCGCTTGATAACGACTCACACATCCCGCATTATCCTCCGTTTGACGCACAAGAACAAAAGCACATATTTCGAAATCACAAAACTTCTTCCTTTTTTTGTCTCTGCATTATTTGCCACAATAGAACGAAGCTGAAAAGACCCGCAGGAGGGGTGTTTCTGTTGCAGCAATCAGCTGTCACTTCCAGTTCAGTCGTAGGAAGGCCATCCTTCAGCATTAAAGGATGTGATAAGTGTCTATATGCAGTCAGGAGCCGAACACCTGTTAACCGGTGTTTGTGCATGTGTGTGTCTGCGTGTGAGGAGGGTATGTGTTAGTTTAACGCAGCTGACCTTTCTCTCCAAATGTAAGCCAGTCAAGCTTTTCACCAGGCTGTAACTGGAGCTAAGAAGCTAGCGTGTTTGACACTGAATATGTCTTGTGTGGTGGAGTGGCTGGATTCAAGGCCTGGTCAAATCCACTTCAGACAATGTGGGAGGGTTTTTTTTTTTTATAAGTGCCAAGACAAAAAAACAGATTTTCATTTGGTTTCTTTTCAGTAACATTTGAATTGGTTTGTAATTAGCTCCATCATGCTGCATAATTTGATGACCTTTTGACCGAATTCCAACAAAAGTGTGTTCATTTTTTTGAGAAGGACAGTAATCTCCAAGCTGGCCCTTTTGTGCCGTTCTGTTTCCATGTGCCGCTGTAGGCTGAGGGGGAGGACAACCTGAAGAAAATGCAGCTGATGGAGCTGGCCATTCTCAATGGGACCTACAGAGACGCCAATGTCAAGACACGTAAGGATGACTTCATAGTTAGCATGAGGAGGAGGGTTGGTGGGTGACAGGGGAGGGGTCTCAGTACAGGACTCCACTGTATATATGAACAATGCCTCTGTTTCTGCTGTTAAAGAGACTGTTTGTCCTCTCCTCTCCTTCCCTGTCTATTGTATGTGCTCGGCTGTGGGTGTGCGTACACTTGCATTATTATATGTTTGTGTGCCGTACAGCCACCGCCGCCTTCCCTTTAGCGACCCCTCAGGCGCCTCGAATCATCACAGGTCCGACGCCCGTCCTGCCCCCCACCCTGCGAAACCCCGCCCCCGTCACCACGCCTACCATCATGCCTCTGATCCGTCAGATCCAGAGCTCCGCCCTCGTCCCGGGGGCGAATCCGCATCCGGCTCTGGTGCAGCAAGGGCCCGAATCTGGAATCATCTACACGCCTTACGAGTACCCCTACACACTCACTCCCTCCATATTGGAATACCCGATTGACTCAACTGGAGTATTAGGTACATAACCATCAACAGTTTATCACTCTCATACATGGTCAATGGATGTATTATGAGAACTGGATACTGGAGTCCAATGAAAGTAGCGCATCATGATCAGTTGTTTTATTGTGCACAAGTTAGCCACAGGGTCGTTCGTTATAACTGTGAAATTGTTTTGACTTTACATTTATAGCTATTTAAGGCACCATAGTAGTATACATTAATTTGTTCAAGTTGAGACCGTTTTCACTTGAAGTAAAACGTCACAAACACTCAGTTAGGCGCCACCTGACTTTAATAAATAGGCACTGAGATAGAACGTTTTCTAAGGTTAAACCTTCAAATTGTATCTCTGCAGTATTTATTTTATTAAATAAAGCAAAGTAAAGTTGTAGAGTTGTTTACACAGAATAAATCACATGCAAGTCAGCGTGGGCTGGCTCATCAAGGTATATGACACCTTTAAAAAGTCTCATCATTACTCCACAAAGTGAAGAACAGGAGAAAACTTTAGAATTAATATTAAATTTAGCTTGTTTTAATAATAAATAGTCTATATCTGTTTTGACTCACATACAAGCACGCTCAGGATTAACCTACAACGTACGCTGAGAGTATCAGTTTGTCGTGGTCTTGTTTTTGCACCGATTGGCTGCCAGATCCAGCTCTTGTAATACATCCACATCATACACTGATACGTGCTGAAGCTCATTGCTGGGCTAACAGTCCCTTCTCCCTGTGTTTTTGCAGGTATGGCATTCCCAACCAAAGGCTAAGCGATAGCAACCCATCCTAGCACACACACGGACTGGCTTGCAGAAACCCCTCCCTTACCCTCCATTCACTCCCCCCCCACACACACACACACACCCCTACATAGATGTCCCTCAGAGCAAACAGTTTGCTTATAATTTAGGATGACAAATTTCTCTACGGTAGTCCAGTGTCCATTCCTGTTCATTTCCTCTTTGTATTAGCAGACTAGCATTGTGGTGTGACGACTACTTAACTTTTTTTAATAATTCAGCTTCCGCTTGTAATTTTTAACACGTTAGTGAACCTGTAGATGTTCTAGAGCTGCTGTTTTAACATATGATAAAGCTTATTTTGATCACAGAGCTATAAAGTGATTTGCTTTCAGCTGATGTTGAATCTACTAGTGAAGCTTAGTTGGAAATTAGCAGTTTGGATTAATAGCTTCTTTAGGGAGAAAAAGACCACAAAACAACAAACGTTAAGTTTCTTAGATGTTATATTTTTACTTATCTTCACCCTAAGCCTTTGAACACTTGGTAAAATTCCTGGTTTCACTGATGTTGGTGCCATGGGTGGACTGTCTGATGTCTTTCTGATGAGTAACCTTCTGTGTTTTGTTTTGGGAATATCAATGGTTGTTAGCAGGTGCCATGACCACTAAGGTACGACGCCACGACAAGAGAATCCATCCTTACCAAAGGGTAGTGACCACAGACAGAGGTTAGTTAGCTCACCAGCCACTTTATGTGTATATGTGTGTGTTAGTGTGTGTGCATGCAGACCAATGGACCAATTTCAGTTTACATGTGTCTGTAATACGGCATGCCTTAAAAAAAAATCAAGAACTACTGTATCAGGCAGAAAGACCGAGCAGCTTCGGCATGAAATGTGAACGAGTGTTTGTTGCAGTGAACTAAGTGAGGACATTTTTGGGAGGAACCACGTTAGAGGTGACAGCTCTCAGGCCGGGACCCTCTCATTTAGAATGGATCGCTCCATTCATGTGACCCGATCCTTGTGACTCCTGAAACTTTTCTCCTCAGTACTACTTCTGGTCTCACAAATACTGTGGAAAGTTTTATTTATACTCATTCCTTCAGATTTCCACAGATGTTTTTTTTTTTAAAACATATAATGTATTAAATCCACTCCTTACATGACAGTTAAAAGTAAAACTGATGATTTCTAGAGGTCATTGGATTCATCCTGATCTTTAGGTTTTACTACTAAAACACAGAGTGTGATAACTACTGAAGTCTGTGTTTCAAGCTCTTTTGTATGAAATACTGTTGTTTGTGGTCTTATCAGTCGCCCACTGGACTTTATCATTGGGACTGTTTACATCTTTCATTTATTTCCTAGCCAGAGTGGTGCTGTTACCATGTATTTAGCTGCAAAATAAATTTGTATATAGGGATTTTAAGTGCTTATATGAAGCTTATGGAATAAGATCGCTTGGAAATACTTGTAGTTTTTTTTTTTTAGTTTGTAAATTTTTATCTTTGTTTTATGATATGCTTTTTATAGATGAAGTGTCTCCATGTAAACTTTATTCAAAGTGTGTAGCTACTACTGTTTTAGCCACCACCGAGGTGGCGATGAAGGCAGTGTTTTTGCTCTGTGTATTTAAAGAAGAGAGAACCTTCTCGATTCACAGGCGTCGAGACTGTTATATGCAATAGAAATGGAGAAATGGACTAGCTAGCTACAAATATGTGTGTGAGCAGTGGTGCTCTTGTTGTACACGATGGACAAAAAAAAAAAACACTAAAAGGCAATAAAGATGAGCATTGAAACAAATCTGTAAAGCGAACCAAAGCCTCTAAATTCTTGTAGTTAGTCTGTTTATTGTTAAACTGTTTCTCTAAAATCACCATCTTTTAACCTCTCATTACTATCTCTTATGGCGCCTCTGTGCTTACTGTAGTTGTTTTAGGTGCTACTCTAATACTACATAGCCAATAAATCAAACCATAATCAGTTAATCACAACTTTTAATCATCAAGATCTTATGCCTGCTGCTCTAAACAATAGCTCTACTTGTCAGTAAGTGAAAGTCCCTTTGAGGTCTGGACACTTTTTTTTTCTTTTGGACATAAAGGTCACTTTCTCACATGAAACCATGCCGTCTCCCTGTCTTGTCCATGGTTTCACTGTCTGTCTGTGCGAGACGTAGCCCAGCTAGCATGAGTAGTATCACTATAGCAGCAGTCTCACAACAGGAGGAGCGCCTCTGAAAGCCTGCGGATGCCTTCATGAGCACATGTGAGCATCGCTGGCTGGCCATTCCTCACGTCAACACACTCTGCTTGGTGTGAGTGCTTGTGAATGGTTATGCGGTGCTCATGAAGGTGTTGCAGCTCCTATGTAATGACCCTCATGCTGTGCGACTGCACTAGATCTGCCTTGTTGTCATCCCGACGCCACTAGCTGACACTAATCTCTCTTCTATCTTTTTTTCTTTTTATGTGCCCTTTTTTGTTTCCTTTCCTCGTCTGTCCGTCTAACTCTAGCTGCCACGGCAACTAACCCATGACCCCTCCCCTCCTTGACCTTCTGACCTTTCCGCCCACTGATGACCCACCCATCTCTGCCTGCTCATTGGCCCGCGGCTCTGCCACTCCCCCAGCTCAGCCAACAAGAGACCAGAACATTGGGAACAAGCCGGCTGCCTCAGTCTAACCAGCCAACCAGACGACAGCGATCATGGGAATAAACCTCAGGACCCTGCCCGACTTTACCAAACGTGCCTTCCTTCTAAAATTTAGCCCAAGAGTCTCTTCTCAATTTTACAATCTGTAACAGCTGCATGACTTTACTGGGGGTGGGCCTCAAACTGGTGAAGGGCTTTTAAACCTATCCCTGCCTCTGCAATGCAATAATAACGACTCTATTAATAACATGGTAACTTTACTGATACCGGTGGTACTTAAAGGCACAAAACCCCTCCGTAAACACTAAACTGTAGGAGACATGTTGAAACTTTTAAGTATTTTTCCGTCATCCAGCACCTTTTCTTATCAGTGTGCTTCTACTCTGAGCAGAACATAAAAACTGGTGTTCATATATTGACATGCTTTCATAGGACAACTTTTGTTAACTGTTTTTTTTTTTATTATTGTCAGTGGGTTAAGGATTTATTACTTGTTGATATCTTTAATCTGCTACAAAAAGCCATCATTCAGGAACCCTTTTCACCATAAATCAACAGGAAGAACAAATATGAACAAACTGGAATTCTAAAGTGTCTGGGTTTTTATTAGCTAAGACTTCCAGATACGGACTGGTTGCTCTCCTTTTGTCAAAATCACTTTCACAATGATGCCTTTTTCACACTACAGTATTGTATGAGCTTGAACAACAGTGCCTTTATTTATGGTGAGCCATCGAACAATGCTAAACCTTTGACTTAAACATCACAGCCTAAAATTAGAGATCGTTTGGGTTCATTTTGATTAGGATGTATATAAATAGCTCCAAAAACAAATCAGGCTCCAATTAGCATCTGAATCTCTGATGCCTCGAGAAAACAGTGTTATATTTCATGTTTTTGTGTTTGTTTTTGTGTTTGTTTGCTAAAGGAGATGAAGTCATCCGTATATTTTTGCATGTGTACCTGCTTATTTTTCAGAGTTTTTCTCGCAAACACCGAGCGATGCCTTCGTATATACGAATTTAAAAAACCATGCAGTCGTAACATCTGTAACAAGTTTATATTGTATTTTTATATTCTATTTTGTACGCAGAAGAATAACATTAAATGACATTTTCAGACGAGCCTTATTACGGAGAGAGAATTTGTTAAGTGGAGCTATAATTTATGTGATGGATGTCCTGAAAAACTGGAATTTGATGTTCTCTGTTTTAACTTTTCAGCCTTTTGAGATCATTGCTTGCCTTTTGTGCCTTTTGTATACAATGAGTGTGACAATTAACAGTGTAGTTCAACATTAATCTACTCTTCGGTGCCAAGTGTAGGTTACTAACTGTTACCACTTTTGTGATTATTAACCACGTTAATGGTACCTGTCTCTGCTCTAGATTCATTTAAAAATAAAAGTGTGTCTAAAAAAAGATGGGAAAAAAAAGAAAGTGTTGAATGATCTTTTAACTTTTATCTGAGGAATAACTCTGTTCACTATTAAACTCTTAGTTGTTAAACTAACAAACTTTGGTGCTTTTTCTCTGTAGCTCTTAATTATGCAAAACAGCTTCCTTTTTGCATACTAATCACCTCAGAGAGAGAGAGAGGAGGAGGAGGATAAAACACCAAGCAGACACTTTAGCCAAAATGCAGGGAAAAGGCCAAACTGTGTTTTTCCCACTTCTCCTTTTTTGTGTGTTCTTTTTCTTGTCTTCCTCTGCAATTCAAGTGGACATCACACACATCCAAGTGGGTAATAGGAGAGAAGAAAACACCCAGCTCACCATGGTTTCTCACAGGCATGCACATGTATAACAGACAAAAAAAGGAAGAAATAGGGGAAGGGTGGGGGGGGTTGCAGGTCTGACGGACGAGATGACTGGGGAATTGAAGGAAAATTGATTGTGCAAGCTCGCCCTAGAACATCTGCAGAGTAAATATTACACGAGATAGCAGAGGGTCCCTGAAGCCTCCGAGAAAACGACCGCTAATAACCTACACATGTCATGGTGGTTGTTTCCACTTTTATAGGACTTTAAACACTTTTTAGACGTAACTGAGTGCAATCTGAGCCTGTTGAGCTTTTGACATTTGGAAGTGAAAAGTGAAAAGTCCTCTTAAACCACAAATTTAAAGTTTCACACACAGAAAAGGGGGGCTTTTCTGTGGTGAATGCAGCAGTGGGTGGCTCATTCGTCCTCTCCCTGCCCTTCCTGCTTTCATTGTAAAACTAGGGAGGGGGGGGGGGGGGGGGGGGGGGGCTGATATTGAACTTCAGGCTTGGAGTTGAGCCTGCTCTGTGGCTGCAACCCCAAACCCCTGATCACAGACAGTGAAAGGACATAATGTGTCCGCTGCTGACAATCCTCTGGACAGGAAGAAGCTGAGTGGAGATAGCAAAAGAGAAGGGAGGGGGAGGGGGGTATAAATGAATGTGTGGGTGGGGGTGCATGAGTGTTGGGATGGGAGTGTGCTCTTGTCTTTGCTTTTTCCTGTTTTCACTCAAGTTTTGTGGGTTTTTTACATCCTTGTTCTCCTGGAATGAAACGCTCTTAAAGCAGCTGGTAATGTATTCTGCAGTCAGCTCTTCACCACTGCCAGCACAGGGGGCCCAGCGCTCCCACAGCTCACAATCAAAGTGTGATTGTGTGCAACTGTGTGTGTGTTGGAGGGAAAGATAATAAGAAAGTGAGAGGAAAAGACAGGTTGATTTACATTGCCATGTATGCACGGCATTCCCCACATAATGAACAACTCCAGATTTCTTCTGCTTGGTAAATATTTGATGACCAAGTGGTGCGGCGGAGTGATTTTTAGTCTTATAAGCTGCAGGGAAATGGCTCAAAAGTTGTATTTCAAGCCCTTCTTTCTCCCTTTCTCTCCCTTGTCCTCTTCCCATGTAAATAAGGCCAACTCCCCCTAACTCCACACACCCCTCTGAGGCAGTTTAAAGACCCAACACTGTCTCCTTGTCTCCTTGACAACCAGCTTACACTGGGGTCCTGTCGTGGCCTCTCTGTCTTTTGTGTTTGGGAGCTCAGAGAGACAGAAAGAAAGAGAGAGAGAGAGAGGAAGAAAGAGGCAAGGAAGGACAGGATGAAAAAGTTTTTGAAAAAAAAGATAACAAAGATGACATCACAGCTATTTCATCCCACAACTGAAAATGTGGTATGTATCCCAATGATGATGATGATGAGCCAGAGGCACAAAATGGGTGGCAGCTCAGTCTGAGAGCGTGAGTGGATGGAGAGAGGGAGGCCCACAGCTGAATGGGGCATTGTGGGAAAGACAGTGGGCACACTGGGCAGTAACACAGAGAACACTAACTCACACATCATGCCAGAGAGTCTGAAAACACCCACACTGGGCGACAATGGCAAACTTCATCGCTCTGCTTGGCCCCTTCTGAATACACACATACAATGGCCGGATCCAAATAAGATGCTGTTATTTGTGAAATTCAACACACTAAATTCCTTCAGTGCCTCTGTCCCTTTGACCGGCAGCAGATGGCTGGGGCCGAGCTGCAATAAATGTGCACGCGCACGTGCCTGCGTGGGGTCCTGACTCGTGGTTGCATCATAACCTCCAAATTACTGCAGGTAACATGCATGTCAAGGCCTGTCAGGGATCATATGGAAGCTGTCTGAGCCAGCTCTAACTTCAGTTACAAGAAACATCACGCAGCTTTAACTTGCGCCTGCACATCTTGGGCCAAATTTAACCAAATCAGCTAATTAAATCTGGTCTAATTTGGAGAAAAGGCCTGAGGAGGACCACAACTAACAAGTTTGACCCATTGTTACTGGCATCACCTGTTTGGTTCTCTGCTGCCACCCTGCGGATTAAATGAGGAACTGCAACTTTATTTGAAGCAACAGGTGATGGAAAAAAGAGATAATTCCACCAGACTTGTGGGAAATGTATCAAACATTTATGTCTACAACAACCTCAAGGTACGAAAATCAGTTTGAATATCATTTGAACAAAATTATTTGACTTTTTTTTACTTATAATCTGTGACATATCATAATTAAGTGAGAATTGTCTGCTCTATTTTCAACACATTCAATCATAGTGAAACGTAAGAACGTCCTCATTCAAATTTGAGGGTTTATGCATCAAGACATAAAATAAAATATGACTATTCTCGTTCTTTATCAAGTCTTTAATCAGATGGCACAGCAATACTATGTCAATATTTAATTATAAATGAAGCCAAAATGCAGAAAAGGTGTGTGGACAAAAAATAAGCACACAGCAGAGTTCTAGAACCTAGTTTAAAAGCAATGAATTGTAATAATTATTTTCTACACAACCTCAATCGTCATATTGTCAACTTGACCTACTTTTCTTTACAATTATGCTTCTTTTAAATAGTGTTTGAGTGTTTGTTTACGTTGTAATATTTTTAATATATATTATTGTTCGCTATTTATGAAAATCGATTTTAATATTGTTTTGAACATCTCGTAAAATTATATTTTAATGATCTTTAAAACATCTCTTAAATTGATGACCTGCAGTCAGTTCTGTTGCTTCCTTCACATTACTCACGCTTGATTTAAAGAGACAGACCCCAGATCTGCGGAAGTGTCGTAAAACTGTGGCCGACGTTTTATAAAAGTCACAGACTATGTTAGATAATAATATTAAAGAAAGCATGTTAAATTAAACAAATATACATTGTTTATACGAATATGAGTTTGATTTAGAAGGTTTGAAATTGGTGTTTGTTGACGTAACAACAGGCCATGGGTGGCCAGGTGTTCGCTTTACGGCAGAGCGTGCTGCTGGAGGTCAGAGGGATGATGACAAGACGGGCTCAGTTAGTTTAAAGTAAAATTACAGTGCTTTCGTTTTAAATTTTGAACTCGAATATAAAATACAACCAACCGAAACATTGTCTCTTGCTAGTGGTGAATTCAGCGGCTCGTTATTAAGCAGGTCGTCTTGAATTTAGAGATTTACGACATAGCTGCTAGGGTTAGCTGCTAATGTTAGCCGCGTCGGCTCTATTAGCAGCTCCTTTCTAGTGTTTAGTTTAAGTCTTTGGAGCATTTCCAACAATGGACAACAACTCACAGGGTTCGGGGGGATTCAAAGCGGGTCTCGGGAATCTTTTTAGCGGTGGAGCACCTGAATACTCCAACACAGAGCTTGCCGGTGTCCCATGTAAGTATCATGTAATCCCACTGTAATGCTAGCAACTGTTAGCCTCGCTGTCGTTCAGTATTTTAAAATCATTAACCTCGTTATTTTTATATTTAATTGATGATTTATGCATTTCAGTGACAGGAATGAGCCCCCTTTCCCCTTACCTCAATGTCGACCCTCGTTACCTGGTTCAGGTAAAGCAGACTTTTTCTTTTCAGTTATTTACTTAGCTTTTCTCGGCCCTACTAATCTAAATGTTTGTTTTTTAGGACACAGATGAGTTTATTTTACCCACAGGAGCCAACAAAACAAGAGGAAGGTTTGAATTGGCCTTCTTTACCATTGGAGGCTCATGTATGACTGGTAAGTACCAGAATATGTCAGGATCTTTCATGATATCTGTAGTATTGGTACTAAGTTAAAATATTCTTTATGAATGTGTACATCAGATGAGACCATAAAACACAAAATGAACATACAACTCCTCATATTAGTTCCATATTTCTTCATAACATTTTAACCTCCACACCAAGGAAAAGAAGCTATGATTTTTTTTTTTGCATCTTTTGCTCATTTGAGGCAGTAATGACTCAGGGTGCTAAAAATAGCTGATTATATCACTTTGCACTTTAAAAAGATGTAAATTTTACTAAAACATTTTTCTTCCAGTTTTGTTTGGAATAAGTTGACTTGAGCACAATTCCTTCTCCGTCTCTCCCAAATCTTGTGATGTTTTCTAGTGATACCAAGAGAAGGTTTTTAACTCTGGCCTTGATCTCATCTCTTTATCTCCATCCCGACTGAAGCTCGTGTAGCTAATGTGGAGTAGGCCTTGCATGCAGGCCTTGAATAACCAGAGTTTGTCATAGCAGCAGAAATACTCATTAAATCAGAGTTTACATCCAGTCACGTTTAGGTGTATTTGAGTTTAATGAGTATTCTTGTCCTGAGTTAAATTGTTGCCTTGCTCAACAATAGGAGCAGCACTTGGAGGTGTAAACGGTCTGAGGATGGGCCTGAAAGAGACCAGGGACATGGCGTGGTCCAAACCTCGCAACGTACAGTAAGTATGCAGACAAAAACACCACCTAGTTTTACTTTTGATGCTTTCCTCTGAATTTTTATGTCTTCTCTCACCAGGATTCTTAACATGGTGACCAGGCAGGGGGCTTCATGGGCCAACTCTCTGGGCTCAGTTGGTAAGACTCAAATTTCAGTGAAAAATTAAAGCTAATGAAAGTCTTAAGATCATTAATCATCCGTACATCCCTGCTCATATTATGTGTTTTCTATTTTGAGTTTTACTGTACTGGGACTCAGACACAAGCTCACCTCTTAAAACATTTCTTTTGTGTTTTCTGTGTCATCGCAGCCTTGTTGTATAGCGCTTTGGGCGTGGCGATAGAGAAAGCCAGAGGAGCAGAAGATGACATCAACACAGTGACTGCTGGCACGTTAACGGGGATGCTCTTCAAATCCAGTGGTTTGTGTCTTTTCTTCTTGTCTTATTATCATTATTATATAGAATTATTGTGCCTTCACTTGTTGCTGATGCTCTTCAAGCAGTTGAAATGTTACAGTTTGGAACTTCATTTGATTTTTGATCATTTGAAGATTTTACCATTTTGTTAATAGAAAAGTGCAGTTGTGTTTTTTCTCATTAATTTATTTGTTTTTTGTTTCAGTTGTGAACTGTTTACAGGATTTTGAAAATTGGGCATATGTTTCCCAGTTTCAAATATGTGCCTTCCTTTAAATAGACCGTACAGAAGCTCTGTTGGTGTGTTAGAACACGCAGAGGGAAAGGGCAACAATTATGCTAATGCTGAGATAAACTTTGGAAAACGTAGATTAAACAGATCAGACTTTGACGAGTTCCCATCCGGAATTTAAGAGTTATTCCAAACACCTATTATTATATCTAATTATTGTTTCCTGTAGTTATAACAGTGAATATTCTGTGTATTTTCTCAGGTGGCTTGAAGAGTGCAGCCCGCGGAGGTCTGGTTGGTTTAGCCCTATCTGGTGCCTACGCTCTCTACAACAACTGGGACCATCTGACCGGCTCCTCCTCCTCCTCATCTTCCAGGCTGTACTAAACTCTACCACAAACATGCTTCAACTTCGGGGCCAAATATCTCAAGAACACAACCTTTAACCACGGCGCTAAGAGAGGTTTGACTCTGGTCAAATGAGGTGTTCTTTACATGGAATGGCACACTGGTCCCATTTCCTGCAACAGCATTCTGGGATTTAAGAGATGTCAAAAAAGTAAATGCAGACAAAATTCCTTTGTAGATCTTTGTTTTTACCCTGTGAGGTGTTCTGTATCTGATCTGATCAGTTATAAGGATCTATTAGGACGATGTTTTATAAGTTTCCTCATTGCTCAATTTAAAACATCCTGGATTAAATGAGCCAGTTTGCGAGATGACCTGTGACATTTGGTGCGATCATTTGTCACCTCACGTGGATTCTGATTTTGGACTGAAAGACTCTTAAAACCTGTAAACATGGAGCAAAGCCTTATGGTCCGTTGACTTGTATTTATTGAAAGATATATTTCCAGTGATTTCTGTTATTCTGTGCAAGAAGAAATCACTGGGAGTCTGTACTGGAACTGCTCGCTGTTCACACGTTTCCATCAAATTACCTGTATGAGCAACTAAAATAAAACATGAGAAATGTTCTTAAAGATTTTGCTTTGGATCAGATTTATTGCTACATTTATTTTGAATGTAACAGGTTTGAGTATGTTGCTTCTTGAAAGAGGAGCAAACTGTTAGAAAACTGTTCAGAATGCGTATTTACACGGTTGTGGTAGAAATTGTGCGTGTAGAACAGAAACCATCTGTTCCTACAGACTTTAGAAAAAGAAAGAAAGCAGAGCTTATGTGGTCTCAGTGCAGGAAGAAGTCCCTGATGCGTGTTGCCTCGATCCAGGGGATGTAGGCGGCGGTGCGGGTGAAGACGCTGGGTTTGTTCTCCACAGTGCAGCCGATGGGGCCAAAACTCACCACGCCGTGCACTTCCCAGCGGTCCTGACCCTGCTGGCACAGCAGAGGACCGCCAGAGTCACCCTGGAGGAGAGGAGAGTGATGAAGCAGACAATCGGATGTTAATTTATGGTAAATAACACACAGTCCTCCTACCTGACATGCTGCTGGGGGGCCCTCGGTGTCTCTAAACCCGGCACAGATCATGGAGTCTCGAACGCGGTCGCCCCAGAATTTCTTCTGCCGGCAGGTTTTGAAGTCGATGATGGGCAGACGGGCCTGATTCAGAGCTTCTGCCAGGGAGACGTTCTCCTTCCCACCTGAAATGTGTTTAAACATCATTACTTTCATTATTGAAATTGTATTATGAGATGGTCAATTATCTCAGTTTTTCTTTCGAATTGATTTTCTGTTCCCTGTCCTGGACGCACCGCGGGTGTCCCCCCAGCCTGTGACCCAGCAGTAGTGTCCCGGATTGAGGGGGGTCTGCTTGCGCGGCAGGCAGGCGTAGCGGATGAAGTTTGAAGGGAGGATGTCTGTGGCCGCCTTCACCAGGGCGATGTCGTAGTCC
Source organism: Callopanchax toddi (assembly GCA_006937965.1). NCBI lineage: Eukaryota > Metazoa > Chordata > Actinopteri > Cyprinodontiformes > Nothobranchiidae > Callopanchax > Callopanchax toddi. The sequence continues at coordinate 390,999 of SSNR01000323.1, read as the reverse complement.
AGCTCGCTGTGAGTGGGATAACGGAAGCTCTCGTGCCGGTAGATCCTCCTGACAGGGAAAATCCTCTCTGCTGTCTCTGAACGCTTCAGCTGATGCTTCCCCAGAACAATCCTCCAGCTCCCAGGATCCTCAGCTTTACCCCTGAAAGGGTTAGAAAACAGAATCTTTGTATTTATGGAATTTCTACAAGCTGCTTGTGAATGTGGAGTTAAGTGTCTGTTTTCTTACTTCTGGAAGCAGTGAGCTGCAGTGAGGACCCAGTTCCTATGGATGAGAGTTCCTCCACAGACATGAATGTAATGTTTGCTCCCCCTCGGGCGAACCTGAAAGAGACAACCACACAACCTCCTTTATAATAAAATACATAAGAATAATTTATTTTACAGACTGGAAATCACACACAAGTAACCTTATAGGAGCATTGTTATTGCATAAATCCTCCACTAGAGGGCAACAGTGAGTTTTATTGAACCTTTTTGAATTTTGCCAGTTTTTGTTCATGTATTTGGACTAAAATCTATGCAAATTAGGTTAAGATGTTCTGAGGGGCTGAAACCTTGTCATAGTACAAAAAATATATAATTTCTGGACTTTTTAAGGGGAATTTATGATAAAATTATTTGTTTTCCGGTTGTAGAAGATATTTGCAGGGGACGTTTTAGGTTTGTTAACAATAAATCGTCTCAATTTATTTACTATTTATATAAATGCATCAAAATGCCTTTATTATGTGTTTTCCCCCTAGAGTCTTAAAAAATGTGTATTTAAATAAATACTTAAATGATTGGCAGTAAAATCTATTTTTAAATCATTATATAATGGCAATAGAGTCAGACTTTTTATTATATTTTCTATTATTTATAAACATAAATGCATTTGATGATCACTTGAACACGATTTGTTCATTTTTAGAAAGTTTTTCTCCGTCCTGTTTACTGATTTAAACATCGAATGGGATTCATTCTTGAATGTTTTATGAGCTAAACCGGAAATATCAAAAACTACAATGTGACATGAAAAGGAAAAGCACTGAAAAGTAGCAAGTTGCCACATTTCTACACCATTTAAGGAAAGATGTTTATTAGAATTTGATATTTTGAAGCAAGATGGCATTAATTTTAAAAAGTCTTTGAGTAATCTGGATTTTACACATCAAATAATGATAAGGTGACACAATCTTTGCAGGAAATAGTAATAAAAATGATTTCCTAGCAGTAGGAACAAACATCTCTCTTGTTTAAATGATTAAAACCTTTAAATTCTGAATCCTGTCATTAGAATTTACCTGTAAAGAAACCTGCCAGGGCCAGGAGTGAGGTCTGGCCTCATTTCCAGACACAATCCTCTCTGCCATGTTGGGTTTGAAGTGAGCCATGCCACAATCCTTTGGCCAATCTGAGAGAGAAAAACACCACGTTAATGCAAAAGTAATGGTTTTTGTTGTGGATACATTGGATGAGGGTTATTTTTGCTCTCACCCAGATGGAGAACTTTATGCTGTGGCTGTTGTTCAGGGATGAGTGTGTATGCAGCTGCAGGCAGGGATGCCTTGCTCAACAGCAGCAGCAGAGACAGAAACAGGAGCAGAGGAGGTCCTGGTACAGCCATCGTGTTCTACAGAATCGTCAATCGCTACACAACCAACGCTTTATATAGCAGGCAGCTGGCATATGTAAATGTAAGGACACAGGTACAGTGCACACACACACACACACACCAGCAAACCTCCCGGGACAATGAGTTGTGTGTCAACAAAGGCAGAGCGCTGGATTGTTCTCCTGCAGTCTCATCAGCACTTTCACACACATACAGTATGTTCACATCACACCTACAAAGGCAACACGGTACTGTACATAAACAAGCATCGGGTCACATGACCGCCGGTGGTGACACAGTGACCTGAACATAACCTTCAAATGAGGAACACAAAATCTCCATCACTGTGTAAACATGACTCAGAAACACTACGTCAGATGGTTTCAACAGTGGCTCTCTGATTTTTAGCTTCAAAACAACAAATCTGAAATATTAATAGTTGAAAAAACATGAATAAGAAGCTAAATAAACAAGTGCTTAATAAAAAACTTATACAGTTATAGTTGTTTTGGCCAAATTTGTTTGGTTAGAAGCCATCTCAGCTCTCTGGCTTTTTGCACACTCCCATAAAGGTCAAGGAGGTTACCTGAGCAGGTGCTCCTGGAGGAGCAGATTAAAGCATGAATGTCTGACAGGAGCTTCACATTTAGACCTCCTCAACACTCCACACACCTTCTGGGGTAGTTTTTATTGTCTCCCACTCATTTATATGGGTTGTTTTTTCCAAAGTGCTCATAAATGAATTAATCTGACTGTCAACACATAAACACGTTTTTGTGAAAATATGACAACAAGTGCAGTGGAAGCCACTGGTGAGTTGATCTTTTCTGCTGTGGTGAATGAGCCAGAATGTGCACGCTCATCTGAATGGCAGAGCTCCAACGACCGCCGTGGTTCACCAAGTTTACACACAACTCAACCGTGTGTTTTCCCGCTGAGTGGCGTGACTGAGCATTTTTGAAACGACACTGAAATGAGGTTCTCCCAGTCACCTTCAAGTGGTTTTTTGCTAGCGTCTTTTGTTTCATAGTACATTTATAATGAAGCAATGAACATGACATATCGTAAAAACAAAAAAAATTGTAATGCCTTGTCTTACACTGCTAAAACGTTAAATTTATTTCAAAATTCCCTGCATCTTTTTTCATGCAATACATAAGCAAACATCATGCAATTTTTTACTTTTGAGGGACAAAACCACATTATATAAAAAAGTGACGATGATGAACTGTAAGAAAGAAAATCCTTATGAAATAAATGGTGATTTACTTCTCTGTGTTTAAAGATTTAAAGTTAAATTGGGCCCACACCTCAAAAAATAAAGAGAAAGTTACTTTCTTTGCTGATTGGTCAGTCCCAGTGACATATTAAGCCCCACCCACTATTTCCTACCAGCAGGGGGAGTCATGAGCAGTTTTTAAAAGCAAAAAAATTTTAAAAACTGAAATTTAACTAAGAATATCTTATAAAATAGACATATTAGCTATATTTTATATGAATGAATGTTCATTTTTTTAGTTTTTTAAGGTGGCCCTCTGTAACTATTTTGAATGATTAAGTGGGCAGGGCTCTAGGGGAGATCAGACATTAGAAGATTTTGAGTCTAAATTCTTACTGTACTATAATTCGTAGAGCAGAAAGGCTTTTGTGGAAACTGATAGGAAAATAAATGTTTTCTTTTTGCATCAAACTACTGAATTATTTATTTCTTCTCATTAAATATACACGAGTAAAGCAGTGACAAATCCCAACACCACACATAAAAAATATATACAATTAACTGAAGACCAATAACTGGACCAGCACTTTCTCAAACTTGATTTTTATCTTTTTGCATTTCTCTGTAAGAAAAGTAGATCAAATAAATCTCATGAGTGTAAATACTAACAAATATACCATGCACTATTTTATTTATCTGTTTGCTTTTACCATTCACTGACAGTTCACATAAAAGCCCAGTGAGATTTCATCACCCTGTGTTTTTATCCGTATTATTTCGATCACAGGTTGGATTAGAGATTGGGATGAAGGTTGTTACAGTTCATTAGGACTCTTTATCAGTTTATTCTCTGGTATCAGTCATCTGTCTTTCTGGAGCCTCCACACCAGCCAGGCCTCCTCAGAGACATGATCTTAGTCTTTTTCTTGACGTGTTCACTCCCATGTGTGGGAGACTTTATGCTGCTGATCACCCCCTCTCTTTTCACCTCCTCTTCTATCTCTTTTGTTATTTCCTGGTCTGCTTTGCTCTTTCTACGAATAACCTCCTCTGTTTTTGTTTTTCCATCTCCTGCTTCCTGCGTCACCTCCTTCCCTCGTTCTGCCAGCGTGTCCTCACTCTCACCCTCCACCATACACTTAATGCTCATGGCAGGCGGGCTCACGCCAGGGTCCATGGTTGTTACCATGTTTGATATAAGAGGAGGCATTGGTGCTTTCTTCTTCTTTGTGGAACGCTTTAGAGGTTTAGGGCTGTTCTTGAGTTCCAGATGTTTCTGTATGGCTGAGCTCAGCTCCTCTGGGTCCAGAGATGCTCCATGAACTTCCCATGTCAGCCCATCCTCGCCCCACTGCACCTGCTTCATGCTGCCCCTCCTACCTCGCTCATCCGCTTCCTCTTGCTGGAGCCTGAGACACGACCTCCTTCTCTCCAGACTGTGTGGAGAACCAGAGGCGGCGTCCCACTCTGGGTTGTCGCCTTTCTTCTCCTCTTCTTCGCCACTGCTTACTGGGAACATGCTGGAAGATGCTGAAACCAGATTGGAGTGGGATCCCACAGGAGACTTCAGGTTTAGTCTGGATCCAGGCGGCGAGCCTAAGAAGGAGTGAGACCCAGTGTTGGAGGCCACACTCCGGAGATCACAGCAGGAGCCCAAAGGAGAGGCCGTCTGCATAGCAGCATCCATCATTTCCAACTGGGAAGTCATTGTTGATTTTTCTCTGAATAATTTAGAAGTCTTTAGAGTTCCTTGCCAGGGGGTCATTTTGCACCTGATGGAGTCCACCAACCGTGAGTCACTTAAGGAAGAAACCAGTGGTAATCTCCAACCTTGGTCCATTAAACACCTTTGCTCCAGCTGCCACGGCAGCTCAAGACGGCAACCTGAAGAACTTATCTTGGTGTCTTCTTCTTCCGCAAAGGAATTTGGCTTTGAGTTGCAAAACATTAGCAGTTGACTTTTTGTTCCCTCACTTTCTGATTCCTGGTAGTTTCCAAGACTTGGCAGCTCTTTTATTGCATCATTAACAAGAAATCCAGGATCTGGACATGCTTCTGCATCTGCTAGGCTAAAATGTGATGGGACTGGAGAGGGGAACTGAAACAAAAGTTTTTCTGAGGAACCGTGTTCATGTGTTCTTCTGGGCCAAAGATGAGGTGAGGATTCAGGTAAATGATGTGCTAGTGGTGATGTTAAGAGACCTTCAGTTGGTAAAGTAGGGGTGTGGAAAGGGGAGATAAAAGGTGAGGGTGTTGTTGGTGGAGAAGCTAGTTTGGACATTGGAGAGTCTGGAGTAGAAGTGACGTCCTGGTTGAGACTACAGGACCCTCCTTTCCACACCACTGTGTCAGGAGTGCTGCTGCGGCTGTGTGTGCTGCTGCTGCAGCCGCTCCAGCGATGCATGTTGGAAATCCAGCGCTCGCTGAGCGGAGGAGGGCTCATCAGGTCCTCGTTTTGGGTTGTGAGGGAGAGATGGGGGCTGTTGTGTCGCCACTTGTGAGGCTGCAGCTGCTGGAGCGTCACCTGGTTCTGGTCAGAGTGAGTGTTGGTGCTGGAGCTGCGCTTTAGCTCCAGTCTGGTCCAAGCTGGGTCCCGCTTGTGTGGCGAGCCCGTTGCCATGACAACATCCACAGAGCTCTTGGAGAGGGAGAAAATGGGCGATTGGTCATCCTCGTCCTCCAAAATTCTAGCTTTACCTGAGGAAGACAACGTCTGACCAACCGCGCAGCAGGTGGACTGGTAGCTTTCAGACGCAGGGCGGCTGGACCTCGCCATGGTAACAACACTAACCTGTAAGGACAAAACGAGGAGCTCAGAAGTGACCATAAAAGAACTCAAACCCTAATAGTGAAAGATGAATCTACTTAGAAACAAAGCCAGTAACCACCTGCTATGGGACCTCAAAATGTACCCATAAAGTAGAAATACAAATATTAGTAAAATAACTGAAATTCTATGGGACCTCAAAATGTACCCATAAAGTAGAAATACAAATATTAGTAAAATAACTGAAATTCTATGGGACCTCAAAATGTACCCATAAAGTAGAAATACACATTTTAGTAAAATAACTGAAATTATATGGGACCTCAAAATGTACCCATAAAGTAGAAATACAAATATTAGTAAAATAACTGAAATTCTATGGGACCTCAAAATGTACCCATAAAGTAGAAATACACATTTTAGTAAAATAACTGAAATTATATGGGACCTCAAAATGTACCCATAAAGTAGAAATACAAATATTAGTAAAATAACTGAAATTCTATGGGACCTCAAAATGTACCCATAAAGTAGAAATACACATTTTAGTAAAAAAAATGTACCCATAAAGTAGAAATACAAATATTAGTAAAATAACTGAAATTCTATGGGACCTCAAAATGTACCCATAAAGTAGAAATACAAATATTAGTAAAATAACTGAAATTCTATGTTCTGCAAAAAAGGCTTAAAGTTGTTTTTTTACACTTTGCAGCATATTTTATACAAACTATTAAATATAATAAAACTGCATACTAGTTTAGAGCAACATGTTCATTAGCTTGTTGCTAACTCCCTTTGTCTCCCACTTTAACGCCCTTTAAAGTCAATAAATGCAGCAGGATCAGCTGAACATTCACCACAACACGTGACATTCTTTTTACACTGGCTTTTGTTTTTACGTTGCTTGAAAACAAGTTTAAAACAATGTCTATACAGTTTGGACATCATATACTCTGAGATTTAGATGAGAAGATTAAAACACACGTAAACACCCACACACACATCCACAGGCACTTCCAGATTAGCCAAATGAGATTACACAATCCAGATTACTCGATTATTGAGACAAAACAAAGATTAATAGGGATTTAAAAGAGCATTTAGCCATTGGTTGACAGAGGACATAGGCAATTAATTAAAAGAAAGTTAGGGATGGAGGATCTTAAAATGTAATTGTTTATTTAAGTCCTCGGTCTGTGCAGATGGTATTTCTAATCTTTTAAAAGCAGGTAGCTGTGAGCTTTTATTTTATTAAAAAATGCCACAAGAAATACTTTCAGAATTAGTGGTACAAATGAATCTGTGTACATATAATTAAATGCATAGTCATGTAATTAATTTCTGCGTAGCCTTCAAATTTTCCTGAGTGAGAAAACACTCACAGTCACACAGCTACAGCACACTGCCAGAGAACAATGAATATTAACCTCTTACCTTAAACACACCTCGTGTCCTGTTTTGGCCTCTGCCCTGCTCCTGAGCAGGTAACTCTAATTGGCGCTTGTCCTTCCTTCCTGCATTCCTTCCACTCGTCCTCCCTCCCTTCTGAAATGGATCTCCTTGTTTCTGGACCCACAAACAACCTCACGGTCCAAATTTCTCCACTGTCACCTCCGTCGGTCTCGTTCCTCTCCTCTGCCTCAGCTGAGATGTTGACATCAGTGGAAATGTGGTGATTTTTCTGCCTAAATGTGTGTTTTGTGGTGCTTTCATGTGCGTGTGCGATGAGGAGATGGCCATTACTCTTTACCTTTAGCCCAGAGGATTAACAGTCATCTTATTAGCTACTGTCCAATCCAGTCTCTGTGTGTGGAAGCAGTGAGCAGTGGGTGGTTTATGAGCATCTGAATTCAAATCTAAGACCAGATCAGCTGTTAGGACTCATGATTCTGAATAACTGAGACACATTGATTAAATACTTGGGTGGAAATAGTTGAGTGAGCCTGCAATTAATAGTCAGAACCTAATATATGATCTCATCTTAATTTGATTTTATCACACTAAAGTTAGTGGATTAAACTCAAATACAGCTGAGGCTGATTGTGCAATTACATGATTATAAACATTAATCTTACAAAGCCGGAGCATTTTCTTTACATTTTATTTTTTATTATAAATTACATCATGTATCAGATGTTATACTCCTATTTCTAAAACCTCTACCCCTTTAACAGGATTAGTGCTTTCCTCAAAACCTGCTGGACTGAGTCCTAGAAATATCTTCTGCCCTCTGGTGGAGGATCTAAGTACTGCAGGTGGCAAGTGGCTCTTTAAGTTTTAAAATAAGATATAATAAATACCGTACATACTAAAATATTAAATATATTTCTATAATTATTTAGAAATTTTGAGAATTATTTTAAAGTTTAGAAAGTTTTTCAATTTAATAAAGAAGACAATTACTTTTTCACATAGTGGCATGGTTAGCTTTTTTCCTTTAATAAATTAAATCCTCATTTGAAAACAGCTTTGTGTATTTACTCAGGTTATCTTCGTCTGATACTGAAATTTGTTTGCTGATCTGAAACTTTTAAGTGTGACGAGTCAGGAAAGACAAAAAATCTGTAAAGGGGCAAATACACTGTAAAATCTGATTTGTTCAGCTTACTTAAAAAAAGCATGCAAACCGATTGCACTCAAAATTATAAGTACATGGGACTAAATTATGTGTTGGAGCTACTAATCATTTCAAAGTAAAATACAAGTTACCATAACTATGAAAAACCAGTTCAGAGTACTTAGAAATCATTTCTGAGTTGGATATACTTAAACAGTAGTAAAGTGTAAGCAAATTTTTAAGTACTTTGTACTAGTTTGTCTAAGTTATAGTAACTTGCATTTAAGTACATATTACTTTGTGTGCATTAGTGGCCCCAACTCGTGATTACCTAGTCCTGTGTACTCATTATTTTAAGTGTACTTTTTCACAGCACTGTATGATGGGTGGGTGGCTGGGGGCCTCAAAGTTGAGTTTTGCCCAGAGGCCCCTCTGACACTTGATCCGGCCATACAGATAACAACAGGGTGAGAATCAGACAGCTGTGTCAGACTCATGCCCGTTCATCGTCACTATAAGGGTCAGAGTTAGCACCCAGCGCTAACCTGTAGCTTCATCTGAATGGTCAGTCCAAGGGACGAAAGGTCACCTGGAGCTGGGGTTGAATGTCTCCTGATTCATGGCCGGTGAGCAGAAACACTCATTGAAGTGACTTTATAATTAATATAGTATTACAGCTTAGTTTATTGGTTTTCAGACCAGGTGCTGCTGCTGGCTGTTGGTCTGTCTGTGGGTTTGCTGCTGCTGCTGCTGCTGAGTCTCATGTTGTGCTGCTTATGGAGGAAGAAGAAGAAGCAGAACCAGTACCAGGAGCTTGTCTCCATGGTGTCATCAGTGCCACCGTGTTCTGCTCCGGTGATCCTGGTATCTCAGGGTGCCTGGGCCTCGTGAGTAGAAACACTTCAGTAAATATCTTTGTTTATTATTAAGAATGACACATTTATGGATTTCTGTGCATGGCAGGCCCAGAGAAATCCCTTTTGCTTTACCTCCTCGCTTCATCTCAAAAAACATTGGTGATCTGACAACTGATGATGAGAACATGGATATGGAGGAAGAGGTGAAGACAGAGACCCGACGGGACATTCTGGCTCACCGTGGCTCACTCTCAGTCAGGAGTAGGTCATTTGTGCTGCCTTTATAGCACTAATAAAAGTATCCATTACTTGTAGTTTAGTAGAAAAATTTGAATTCTTTGCTTCATTATTATAAACAATCCTTGCCTCCTTGCTTGTTTTGACCAGGCTGGTACCCGGTTGGGTCGGTGCTGGCGGGTCTCTACTCTGTGACCCCTCTGAATGAGGTGGTGGCCCCTCCTCCCGGCATGGCCACTCGTCTCTGCTTCTCTGTGGAGTATCGTCACAGCAGTGAACAGCTCATGGTCTCCTTACTCCGCCTCGGTAACCTCCCTCCTCGTTTCCATAGCAACGTCACGCTGGTGGAGCTTCGCCTCCTCCCTGATGATCGGCGGCCGCGCCAGGCGAAGGCCAGAGGAACGGGGCCCGACCCAGAGTTCAACGACTGCCTGATTTTTCAGGTTTTACTATTTTTCCACATATGAAAATATTTTTATTTCAAATGGGATTTTAGTAACCCTAAGGATGTGTGTGCTCTACAGGTGTCAGCAGTGTGTGTGTTGAAGAGCACCCTGAGTGTGTGTGTGCTGAGCGTGGATAAAGACGGTAAACGACACGCTGTGGGCAGAGTGTTGTTTCCTCTGGAGGGGGAACTCGGTCAGGCCGGCAGACTTCTCTGGAGAGACCTGGATCCAGAGGAGGAGACTCAGGTACAACACATACAGAGGCATTAGGCTCCGCCCATTCTGAGCCTGGTTCTGCTGGTTTCTTCCTGTTTAAATGGAGTCCTTTCTTCCACCTGTCGCCCTCCTACCATGCTGCTCAGAATGGGTCACCTGGTTTCTTTAAAAAAGGAACAATTTGACCAATTGTGATTTTATGATGAGTCTAACTTTATTACACATGAAATGCATTTACTGCAGTCAGTTGCCCTGAATCTGGACCTGAAATTCTTTGGATTTGTTGCTTTGAGATGACTTGTGTTGTGAACTGGCGCTTTATAAATAAACTGAATTAGAGCTGATCAGACTGGTTGATCCTCCAGTGTTCAGAACAAGGCGACGTGCTGATCTCTCTGAGATACAGCTCGTCTCTGCAGCGGCTCTCCGTGGTGGTTTTCAGAGCTCGAGGCCTCCAGCTGCTCACAGACACAGGTATTTCAGGATCAATCAGCTGGATTAAAATACAAACCAAGAAAAGATTTAATCTAATACGGCTGTTCCCAGGTGTGTGTGTCCAGGTGAGCTTACAGGTCCACGCTCAAGTGGTGAAGATGAAGCGTAGCTGTGTTGTGAAGGATGAGCAGGATCCCATTTTTAACCACAGGATGACCTTTAAACTTCGCTCTCAGCATTTAGACGAGGCCTGCCTGAGGTTTGAGCTGCAGCAGCAGAATGACAGCAGCTCAGGTTCGTGTTCTTAGGATTTCAGATCCAAAGAATGCATGAAATCAAGAATGTGCATTACATTATCTGCTTGCTTATTAATTTGTGGTGTTTTTAGAACCTCCAACTCTTCTGGGAGTTCTGGTTTTGGGTCCCTTCATGTATGCCAGGGGTCTTCAGCTGCAGCACTGGATGGACATGATTAATGAGGAGCAGGAAACAGTCAAAGTGTGGCATGGACTGTGTAGAGGCATATAATACGAACATGTTTTTTGGGGGGATAAAAGAAAAAATAAACTGGTAAAAGTTGAGACACTCATTAAAGAAAATGATTCTGTAATGTATCAAGCTCCTAAAAAGTACTCACAAAAAATCTTTCAGAGGATATCATGTAATTTCTATGTTAAAAGTGATTGTTTAGATTGTGCAATGTAATAAATAATGTAATTTAATTCTAACTGTATGAGTCATGTCATTTTCTAATAAATTCATACAATAACATGTCATTTAATTTTATAATAAGATAGAGAATGCCTCACGTAACTCCCTACATACATTAGCATGTCAACTTATTTCCCAACGAAGTCATTATAGCATGCATGTGTCATGTATTTTCATAAAGTGGTGAATATGATGCATTATGCATAGCCCCCAGTCTTTAACCTTTACTCAGTGACTGGCTGCATCACTTAGACAAAGTCTGTATGAGGTTTGAGCTGCATGCTGCTCAGGTATCAACATATTGCTTATTAGTTTCTATCTAAAATATTAGACCTTTTCTAGAAACCTACTGTCATTTGTTTACTGTGTTGGCAGATCCTCCATCCAGCCCTTTGAGTCTCTTCATGAATACCAGGGGTTTTCAGCTGCAGCACTGGATGGACATGATTAATGAGGAGCCTGTTAAATTGTGGCATCTGGAGCCACCTAAATACCCAAACCATATCCACCAACTCTACACGCAGAGTCTGAAATAAAAAATAGACATTTCTACGGAAAACTGGGAAAGTTTAGACAACAAAATCAGATATCCTCATAAGTTGGTGCTGACCAAAATCAAAGTATAACAACAAGAAACAGGTCTTCAATGCTTCAGGGGAAATTCTTTAAAAAAAAAAACAGAATACTAAATGTAGCATTAAGAATCTCAGGTTTAAACAACCCTTCTATATCTGCTCACTGAGAATTTTGAGGTATGAAAATGCAAGAAATTCAGAAGATTTAGGAGGAAAACTACAACTGAGAAAATGTAGGATAAATCTATGGGCAGAAACTATATAAATCAAAGAAGGTGGTGGGTAAGAGAGGAAACTGATATTTCCAGATGAGGGAAAAAAGCTGCATTGTAATAAATGCTTTTTTATTGGACTTCAACCAGAATTATGCCACACAGAATTAGATATTTTTATTCTTCCTTGTTTTTGTATTGTCTTTTGTATAATCCCTCATATTCGACAATATTTTGTTATAGTAGGTAACCTGCAACTTGAGATGTTTCACCAAAATTAACCAATTCATAGATGAATGTTGTGTTTTTTGCTTTGTTTCTAAATGTATTGTTCCCTATTCTTTTAAGGGGTTTAACAATGTTTTGTGTTCATGTTCTTTTGTGTTTTTGGGATTTCCAATTAAAGCGTAAGAAGTAGAAAATGGGAGCGAGGCAGGGGACTGAAAACATCATGCTAACATTGAGCTAAACCCTCTCATCTCTACTTTTCATCATTTCCATGTTTTTTAGGTAAATGAACTCTATTGGTCAACTTTCATATCTATCAGTGTTTTTATGGATGAGTTTTCAATAAAACAAGTGCCAACAAAGCATGTAACTTGTGATCATACTTTGTTTATTCATTTTAAAAGAAAATATCTTTTTAATTTCATTAAAATTATTTTATTTTTATTATTTTTATGGGAGATACAAGTTTATAAATTCCAGGCAGCAACGCAGTAACTTATCCCTGGACTTCCTACTATCCTCCAGCAGGGGGCGCCTATCGTCTTTAGCATACTGACAGCTGCCGCATTTTAAACCGTCGAGCGTGAACGAGAAACTCTTCGTGAGTTAAGCTAGCTGAACATGAGTTTTTAACTCTAAAATCTGGTTTAGCGTCATGAAGATAAATGAAAACACTTTACTGGAGGGACACAAAGCCGTGTTGGTTCCTTACAATGAGGAGCACGTGCCCAGGTAACATTAACACCTGCTACTGTAGCTGGTCTCTATGGGAGTTGTTTATGACGATACTTCACTTTTATAAATAATATAAGCGTAACGTTGCTGTTGCTGCGGATGATGTCATTCTGATTCGTCTAACTAATAAACCTTATATTATCAAAAACGTTCAAAGTTTAAGCAACATCTGGAAAATACGAGTACATAAACAATGCTTAATGGTGACCAGTATGTCTTTAAATTACTTTTCAATGTATTTACCTTTCAAATTCCACATTAAGAAAAAAATTTCAAATTTTTTTATTATTATTTTTACTTACTGCAAGTTAATAGCCTTGTAATATTCTAAATATTTAGATAATAGAGGTAATAATGATTAAATTTACTTACATATCACATAAATATATAATTTATTAATGTAAATGTAGAAATGTTATAACTAAATTATAGGACTGTGTCCTGTTTTAGTTTACAGTTATATCTGTTCTTAGGTGGCCATTAAAATCAATGAATCCAACTCTGTAGGTTTTTTTTTCATACATTAAGTTTTAAGTTTAGCTTGTGCACGCTGATGTCTTTTTTTTTTTTTTGCAGGTATCATGAGTGGATGAAGTCTCCTGAGCTGCAGCAGCTGACTGCTTCAGAGCCGCTGAGCCTGGAACAGGAGTATGACATGCAGAAGAGCTGGAGGGAAGATAACGACAGTACGTGGTCACCAGTCTGCACTTTGCACACACAGATCCATTATAGATGCTTTGAATAGACACATATACACCAGTATACCAACTAGTATTATCTATAGACAAATAAGCCTTGTAAAGTTTTAAGCAACTGTTTTTTTTTTTAAACTTTTCAGAGTGCACATTCATCATCTTGGACAAGCAGAAGTGGGTGGACCCCAGTGTCGAGGAGGAGCAGTGCATGGTGGGAGATGTCAACATCTTCCTGACTGACCCCACAGACCTGTCCCAAGCTGAGCTAGAGGTCATGATAGCAGGTGATGCACTACGCTTTTATATTTATTCAGTCAGCCTGCTGATTTGGTTTTAAATGTGAAGAGTTTAATGTATGTTACTTTAGTGTAAAACTATAGTTGTACTTAAAAAACAGTCAGACAGTGAAGTGTTTTGCTTTCAACAGAGCCAAGTTACAGAGGCATAGGCATCGGGAAGGAGGTGACACTCATGATGATGTGCTACGGTGAGGAGATGAAGCAGTTTGATACCTCAGTACAGCAGGAGACAGGTGGCTCAAACCACCTCATGTTGGGCATTTTCTTGCTTGTAAAACATGAAGTGCAACACTGACCAATTTTTTGTTAACAGAATAACACTGGGATTAAAAATGCCAGTGGGTTTGATGCTGGAAATAATAATTTTTGAAAACAAACGCTGCCACTTTAGTGTTCGGTCATTTAGAAACTTTTTGAGCTTGAGCTAGTGCTTTTGACTTCACCAGGAATCACCAAACTCGGGGTCAAAAAGTTTCAAGCTAAAATAAGTCTGGACAACCAGGTCAGCGTCGCCTTGTTCAAGAAGCTTCACTTCCAAGAAGTAAGGAGACGTTATCTCATTTCACCTGGTGGTTTGGTTCTTAAATACGAGTCATAATCAGCACAATGGTTTTTTGTGTGCAGGTGTCGGTGTGTAACGTGTTCAAAGAGGTGACCCTTGAGCTGACGGTGGATGAGTCCATTCAGACAAAGCTGCAGGACGACGTGGCTTTCATGAAAGAAAGAGACTTCAGACTAACGTGCAGCAACAGACATGAACTTATTTCATGATGCAGCGTCGTTCTCAGCTGCTCACTCACTTCCTAAAGACTTGGAGTTATGAAGCAGTTTGTTTTTCACACAGAGAAGCAAAATGTGGGATGTTTGGGTCATGATCCTTCAGTTAAAGAAGTTTAATAACTGGGAGAAACACCTGACTGAAGAAACGAGAGCAAAAGATTTGTTTAAAAAAGTGCACACTTCCTCTCACACTGCTGGACTGTCTTTTGCATGATTTCCAGATTAGTCTTTTAAATCTTTTCAGTAAACGTTCATCATTCTTTCACCGTCTCCTCCACGCTGTGGCTTCCAGCTCTATTCATCATATAAGAGAAAGCTTTAATCAAACTGTGACAGAGGCAGCTTTTTTCTCTTTGCTCTGCCATAATAGGAACTTTAGTCTCATGTTTCAATTATCCAGTGAGCTCACTCACAGTAATGCTCTTGGTATTGATGAGGAAATGGCTCTCAGCATCACACTAATTGGTTTATTTACACTTTCAGCTCATTTGTTCTGTGGAGCTCAGCTGCTGCGAGTCCCAGATGAAATCGCTGCAAATCTCAACCTGACAGGCACTTTTAAAATTTTTTTTTAAATCCCATTATTATCTGAATATATTATTTTGATTTAAAAAAAGCAGATAAAAGATATTTTGGAAATTTCCCTTTAAAGTATATTAGAAACTACAGTTAGTATATCTGCATTATAAAACTGATTTACATTAGGACTCTTTATAAAGTCACTAAATGTCCTTTTCTAAAATATAGCTGTTAAAATACAAGTGCAATACTTGTGTTTTGGTTAGCCTTGTTTTACTTTAAGAGTACTATGACTATTACATGTAGCGTAAATCACGTAATATTTAAATTATATAAGATATTTTCATAAAAAGTATTTACCTTTGTTTAAAAAATGCAACAGACACATTCTTGCAGTGTAGAGCCATTTAATAATGCTGATGAGGTTTGAGCATAGAAATAGTACAAGAAGCGAAACAGTATTTTTTAAGAAAATAGTACTTCAGAGTTTGGACCACTGATCCAATATGAATTGCTGGCCTTTAATCACATTAGATTTAAGGATTTTAGATCAAAATTTGATGCACTTTTCCAAAAATGTATTGCTTTCTCTACAAGTAAAATCATCCCATGGGAAAATTTTATATTTGACAATTTTATGCACGTTTTTTTTTACATTTCTCCATCAACGTAACCTTTTCTTTTCATATCTACAGAATTGTGTTTATAGTTTTATTAGTAATTTGGTTTAAATGCACATCTGAAGTCACAGGAGCTGAATTTAAATTTTGAAAAGTTTTATTCATCTCGTTTGCCAAGAAATCAAAAATGAGTGATGAAAAGGATGAAGGGAAAATGCCTCAAACCTGCAGCAACATTTTCAAAAATCAAAATTAGATTTTTGTGAAAACTGTCAAACCAGCAAAACCAGCTGCTTTGCTTTGTCATGAATCAAAAAGCTGAAAATCTTTGTTTTAACCTGCATCCTATTTTGGTCACCCTGAAAATTATTTCAAGATAATAGATCACTTTTTAGAATTAAAAATAAAAATATGAAGCTGCAACCTGTTACTGAATTGTGAACATAAAACATGATTCTGGTTCAAAAAACAACAAACTGAAAGCATTTCCTAAATTAACCTCTGCACCTTTGGGAAAATAGATTCCTGTATTGTTGTCAAATGGTTCATGCCTCGCTGTGTTCGTAACCATGACATTTAATTTGTAAGATTATTATAAAGGCACTGCACATGATCCATTTCTGAGTTGATGCTCTGGTGCAGCACAAACACCCAACATTTCATTGAATATTTCTCAAATACAACCTGATTATGTGCCTAGAATACAGCTACCTGCAGGTCAACGCTGCTGACAGGGCGACATCAATGATAAATACTTTTAAAAAAAATCAAGCTGTAGTACAAAGAGGGTACGAGAGTGATTACAATTCCATAGGAATAACACGGCTCTCCCTGTACTCGTCTATCTGTGCAGACCTTTCACCTCCCTGCACCACAAACAGGGCGAGGGAGATTTAAAATTTCTGCATGTTGGAGATTCTGCACCTCTGAGCTCCGATGGATCAGTTCTTCGTCGTTTGCGTGGATTCGAGAAGTTCTTTTGCTGCAGACGATAGATTTTGCAGCAGCTCTCTGACCACACCCTCCTGCACTTTGACCCAGGATAAACAGTCGTTGAAGGCGGCGTTGACTGGCACGCAAATGTCTTCCCTCTGCAGGTCAGTCAGCTGGCAGGCGGCAGCCACTCCAGCCAATCCCAGCATCAAGAGGAGGAGGAGCTTAAACATCAGGCCAATGAGCGAACGACCAGGTTTTGTTGCAGGTTTTGCAGCGACTTTTTTATCTAATAAGACACAAAAAAACAAATCAGAAGATCTTCAGAGTGAAACAACAGATAGAATAGATGGAAGTGATGATTTTATTCCCACCTGCTGCTTGTCCGTTCTTCTTCTTCTCCTCATTTTTCTTCTTCTGTTGTGCCTGTTGTGCTGAAGCCGCCACCTGAGCGTTGTACTCTTTCCTCCTCCTCTCCTTCTCCTCTGCCTTCTCCCGTTTACGGGCCTCCCTCTCTTTAGCCTCCCTTTCCCTCTGTTTGGCTTCCCTCTTCTTCTCCAGCTCTACAAGCAGAAACAACATGAGTTTGGTGACTTTTTTAATAGATAACTCAAAGGTAAGAAAACATTTCTCTGACAGCGGTTCAATGGAGACTGGACTAAAAACTAGCAGACAGAAGACAGGACAGTGTTTTTACTCAAAGCTATACACTTTAAAGGCCCTGATTAGTTTTTCCAACATTTGTTTAGAACATTTTCACGTACCCACCTTTCTCTCTTAAAAGACGTTTCTCTCGTGCACGATCAAAATCCTCCTGAAGAGCTCTCATGTGCTGCAGAACCTGTAAAATGCAATCGTTAAAGTCGGATGTTTCCATTTTAGTGAGTTGGTAGATTATATGAATGAGTTGCCGCTACCTTTACGGCACACAGTTTACACTGTTTCTCATCCAGACAGTCTCCTGCAGCTTTAGCCAGGCCGGGCTCCAGAGGGTTATCCTTCAGATCGAGCCACTTCAGGTTCTAAACACATGCAAAGATACAGTGAGGAAAACAACAAAGGATCTCAGTCAACACTAACTAGGAGCTTCACAGCTCATAAAACTGACATCAAGAATGTGAAATTTCAATATTCTTTCAAAATACACAACTGTACACTGATGGGAAACAGGTAAAGTGAACACAGGTAGCTTAGATGCTCTTATTTTGAAAGGCCGCACCATGGTGTATTTTTGTCTGAAGATGAGACACAAATAAAATGTGTTTCCCAACTCAAATAATGTGTTAAATAATCATTATTTAAACACTGATCAAAATAATCATGATTATGATAATGTTTCCCTTAATGAATCTGTAAGACACTGAGGTTTTAAATAAAAAAAACTGCATATAAATGCAGCACCCACCCTGAGCTGAGAGAAGCTGACAGGCAGAACCGTCAGCTTGTTGTTGTAAAGGTCCAGCTGCTGAAGATTGACCAGGTTCCCCAGGTCATCTGGCAAACCGGTCAGCTGGTTTTTACTCAAGTCCAGCCTCACTAAGTGGGTCAGGCTGCAAAACTCTGGCTGCATAAGCAAAGTACAATTTATAAAAACAGAAATGACTGACTTCATTCTTGATATTTTCTGTTTAATCACAACACAAGAAGAAATTAAAGCTCAATAAAATAGAATAAAAAACTAATTAAACTTAAAAAAACCATAACAGTACATCCTTAATAGGGCTCAGACTGAACTACACAGTTTTATTGTTAACAATTTGTGACTCAAAGTGTTCAAAATACTAATTAAACATTTTGTTAAACTATCTCTGTGTTTATGTGACACTTACAGGAAGGCAGTTGATGCTGTTACAGGACAAGTCTACAACAGTGGCTTTAGGGAATGAAGCCTGTCGGGAAAAATTTGTGAAATTCAGATTAATAATAATAATAATAATAATAATAGAATATAACCAATTAACTTTAAACTATATCAGCAGCTGAACAAGCACCAAGCTATGACTGAGTATAAAATCAAATTAAATGTGAGTAAAGTGATGAATATTGTATATTTTCCCACATAAACAAAGATTTAAAGATTCCTTCTTACGAGCTCTTTGACTGGCACCTCAGTGAGGTTACTCAGGCTCAGGTCCGCTTCATTTCCACTGATTTTATCCTTCAAGTTTACCACTTTGTTTTTACTCATCTTTCAGTCCGACGTAAACTCTGACAAAACACACATTTTTCAAATTAAAGCAGACGTCAGGTGATCTCACTTTTAATCACGAAACATCAGAAAATCCTGTAAATTTAACATTTTTACATGATTTCTCACCTGTTACAAGAAACGGTGGCAAAGTTTATCAGCTGGCGGTCCAAAAAAATGAAAGGTTTAATATGTAAATCTGAGGAAAGTTGGTGGAAAAGCTCTGAAACGTTGTATTTTTAGCAGAACTGACTGCCTGAATGAAAATCCACGTCACTGATTTGGCAGCGACGTGGAGACGTTGACACAAACAGCGCACTGCCCCCTGCAGGACCGGAGGAGATATGACACATTTAAAACTACTTTTAAATAACGAATTAAAACAATTACCGGTTATTATTTATTTAAAAAAAACTGATTTAAAGGCTTTATAATATACTAGATTAATTTACACAGTAAGTATTCTGTTATTTTCATAAATATTCAATGATGTAAGCATTTTCCTGTTCCTCTATCTTTAAACAAATATGTCCCAAAACATACTTTTTAAAAAATTAAATCTCCTCCATCCTACATACTTTACCCCATTAGTATCACCAACTTACAAACAGTGCAATGTGAAAACTTTATTGATCATTTATGGTAAACAGCTGTGCAAATGAGACATACTGTTATAATAAATAAAACAGCCATACACATAAAATCATTTATAAGAAAAAAAAGTTTTAGGTCAGTCAGATTTTTAAAATCTTTTGCTTTGCTTTTTTTTTCTTTTTTTTTTTTAATAGCACAACGGTTGTTGTTTCAATTGTCCGTGTTCACCCAGCTGTAAAACATAAAGCCTAAGAACAGACTGGAAGCTGTGACGTAGACAACGAAGTAAACATGGTTGATGGTTTTAATTTTTCTGCTCCAGTAGCCAGGTTTCCCCTCCTCCTTGATGCTTTTAAGAAGCAGATTCATTGTTTTAATCAGCTCCTTCAGATCATCTGAGAATTTGTCAGAGGCATGTGGCTCCTCCATCAGCTCGCTGCCAGCACGCTGAACAGGATAAAAAAAAAACAATAATAATTTAATTTAATAATCTATTAAAAGTGATGAGTTGTTTTTCAGTTTAGCAGCTATTTGTGGACTTAATAAACATTAATATACAAATTAAACCAGTTAAAATCAGAATATCAGCTGCCAATAACATGTTTTTTGATTTCAGTCCTTTAAAATTGGGCATTTTATGCTGCCACAAGAAGCATTTTATAATATAGTCCAAACCTGAGGAGGTTCAGTTTGCATTTTTTCTGCAGAGACTCCACAAGCCCACGGGCACGGAGCCCATCTCTTTTTTTCTGGAGGACAGAATCAGAACATTAAGAAACCATTAAAGTGGGACTGCTTCACAATATTTAAAAGTGCATAGTGTTTCAATATCCCTTTAGTGTTTTCACATAAAGCATAAATAAATAAATTTTAGAAATCTTTTTGTATAAAAAAAAAATTAAAATGTTAAAACTTGATTTTTTCCATTTAGAAACTTTCAGAAAGCTGAATAAAACCCAACTTTTCATCTTTTAGGATAAATAGAGACGCAAACTCTTATTTCCCACCTTCTTCACAGCTGTGGAGTCTTGTTTCTCGGTCTCGTTTTTCTCCACAATCTTCTCCTCCTCCTAGTTTTCTCTCCTCTCCATCGTCTTCAGATGCAGACTCTTTCTCCATCAGATACATCATTAGAATGGTCTCCAGCAGACTGAGCATCATGAGAGAAAAAATACCAATGCAGTAGACCACTGAGGAGAGAGAGGTTTAGGATTTATGCAAGTCATTCATGTATGTGCTGTTATTGGTTAAGATTCATTAGATTAGATTTATTAGTAGATGTATTCACTTATAAGTGGGATTCTGTCTGATGACGACGGCAGAATGTCGTTGAGGATGAGCTGCATCACGGTGACAGCCAGCAGCACGGTGACCTTAAAGCTGAGCTTCTCGCCTCCTCTGTCTGAGATAAGGAAGGAGGACAAGTCCAGACACAAGAAGAAGAGGATGGGCAGCAGGAAGTTGACGATGTAGAGTTTGGGCCTTCTTTTCATGGAGATCTGTAAAAAAAAACACACACAAAAAAACGGAAAAGTTAAAGTGTCAGATTGTTTGTAGATGTTTATGAAAGCCAGATGAGCAGAACGGGGTTTACAGTGTAAATGATCACATCTTGCTCAGTTCCAAATGGAAACACGGTTTTGTTGGTGACGGTCATGTTCACAAACAGCCACTCGTACTGCGTCCGCATCAGCTGGCGGGACCAGTTAGTGGTCACCGATGAATTCAAACGATGAAAAAGTCTCATTTCCTGAACTAAAATAGGAGAAAAGAACAAATAAACGGAGGTTAAAATGACTTTCACTGAGATCAGAAACATACAACGAACTTAAACCAGCTCACTTGAGTGGACCACCGATTTGATTGACAGGCTGCAGCTCTGGGTGTCAAACGGGAATTTGTGAATCTGCATCCTGCAGGTGCTGACCAGCACCTGGTCGTTCTGAATGATGACCTTTCCAGAGCTGTTGATAATCAGATGAGGACTTGGAGGAGCTTTATCCTTCTCTGTCCTGATGAATGGAGATGTGTCATCAGTCACATGTAAATATTAAGCAG
Source organism: Callopanchax toddi (assembly GCA_006937965.1). NCBI lineage: Eukaryota > Metazoa > Chordata > Actinopteri > Cyprinodontiformes > Nothobranchiidae > Callopanchax > Callopanchax toddi. The sequence goes on along the minus strand of SSNR01000323.1, from coordinate 369,519 downwards.
CTGGAGAGTATTTAAGCTGAATGCAACACCAAGAGCATCAAAATCAGCTGCTCTCTAAAGATGTTTCAGCTACTTTGACTCATGTTCTATGTGTTGTGCTGACAAGGTGAGTTCGCTTACATCTCCTCTATGGTCAGGTCTGGCTTCCACAGAATGTCAGTGGGGATTGTGACGTTTTCAATTCCACAAAAATCACTGGGATTCCAGGAAATGTAATCATTCTGCCACATCTAGAGAGGAAAACAGAACACAGAGTTTGTGCAGCTAGCTGGAGCAAAAAAGGAGAGAAGAGGTCAATTCTAATGAAACTTACCAGAATGATCCAAACATAAGGAATAAACGTCTGGTCAATCTCTCTCTTTAGGAAGAAAAACAAAAGGACATCTGTTCAGGCCGGAGAATGCACAGATTCAGCACATATTAAAAGTACCTGGCAGCATCATTCACCAGAGGGCAGATAGGAGGAATATACTAATCCTGTTAAAGAGATAGAGCCACTCAGTGACAACTTCAGCACATCTTATCAAACATACTAAACAAATTAAAATTAAAAATCATGTTTGAATAATAATAAAAATAAATTATATCACAGCTACTTTTATTTATTTTCAATTTATGATTATTATATTCAAACAGCTTCATAGATAGGAGCTCTGCAGCAACGTTTCCCTCTGCTTTCCTGGTTAGCATGGGGTCAGGTCTCTAGAGCTGGTATAGATGTTTTATCTGATGTCATGATAACTTTTTAAGAGGTGAAGACCTTAAATAGTTTGTTCCTGTTACAGAGTGTGCTGATGTCTTAACTTTACTATGCAAATGTGTGTATTTTATAACAAAAGTTTATAAAATACACACATTTGCATAGTAACAACATAACTTTCACGTTACATTAATTAAATGCCTGTGGAGCATGAGTTTCATCCAACAGGAGTCCCTTCATGCGGTACTTTTTAATCCAGGAAGAAAAAAATGGCATAAAATATTACAAATAAACAGAAAGCATGTAAGATAAAGCAGATGACTTTTTAAACACTTCGCTGCGTTGACTGAGTTGTTCCGTTTCAACCACAAAAATCTAATTAAAGTTTTCAGATCGTCTCCTTTCCCCTATAGAAAACTTTACGCCTCCACAATACTGCATTATTGTATCAGTGCACGTGGATTTAAATGTGTAATGTGAGCAGAGGAGGCTTAATTAAAATGGCACTTTGTCTGCTGGGCTTTAATGGGCCGCTCTGAGAGCATCACTCTGGATCAAATCCATTTATCATCATGTTGTGGGAAGATAGCTAAAACTCTTTTTCCCCTCGACACCAGCTACCAGTCCCAACTGGGTAACGTTATTCTATTAAAGTGTAAAACTGATACCTTTAATTCTTGATTTTAGACAAATAATCTCAAATGTATAGTGTTATTTTACAAACTCCTGCTCTATTTTCTATGTTCTGTCATCAATATTTCAGCCCAGACCTGCTTCAAAACTTGTTTTTCACAATTTTTCATCTTTTTATGGCGTTTTAGTCAATAAACCACATACAAAAAATATTGATTTTGAGTTGATTTTTAAAAATCATACAACCTCTCTGGACTTTAAAGTAGGGATGTCCGATATTATCGGCCGATATTGGCATTAAAATGTAATATCAGAAAATATCGGTATCGGTTTTTGTAACGACACACATAACCTTTACATACTATGCACATATTATACATCAAACTCTTCAGCTAATTCTCCTCTTTCTCAAAATGTAAAAATATAACAAATCTGATGTATAGATATTGAAATATTTGTGTTTATTTGGCACACCTTACATTAAATCCTGTGGATTCAGCATTTCCCAGCCAACCTTGAACGCAACATCTATCGGCGAACCTTTGATGACATCATCGATCCGTGACATTACTTGCAGCATAAGATGTAGCGTGAGGACTCCGCCAACATGTCTTTGGTATCGGTTTATATCGGTATCGGAAATTAAGAGCTAGACAATATCAGATATCGGTAAAAAAGCCAATATCGAACATCCCTACTTTAAAGAGATACTACGCAGTTTTGCTTGTTTTGGCTCCCCCTGGTGTCTGTTTTATATCACTGCCGTAAAAACGTTAGCACCATTGTTTATGTTACATATTAAAATGTAACATTTGGTACCACATTGAGAGATTAAAACGTTAGTAAATAAGTGAAACACTCACCACGTCTAGGATGGCGTACAGCAGCACCTCCAGGGACACCTCAGTCGGCTTCCTGGAGTCTCTGACGGGTCGGGTCATATAGAACAGCTCGTTGCTTTTAGTCAGATTCAAGTACTTTAAAACTTCCTGATAACTGCACCCTTCCTCAGAGGAATCCCCATGCACACCTTTAAACACAAACACAGAAAGGCTCCTTTTTAAACTGCAGCACTAAAACATTTCTCTTCCATTTGAACTTGAAGTTCATACATTTTTAATCGGCTCAGGATCAATCTGAAGAAAACTCAATAACAGCATTCGGCGCTGGTGGTTACAGATGGACACATAACGGTTAACCACAGTGTGTTTTTTTAGTCTGCTGACGGGATCCTCCATTAAAGATCTAGTTGTTTGTGCCAACTATGAAGATTTGAAAAAATATAAAAACCAGAATAAGCTGCAAAATATTCCAGAATCCTAATAATAATGATCTTACCCATGAGGAGGACCAGAAGGAGGAAGTTCATCAGCGACATTATTAAAGGCTCCAGGCAGAGTGAGGATGTCTGGTAAATGTGCACGTCTGGATTCAGGGGGAATCTTATACTGTACGGCCAAACGAGAAAAAATTACTTCTTCACGCAGGAAGTGGGGAGGGTGAAATGAACACCCAATCCCAGGGCTTGATTTGATTGTCGGACACAATGAGATTAAAAAAGTAGCTTCAGACCAGCTCATTTCTTCATAAAACAGGTTGAATTCCCTTTTATGACTCAGGAAAAAGGTTTACTCCACTAAATAAAGGACTTCAATGTTTTCAAGTTCACATAAATGGTAAAAAAAAAGTCAGGTTAAAGAAAAACAATCTAATAGAGGAATGATTTATCTTCACTAATATCTGGGGTAAATTTAAGATGATTTTTTAATGTTGCAGGCATTTGTAAAATAAAAGAACACCCAATGGATATACATCTTTAAATCTTTATATAGTTTATAAAAGTTATGGTCCTCCTTAAACCTGAGCTTTTATTTGATTTTATCTGGTGTTTTGGAATTGTTAGGACATCATAAGCATTTAAATTCCCTAAATTAAAAAATATATATTAAAGAATCTTTCCTACATTAAGCAATTAGAAATAAAAGTTTGAAAACTTTTAATTAATATTTTTCTCTCAATAGGTCTAAGATGAACGTCCATATAGAAGTACTCTTCTACTCTCGTGGCTTTTCAAAACAAAGTGCCAAACTTGTGTTTTACTGTTTTTAGTCACCAAAATAAAGGTTGTCAGACACAGAGAAGGGTAAACTTTAGAAAACCCTTTGAAACACAATGAAAAGTCAAAACCACAAAGTCACCTATCCTTTAAAATGTATTCTAAGTGAGAATTTCCAAAAGTTTGTTAGATGCAGCCAATAAAGGAAGCTAAGATTTGAACTGATATTAAAAAAATCAAAGCTCTGAACATTATATATGATTTTATTGTTTTATGCATTTGTTCATGAAATGTATAAATTACAAAAAAATCATGTTGTTTTAGCAGAAAAAAGCAACTTAAGGGAGGAGGAGGAGAGATATAAAAATAAAAGATGACCTGTTCTTCTCCCTAAATAAAGGAAGAAAAGGAGAAAGTAGGAATACGCTCTCTGACGTATTGATCCGACATGTGATGGAGGTTTGTGCTCATCAGAGTCTAACTGTGACCAAAACTTTGATTTATCACACGTCAAACTGAAAAAAGTGCACTTGGCCTAAAGGATGCTGCAAATTCTGAGTGAATCTTTTAGCTCGTGATCAACCCCTGGTGGTAATAAGCTCTTATTACACCATCAAAAGATAAAAGGGCCTTTTTCAATCCATCCAGTGGAAACTTGAGGTTTTTTAGTCTATTATGTTACAGTTGTTTTGTAATGGATCACTGAACTGAAAATTAAATGCAAACAAAAGTTTTAACTCAAATGAAAACCTGTCATGTATCACAGCCTTTCAACAGCTATGTTTAAAATAAAATACATCATTTATTCAACCAATGAGGTTAAGTTATTTAGTGGTGGGAGCACTTAGAGGTGTTGATATGTGGTTAGAAAGAGTAGAAACCTCTCTAATAGTGATGCGATTGAACATATAATTCCATATAATTATAGGGAAGTTCCAACGCTCAAAGCACTCAGCTGTTTGTGGTTGGATCAACTTTGCTTAATACAAGGCGACTTGTACAGTAAAATGTGTGAAAAAAGCATGAATTTAAGTATCTAATGAACCATTTCTGTCTACAAACATAGTGAATCTTTTCTTTAGAAGATGTCTTTGACCACTACGCTGAAAAGTCCAACTTTGTAGCATGGTACCATTAGCAGCTTTACAAAGTTTGACTACAGCTACTATAGGATACATTGATTAGTGGAAGCATCCTAAGTGCTGATGCAAGAAACACCAGTAACCACTTCGATGTCCACTGAAAGCATTTCCCACATTTTCTACCGACACGTTAGTAGATTCAGTGACAGGAATAATTACCGTTGTTGAAACCATCTCTCAGACACACAGCATGAGAAAAACACTGATTAAATTAAATCCTCATAACGCTACAAGACAGGGTAGGACTGTTGGACCAACACAAACTCAAACCACCATTGTGTCTGTTATCATAAGATGATTTGTTTTTAACCAGCCTCCTGTGGACCCCTGACAGTTTGCTAGAGTTGATGCAATCACAGTTACACACCGTCTGATTGAAGATAAGAACCAAGGATTCTGTTTACTGACTTTTTCTCTCCTTTAAATACAATCCTACAGCAGCTCAGTGAGTCTGTCTCTGCTTGGACTCCAAACCTTATCCTGTTACTTAAACTGATCAGAATGTATGGCCCAATCATCCGTAATTCAGGATTTACAGGAGAGGACAGGGGCCCCCAGGCTACACTTGTAAGGTTGACCAGATTTAAACCAACATGTGGGACAAAGAGCATGTTGGCTGTGGACAGTGTGGGACATGTTAAATACTAAAGGATTGTCAAAATTCAAACATTTTACTTAAAAATATCAACTAGTAATAATGTATCCTTTACTGATCTTCTTTAGGGGAATTTTAATTTTGACATTTTAGATTGATTTTGTATTTTTTGGTGTATAAAGCTAGCTGTCATTTGCCTTTAGGACACACCGCAACATTTATTCTATCAAAACGGGTCTTTATAGGACAAAGTTTTCAGTTTCAATGACGTCAAAGTGGATGTTTCTCAAAGTCTGTGATCCAATGTGGTACAGCATCTGCAAGTTACCCTTGTATTTGAAATGTCTTTTTTTTTTGTAATGTCTATTTACTAGGGATGTCCGATACTATCGGTAGACCGATATTATCGATGATATCGATATGATATTATCGATAATAGCGATATTAGATTATTGATAATATCGATAGTATGCCGATATTGGCATTAAAATGTAATATCGGAAAATATCGGTATCGGTTTTTGTAATGACACACATAACCTTTACATACTATGCACATATTATACATCAAACTCTTCAGCTAATTCTCCTCTTTCTCAAAATGTAAAAGTATAACAAATCTGATGTATAGTTTCTGAGATATTTGTATTTATTTGGCACACCTTACATTAAATCCTGTAGATTCAGCATTTTCCAGCCAACCTTGAATGCAACATCTATTGGCGAACCTTTGATGACATCATCGATCCGCGACATTACTTGCAGCACTTGAGCTGATTGAGCCTAGTTTGTTACTTTATTGATTGTGTTAAACAAATTATGGCTACTAGCCAGTTAAAGCTCAATTAGAGCAGGGCTTGAGCCCACTTTGTTTTAAGATTGTGTTACTCCAAGTAGGCTGGCCCTGCTTAAATGTGTACTGGAGTTGTTTTTGTTTTTGTTTTTTTTACCTTTTTCAGTTGTTGGCACTTTACCTCACAGTTGTAAAGTTATAATGATGTTTACATTTTACAATTCAGTAATTGTTGGAGAAAAAATAAATATGGCAACATTTTCCATTGCCTAACTTGAAATTAAAGTAGTTGTCATATTTTGCACAGATAATATTTAAAGTTTATGTATGCATGATGGGCTGCATGGTGGCGCAGTTGGTTAGCACTGTTGCCTCGCAGCAAGGAGGTCGTGGGTTCGCGTCCCGGCTCTGCGGCCTCTCTGCGTGGAGTTTGCATGTTCTCCCCGTGCGTGCGTGGGTTTCCTCCGGGTACTCCGGTTTCCTCCCACAGTCCAAAGACATGACTGTCAGGCTGATTGGGCTGATAAATTGTCCTTAGGTGTGAGTGGGTGTGTGGTTGTTTGTCTCGTTCGTCTCTGTGTAGCCCTGCGATGGACTGGCGACCCGTCCAGGGTGTCCCCCGCCTCTCGCCCCTTGACCGCTGGGGATAGGCACCAGCTGCCCCGCGACCCTCTGTGGAGGAATAAGCGGCTACAGAAAATGGATGGATGGATGGATGTATGCATGATAGGAGGTATGGGATGTTGATTACCTAAAAATGATTCTATTTTTTTAATGAGGGGTACCCCGCTTATATCGGTATCGGTTTATATCGGTATCGGAAATTAAGAGCTAGACAATATCGGTAAAAAAGCCAATATCAAACATCCCTACTATTTACACATTTAAGCATAAAAATAATTACCGGTACATATACATTTTTGGAAAAACAGAGTAAGTGCTGATGCAAGTGTGCAAAATCCCAGTATAACCACTTGGATCATCATCACTTGGCTCCACTGTGAAGAAATCATTAGCACCTGAGTGTCCACACTCCTGGACTCAACACACACCTGGTCCACAAAACTCAGCTGTTCCACTGAAACCCACCTCACCCATCCACTGAGACTAAATACAGAAAATGACTCATGCATTGACTTTATTTTTAGTAGAATGGAAAGTCACAGGGTTTTTCTAGTACATGTGATCACCTGAGTACATCATCATTTGGTAAAATTAACTTTTACAGAATAAAGAAAAAAATACAGCAGAAACACATTTCATTCTTTTTATATGAAAACGCAAATCATCGTGATCCGAGTTAAATCCTAATGCTGTAAGATTTTTAATTCATTGTATTGATTTTGATACATTTATTGATAAGATAGTATTAAATATATGATGCAAATTGGAAAATGGGTAAAGATAGTATATAGAAATTATTTCTCCTGATGGATGTTTTATGAATAATTGGCAAAACATGCAACAGTAATGCATTTTCTATCAGTTTATTTTGGCTTAATTGCCAGGGCTTCATAATCAGTGCAGTAAACTTGTTACTCAGCAGAAAAAGTACTTTTTATTTTCTCTTAAGTTCAGATCATGCCCGTTTGTCACCAAACAATAAAACAAACCCAAAGCGGTCACCGTCCTAGACCAAAACTAATTCTGTGCAGATAAAGGATATACATAAAAAAGAAAACACCTGAATTCAAACGTATGTATAATGTTAGTGTATATCTGAGGTCCACAAAGAAAAGAGGGTGCATAAAAACACAAAGACTACAGTGACGTAACAGATTGTGAAAACCACGTTGATTTTTTTGGCTAATTTGGTCCAGTAGCCTGGTTCCACCTCTTCCTTCTTGTTGCTGAGAAGAAACGTCTTTTTCATCTTTTCCAGCTCATCAGAGACTTTTTCCACTGCAAGAAATATCTCCGTCAGCTGGCTGCTGCTGCCCTGCAAGAGAGGTTTAATAGGTTATATAAAACATGCATTGTCAGAACATTGAACTTTGAAAATGTTGGTGTTGTTCGAGAAATCACTTAAAATTAATATAGGCATGCCGCAAGATTAAGTTCTCAGTCTACTTTAATAAAGTTTATGGAATTAACCTTTACCACTAACCTCTTTGTAGATGGATGATGTTTGATCACCCATTTCACTGTAGATGGATGCACCGTTCTTTACTTCTGGAAGGATGTAGAAAACACATCAGATTTTTACAAAGGAAAAACTGAAACTGATCCAGACACTAAGATCAAATTCTAAAAACAGTCCTTTATTAATTTAATCTAGAAAACAACAATGAAAGTTGGTCACCTCTCTCCTCATTCAGCTTCAGGTCGTTCTCTCTCTTGCTGTCTTGGAGTGTTGAGTCTTTTTCTACCAGATACTTCATCAAAATCGCCTCCAGGAGGCTGATCAGCATCAGAGCAAAAATCCCAAAGCAGTAAACCACTAAAACAAGGAGAAAACAGCAAAATAAAACAAGGCTGAATCTGTTCACATGTCCCCTAACCCTATAAATTCAATTTCCTTAAAAAGAAATCCCCTTAATATTTGAAATCTCCTTTGTCATTTGAAGTTAGAATAAATCAAATAAAATGTTCAACAGCAAAATGCAACAACTTTAAAATAGCCTAGAAGTGCAAGTAGAAGTCTAGGTTGCACTTCTCCCTGCCTGACAAATGTTTTCTTGGTGTCCCAAGGCTGCAGGCACCAGGAGCAGGAGGCAGGCATCCAAAACTACTGATTCATAATAAAACTAAAATCATCAGGAACAGGACGTGACAACAAACAAGGCACAAAACATGCATGTTGCCTGTGCACATCTCCTGGCATCTTTACCTATAAGTGGAAGTCTGCGCGATGTAAAAGGTAGAATCTCATTAAGAATCAGCTGCATCACTGTGACTGCGAGCAGGACGGTGATTTTGAAGCCGATCTTCTCTCCTCCACTGTTGGACATCATGAGGGAGGCAAAGTCCAGACCCAAGAAGAAGAGAATCGGAAGCAAGAAGTTGGCGACATAGAGCATGGACTTCCTCTTCATTGTGATCTGTGAAAAGATGAGGGAATGGCTAAACGTCTCACCCGTCTGTGTTTGACATTGGTGCATGTTGTGTAAAATACTTACAGTGAAAATAATGGCAGTTTGGTTGTAGCCAAAATAAGAAACAGTCTCATTGGTGACTGACTGGTTCAAAAACACCCACTCATACTGGGACTCCATTATCTCATTAGACCACGCTGTGAGTTCTGCGCTGTCCTCCCAGAAGTTAAAATGTATTTCTTCATCTAAGATGAAGAAATTAAGAATTAGGAGGTTTCTTAACAATAAACACGTAGTTAAAAATCACCACGTTCATGTTATTCCAACATCAGTTTGATTAAATCCAGTTCTTGTAGAAAAAGCATTTGAAGTGCATCCAAACTGGGCTCACCAGAGTACAGGACAGACTTGAAGGAGATGTTGCAGCTCTGAGTGTCAAAGGGGAATTTGTAAACTGGCATCTTGCAGGTGCTGAGGACAACTTTGTCATTCCTATAACCGACCATACCAACATCAAATATCTCAACAAAAGGGCTGGGTGGGGCTTTGTCCTTCTCTATCCTGAAATAAATAAATATTGTTACAGAGATTAGGCATCAGGCTGAAACTCATCTAGTGAGCATCCATTAAACATAGAACTGTAAAGGGTTGAGGTGACGCAGGACCCAATGGTGCAGGAAGGCAGGAGCAGTCGATGGACTAAAGAACTGGGAACAGGACTAGACCACCGGCGACTAGACTATACAATGACAGCGTGACAGAATTAAGGAATGACAAGACAAGGGAGCTTAAATATACGAGGAGGGTAATCAAGGAGACAAGACACACCTGTGGGGGATTAGGATCTAATTAGACTCACAGGGCAGGACATGAACATGAAGAAACACAGGAGAACGAACCAAGACAAAGACATGAATAAACTGAACATTCAACATAACGCACAGGACAAGATCACACATGGTAAACAAACAGAACTAATCGGGGAAAACAGAGGGCAGAAAAACAAGGTCAAACTAAAACCAAACAAGAACAAAGTTTTTAATTAAATTTGTTCTACAGAATTGTTCTAACCAGAGAGGGCAGGAGCACTTCCTGAGTGGACAGCCTATAACTTACAGGGGTAGGAACAGGGTAAGTACAGGGGTAGATACAGGGTAATTAGAATACTGACAAGGATACTTGCAGGGGTACTCGAGAAGGGTATGTACAGGGGTTTGTACAGTACAGGGGTACATTGAGGGTATTTACAAGGTTATGCACAAGGAAATTACAGGGATATAGACAGGGAAAACACTGGGGAATCTACAGGGTACTTACAGGGGCATATACAGGGACATGGCTGTATTATGCAGTGTAAATACATAGTAGTTACATGATAATTACAAGGGTTCATACAGAGATATGTATGTATTGCTACCAAATATTGTTTTACTTTAAACTAAGAGTGGCTACATTAGCACTAATACTGAAAAATATTTTATCTGCCACGACTCCTGTTCTAACTGCAAAACAAGATCAGAGCATAATCTGACATATAGAGTCAGAATACTCTAGCATGCCAAGTTTAAATCTGCAGTTCTCCTCGTGAACAGCAGGTGTCCCTTAAAAAATTATCTTCTAAAATCTGAGTCATAAATAGAAGTTGAGAAGAATTTCAGCTCCTTTAAGTTAAGCATGCACACTTACATCTCTTCAATAGTTAGGTCCGGCTGCCACAGAGTTTCAACTGGAACTATTACAGTTGAAATTCCACAAAAGTCTTCTTTATTCCATTTAATGTATTCATTTTTCCATAGCTAAAAAAAAGAGTGAATGTAGGAAAAAGAGGATGGGAAGGATGAGTAGAATTTAAATGGACTACATGAAATTTCCAGTGAAGAACAATTTTAAAAGTGTTGGTTTCAGAGAGTTAGACTTTTTTCAGAGAAAACCTACCATTACAATCCAAACATATGCTATGAATGTTTGATCAGCCACTCTCTGTGGATGAAATAGTTGAGAACATGATGCAGATAACAATTTATATAGACCAATTTTAATTTTAACAGTCAAACTCTTGAAAAAGTGGCAAACTCACCACATCCAGGATGGCATAAATCACCATTATGAGGTAAATTTCAGTCCTTTTCTTGTGATCTTTAACAGGCCGGGTCAGGGTATACATGTCCTTGTTTTGGGTGAAGTTCAGGTAGTTTAAAACATCTAGATAGCTGCAGGTTGCTGCAATAAAACAACACATCTTTCATTTATTTTTTAAGTAAAACAAATTGTTTTATTTGTTTCATTTTTTGGAAACAGTCCAAACTCCTGAAAAGCTTTTAGAACGTGGCTGGATTGAAGCAAATGAGAATAATCTCCTTCTGTGAGGAAATGCATCCTTATGATGAAATGCTCTAATAAGTTTTCCCTTCTTTACACCATCAGAGTGAGTTTTCTTACCTTTTTCTTCAGAACTCTGGTTGGACGTCTGATAACCATCATGTGCTAGCTCATAGCTTGTAGTATTTGCATCTATCATCAAAAGTACATGAGAATATGGAGTTATACTTCTGCATTTACACTGATCACATTATGCTGCAGCCCAATGAGCAGGGCCATACTGTTCACTGGTTTTATACCTGGTGTTTCTGCAAAGCTCTGATTGAACTTTGGTTGATCGTCATGAAGCTCTGATCTGGAGACATTTCCTCCTGAAAAAGAACGTAATAATGTTTCTAATATAATAACCATGCATGAACTTTTATTGATGTATTATAATAAAAAATTGATGCAAATACCCCGAAAAAATATTTTGACCCTGGATGAAAATTGGCAACTGTAAAGATGCAATTAAATGTATAAATTAATATTGAAATTAACTGAAATAAAAGGACCAGATCCCTCTCTTTACACCAGACTCTGCTTTACAGTTTGGCCTAAAGGTGAACAGTTTGGTAAAATAAACACAAAATTACAACTTAAATTTCAGTTTTAAGTAGCCAAACACAGACATGAGCACAAAGTAAAACACATTTACAATCAAACCAATCCTGCTGCAGACACATACAAATTAGGGAGGTTCGATATTATCGGTCTATCAGCTGATATTGGCATTAAAATGTAATATCAGTAAATATCTGTATCGGTTTTTGTAATGATGACACACATGACCTTTACATACCACGCACATATTATACATGAAACTGTTCGGCTACTTCTACTCTCTCCCAAAATGTCAAAATATAACAAATCTGATGCATAGTTTTTGAGATATTTTTAGGTTTTTTGGCACGCCTTGCATTAAATACTGTGTTTGTCTTTTTTTTAATGAGGGCTACCCCGCTTATATCGGTATCGGAAATTAAGAGTTTGTCAATATTGGATATTGGTAAAAAAAAAAAAAAAAAAA
>SSNR01000323.1:331092-357168 GCA_006937965.1 Callopanchax toddi | reverse complement strand
AAAAAAAAAAAAAAAAAAAGCCAATATCGAGTATCCCTAATAAAAATACTTTTACAGATAAGGTAATAGCAATTAAAATGAAAAGACATTTTGATAACACACACACGAACACACACACACACACTATGGTGCTGTTCCTTCATTTAAAAATCTGAATAAAATCAGGCTGCTGGTGGGGGTGGAGAAAGTTGTGTTCAAATAAAATATATTGTTTTAAGAGATGATGTCAGAGCTGTTGATTAGTTGTTATTTGGTAATTTTGCTAATGAACTTGCTGATTATGTTCTAGATATATGCAGACACCCTACCTGAGAATGGGTCTTTTTCCATTCTGTTTTATTGAGCTGTAATAAGCTCTGGCCTTAAGGCAGCTGGTGTCAGTCATGGCAGTAAACCCTGGTGGACCCAGAGGTTAGGGGAGCCATCAGGTGCAGCCATGGTATGAAGGGTGTAGAGCAGGCGTGCTCAATAGGAGTTTCGTGGGTCGCATCCGGCAGCACAAGGGGGTCAGGCTCAGCCTTAGAGATAGGGTAAGGAGCTCAAGCATCCAGGAGGGACTTGGAGTGCAACTCCGAGAGGAGCCAGTTGGTCAGGATGCCTCCTGGACATCGCCTGGGGGAGGTGTTTCGGGCATGTTCTGCCAGCAGGAGGTCCTCAGGTTGACCCAGGACACACTAGAGGGATTATATTTCCAGGCTGGCCCTGAAACACTTTAAGGTCCCAGTGGATGAACTGGTAAAAGTGGCAAGAGAGAGGACATTCTGGGCTTCCCTGCCTAAGAGGTCAGACATTTATGTACCAGCTGTTTTGGAAGGATGCATGAGAACTATACCGTAATTTGAATCTGTAAATATTTCATGTTGCAGCTGATTGGTAATTTTTATTTTTTAGAATAAAACAAATGAAATTGATATTCATCTGCACTTTTTGATATGCATTTTGTCTGTGCATGAATATTTGCAGGGATCTTTTTATTTATTTATTTATTTGCAATCCAAAAATATTTTCATGAAACAAAACTATAACAGACTTAGATTTATTCACCAACACCTGGCTACTCAGTTTTCATAAAAACACTTATCAGTCCAATAAATTACGTAACTTAATAGGAAAAAGTTTAGGGAGCATCAGATTTCTTAGTCTACATACATTTATTGTAGAAAAGGATCAGGTCTTACCAGCAAGCAGCAGGAAGCAGATGAAAAGAAGAACCATGATTCTGAGAGCTGAATGAGCAGCTCTGTCCTCTGTGAGCTGTCTGAAGACGTTTCCTTTTATATCAGCGACAGCCAACACCCTCAGCACTTACATCTGAGCAGTTCAGTTCACATAAAACAGGAGTTTACCCCTCATTTCCATTTTGATAATTGCTGCGTAGTGCTCTGTGGAAAAAAGAACAGAAAACACTAAACTCATTAGAAGAAAAAAAATCAATACAATAAGTGCTTCTCCAGCAACAAATACTGTAAGTAATGGGGACACTTAAAAAAGGTTTATGAGCAGCATAAACACACGTGGTCCTACATAGATTGTGACACATATTAACTAGCTGTCATTAAAATGATCTATTCTAGCCATGGTTTATAGTCATATAGGTTGAGTCAATAAAATTCTTGCCAAACTCATTCATTCATCTTCTATTTGCCCTGTAAGCTTCATGGTCTGGTTAGCCTATTTGTTCTGGTCACGATAGTCATGAAGATAGTCAGGAAGTGCGTCTCCCTTCTGTAGCTGGTCAGAACGTCGGTTGTGTCCTGTGTGACTCTTTTTATTCTTGAACGAATAAAAAAATGAAAACATGAATCAATGAGGCGGTCCTTGTCCATGTTTGGCGGTTGGAGAGGAGTGAACAGTGGAGCAGGGCAAGACCGTTTAAGGACTTAAAAACATAAAAGAAGTTTTAAGATGAACTGTAAAATGGACAGGCAGCCAGCACAGTGAGGATAAAACAGGAGTGATGTGTTTCCTGACATCTAGTGACATCTAGTGGCAAAACAGTAAAATAATGTGTCCTTATGTAATGAGTGTAACTTTCTGCTATGGTAATTAGGATTTTCTTTTGGTGAATATTGATTGGCCCTTTGATTCTGCAGCCATAGTTATATCAGTGTTTTTTGGAAGTTAATTGTTCTTCATTTTCTTAGCTGATATATTTTATTAAAACATACGGATTTGAGCATATCTCTCTAGCTTTTTTTCTTCATTTATTGGCTTCTGCGTATCACAGAATTGATTTTAACCCTTCCGCGTTCCTAACACAGGGGTCACGATGCCCCGACCTCCACCGAGCAGGCGTGTGCATACCCTATTGGTACACACACAGTTGGCAGAAGTGTACTGTGTATAACAGCAGTATATATATATATATATATATATATATATATATATATATATATATATATATGGGGTCGGGGTGTGTTGGACCCCACGTTCCGGCAGTTAGGGGGGGGTGGGTGCGGCTATCCATCCACTTAGGTTTACATGGGGTCACCTTTGTAGATAATGAGATAAGACAAACACCCCCCCCCCCCCTTTCCCCTCACACCAGGGGTCGAGGAGACCCCAGAGGGCTTTACTACACTAGCCATGGGGGGCGGGGGGGGGGGGGGGGGGGTACCGGGACCGGCTCCGGTAGCAGAAGAGACGAAACGCGCGTTTAGTCTCTTTCTTTCTTTCTTTCTTTCTTTCTTTCTTTCTTTCTTTCTTTCTTTCTTTCTTTCTTTCTTTCCTTCACATTAACGGCACTCGTGTTTCCCTCCTCCCCCCCAAAAGACTTCGCCCTCCCCGGAGATACGGAAGAGGGTGAGCCACCCCCCCCCAGAAACAAAAAAAAAGGAGCGTCCAGAAGATCCGATCACGTCCGCCCACATGCATCGCTCGCGCTCCTCTCGCTCGATAAGGAGGAGCACGAGAGAGCCAGAAACCGCCGCCTACCCGGACCCTCGCCCGCAACGGGAACTGGAACGACACGAGGAAGAGCGAGCCGAACCGCGCTCCCCCGAAAGCACCCCGCTCGACAAGTACCTGTCGAGAGACGGCAAGATACAATGGTGGCCCCGTCCGCAACGTCCGCCGCTCGAGCCCGCTCCTCCTGCGCCCCCGCCCGGGAGACCGCGAGGGCGCCCCAGGAAAGCGGACGGCCTCTCCTCTCGGTCCGAAGCCGACGATCCCCCCCCGGCCGCCGCCGCCGCCGCCCGTCCTCCTACCACGGGGAGGAGAGGCCGCCCCGCCTCCGGGAAGGCTCTCCGGCCCGAAGCCTCCTCGGCGGACGCGCTCCCTCGTCGGACGGGGAGAGTCCGCCAACCCTCCGCCAAGGCTCTCGGGTCCGAAGGGGAGAAGGGGAGAGGCCGCGGCAAGGCTCCCGGTGGGCCCTTCGACGGAGCCTCGGCCCACCGGGGCCGCGGAGGGGCGCCCTTGTCGCGGTCTCCCGCTTCTCCTCCGCCGCCCGGGAGACCGCGAGGCCGCCCCAGGAAGGAGGTCGGACAAAAATCCCCTCCGGCGCCAGGCGAGACAGAGCGCCCTCCCGGGGAGGGAGAGGCGCTCCCCGCGCCGCCTCCCGCGCTCAAGGGACCCAGCCAAGCGGCTCTGCGCGCCGGAGCGGACAGAGACATCCCGTCCGCCTTCAGAGCCTTCTTTCCCGCCGAGCTAGAGCGCCTGGTCTTGGACGCGACGGAGGAGCGAGCCTCCTGCCCGCCTGCGCGAGGAGGCGCCGCCGCGGGAAGAGACGGACTCCGAAGAGGCCGAAGACGCAGACCCGGGCGACTCGGAGGAGCCGGAGGACGACTCGGACGACTTGAGCGTCGGGTCCCCCAGCCACGAGGCGGCGCCCCCTCCCCCGCGCTCGACCCGAAGGCCGCCCGACTCGGTGGAGCTCGGCGCGTACCTGGGACTCCTGTTGCTCGCGGGGGTCTACCGCTCCCGCGGGGAGTACATGCAGGCAGTACATCCCGACCAAACCCGGAAAATACGACGTCAAGCTTTGGGTGGCCTGCGACGCCAGGTCCAGCTACGCTTGGAGGATGAGCGTTTACCTAGGGAGGGAAGGCGTGGGCGCGCCTGGGGCTGCTGCTGCTTCCTCCTCCCGAACCGAACCTGTATCTGAGGAACAGGAGGGGGACCTGGGCCTCGCGGCCGTGGTCGTCCTCGAGGTCACCAGGGGACTCTCGGGGCGCAACGTCACCTGCGACAACTTCTTCACCTCCTACCGGCTGGCCGAGCGCCTGCTCGCCCGCTGCGGCAACACTTTGGTCGGGACCGTGCGCAAAAACAAACCCGAGCTCCCGCCCGTGATCTCGGGCTTCGCGGGGCGAGCCGCCCTCTTCACGGTCTCGGCCTACACCTCGGTGGCCGCGCTGGTGTCTTACACGCCCAAGAGGAACAGGAACGTGATCCTGATGAGCACGCTTCACCGCCGGGGCGTGAGCGTCGCCCCCGACCGGCAGGACCGCAAGCCGAGCGTCCTACTCCACTACAACAAAAACAAAGGAGGCGTGGACAACCTCGACAAGCTCCTGGCCGCCTACGGCTGCCGCAGGGCCACGAGACGGCGGACCGTCGCGCTGTTTCACAACCTGATCAACGCCTCGGCCTACAACGCCTTCGTGCTGTGGAGGGAGACGCACCCCGAGTGGATGCCCCGCGCCAGGCACAAGAGGAGGCTGTTCCTCGAACGGCTCGGGGAGGCGCTGGTGGCCCCGCTGGTCGAACGCAGAAAGCGGCCGCCTCGCTGTCCCTTCTCGGCCCGGTTGGCCAGAGACATTCGGGACAGGAGGGCGCGGACGGCCGCTGAGGCGCCCGGCCGCGTCGAGAGGGGGAGGAGGGCAGGAGGGGGTGAAGCCCGTAGCGGCAGCGGTAGTAGTAGTAGTAGTAGTAGTAGTAATAGTAGTAGTAGTAGTGGTAGTAGTGGTAGTAGTGGTAGTTGTAGTAGTAGCAGCAGCAGCAGCAGTGTTAGTGCTAGGAGGAGGACAAACAGGAGAAGGTGTCAACTGTGCCCTAGAAAGAACGATAGAAAGACCAGCACTTCGTGTCGCGTCTGTGGAAAGTTTGTCTGCAGATTTTGCTCGGGGACGTGCTGCCGTGTGTGTCTTGGCCGGATGGTGGTCCCGCGACGCGGTGGAGGCGGGCAGGAGGAAGGGGGCCACGAGGAAGTGGAGGTGGACTCGGAGATTGAGTCCGATTGACGGTCCCAAGCTCTGTGCCTGTGTGTGTGTGTGTGCGCGTGCGTGTGTGTGTGTGTGTGTGTGACCGGACGGGGGGTGGGTGGGATGACCTGTCCTCCTGTCTGGAATTTCCAGGAGTGCGGGAGGGTTAAAGTGTCTGAATGGTCTCACTCCTCTGTATCCCTGTGATGTCCTTCAGCTGTAGGAGCCCTCAGATCAGCTGAGTTGCTCTTGCATGTCCCAAAAACTAGACTACAGCTTAAAGGGATCTTTAGCTCTGAAACAACCTGCCTCTAAACATCAGACTCGCTTCATCACTTCTTAGTTTTAAATCTTTTAAAAACTCACCTTTTCTCAGTAGCCTTTGATACCATTTAAGATGGTCTTTTTTGTCATGTTTGCTCTAATCTGTCTTGTTTTTAAGGGGTTACAATAAACAAATGAGAACATGACAAAAGTTAGTCTAATTCTAATGAGTCCACGTTCTTTATAACACTACCCATTGTTTCATTTCATTCACTTCATTGAAGCGTGAACTTCTCCCCTCATCCTCACCATGCAGGGCTGCGTTGGGAGCATCTTCACAAGCTGCGATTCATTTTTTATGACAACTGCAGTTTGTCTTAACTCCTTCACCCCCACTCATACCTCACACCCATTGACAGTAAAACTGACACATAAAATGACTCATGCATTGACTTTATTTTGAATAGATTAAATGCACAAAAGTTACAGGAATTTCTATTATGTATTGAGTACATGATTAACTTAATGAACAAATACTGCAAGAATACATTTTCTTCTTTTTGCTGAGAAAATCATATAAAATACTGTAATTGTTAAAGGCACACTAAGTAACTTTTTCATATTTTTAAATTTCTTGAGCCAGTATGTGCTAATATGACTCTAATGAAAAGCCCCATCTGCTGCTTGTGTCCAGGATACTGCGTTTTCAACTTCTCAGTCTCCGGTCCGGTGCCCTTAAGTCTCACAAAGTCACGTATCTCACGAGAAGTAGTAACGTTTTATGGCAAACCATGATTACAGGGCATATATGTCACACGTGTGATAAACTATTTTTAGACCGTAGCACTCGTGCGACATCTTTGCAAGTTACTTTTTTGCTGATTCGGCGGTCAGATTTGGCTAAGTATGAAACAACTAAAATTCTTAACTATTTTAGCCAACTAAATATAAAATACTGTAGGCATATTTCCATCCATCCATCCATTTTCTGTAGCCGCTTATTCCTCCACAGAGGGTCGCGGGGCAGCTGGTGCCTATCTCCAGCGGTCAAGGGGCGAGAGGCGGGGGACACCCTGGACAGGTCGCCAGTCCATCGCAGGGCCACACAGAGACGAACGAGACAAACAACCACACACCCACTCACACCTAAGGACAATTTACCAGCCCAATTAGCCTGACAGTCATGTCTTTGGACTGTGGGAGGAAACCGGAGTACCAGGAGGAAACCCACGCACGCACGGGGAGAACATGCAAACTCCACGCAGAGAGGCCGCAGAGCCGGGACGCGAACCCACGACCTCCTTGCTGCGAGGCAACAGTGCTAACCAACTGCGCCACCATGCAGCCCTGTAGGCATATTTGACTGATAATATTTTTTTCTTCTGGTGCAATTATTTTACATTTCTTTAAAGGAATTGGGGTAACACTTTACCTTTATTAATGTTAGTGCATAAACAAATGGGCCCTTTATTAATATTACCAATATTGTTAACTACTGTATTGACTCAAATATAGGACAACCCCAATTATAAGAGAAAACTGCTGCATTGACCACTTAAAACTAGCGTCAAAACTATGCCACTGTTCTGTTAATTTGACCAACTTTTAATCAACTCCATTCCTGTCGGCGTCGGCTTTGCTGTTTACAAAACGCTGGCGCACTAGGTGGACTCTGATTGGTTCTTTTTTCATCTACATCCGCCTGTTACGTTTGCTGATTGGTTCCCTTCTCCAGTCCCGACGGTTTTATTTGCTGATTGGTTCTCATCTCATCTCGTCCCGCCTTCTCCATTTACTGATTGGTTCTTTGGTATGTTCGTCACATTACTCCCATTTTCTGACTGGATTTATGTCACTGTCAATTCTCGTCTCGTCGTTCGTTCTTGACGACAACGTCGGCCAATTTAGTCTTCGTCTTAGTCATTTTCCGATTTATATTTTTGAATTTTGTTTAGTTTTTGTTTGGTAAAATATATTTGTGATGAAAAAAACTAAATGAACACTGAGCATTTAAAGAAAAGAAAACCTTTATCTGATGATTGAAAACAGGGGCGCACAGCAGGAAGCAGGGGTCAGTTTGTGCCTAGTGTGCCTTTAAAAGTGAAACATTTCATATTCTGTGAAGTTATAAATGATCATAGTATTGAAATATTAGACTTTATGATAATAACAGCAATAATAATAGATTACCTTGCACTTCACAGAGGATCCATTATTCATCCACACACTCACTGACACTCTGGTGGTGATAAACTAGACAGATGCAGACAGAGGAAAGGCTGCCACTTGGCATCATCAGCCCCTTTGACCACCACCAACAACAAATTGAATAAATACATTTATAGCTGCAGTTTATGCAAATACACTTAAACAGTGGGTTAAATATGTAAATATATTTCTTGATCATTTCCAAAACATGCAACAACAATTGTAATACATTTCCCCATCAGTTTGTTTGAGCGTGATTACCAGAGCTTCATAATTAGTGCAGTGCAATGATGTTATTCACCTGCAGCTCCAGGGTGCTGCAGGTAATGTATAACTTAGCCCCAGTAATGTGTGTATATGTGATATAAACAAATTTAATGACTGGTATTACATTCTTGAAAATAATAACACCTTTTGCAATATGCAAAATAAATTATTACCGTTTTAATTAAATACAATATTTTTTATAACCAATTTCCATCCAGTGAATGTGGAAATTACTGCATGCAAAGCAATGGGGTAGCAAAAGTCTTGGGGGGAAAAAGCAGCGCAACACAAGTGGTACTCAAAAAAATGTTGACAATGTTGGCAGGTCTGAACTTGGTGTCACTGAATATCGCCTCCTGGCCTCAAACGTCACAGTTAATACAAAAAATTGAACTATTGTTTACAAGGACTGGGTTCTCCTCGTTCACAGTGAAGAGCTGTTCAAAAGATTCGACTCATTCCTGAACGTCACATCACTACAGAGGAGAGAGGAGAAAGTGAAGAGATTTTCTGTTTTTCTTTGTTTAGGTCTGACTTTGACCAACAGCGGTCTGTTTAGTATTAAAGCACCAGGAATTACAACAGTGGAGTTGTTTGTAGAACATAATAGCATTAAAGAAGCTACTTCTGTTTATTTACCGGAGTTACTATACCGAGCGTCCAGTAAAGTGGCAACAGCGGAGTGGGATTTCACTTGTGATGCTGCTAAATCGCCTGCTGACAGCTTGGAGAAGCATGTTTTTCACTGTTTTGATGCCGTGGTCAGTAGTGTCCTCCTCGGCTAGCAGGAGTTTAAAACGGTGACCTGGCTGGACTGGTCATCGGGCATTTTAATCCCCAGTGGGCCTGTAACTCTGAGCTGGTCCGGACCGGGACCGATCGCGGTCTGAGCTGCTTCCTGTTGCTTTGACCAAAAAGCCTGCACCCTCTGCTGGTACAGTCATGTAATTACCTCAAAAAACTAGGCCGCCATTATAAGATGACCTCCCCCATTGACATAATTTTCAATGAAAAAACCTCGTCTTATATTTTGGTCAATACAGTAATATCTTAAACTTTTGCACACATTTTGCAATGCTTGTGCATTGAAAATGCACTGTGACAGGAACAGGCTACACACCTGTAGTGTCAGAATTAGTATCAAGAGAGATGGGCCAGATCTATCTGTGTAAGAGTACATATGTCCTGTCACACAACTTGACAACTGGTTGATATTATTGGTTCTGGAAAAACCAAAGTTCAACGAGTTCATCAAAAGAGACGTCGATTAAAAGGGGAGAGACTGCACAATCCTTTTAACAGGGTGGCATTAAAAGAGATCAAATAAATCTACAAGATTTTGTGAAACTACTTCAAAAAAACCCACTGCCCATTAGGGACCTTTAGCCTGAGGTCCACAAAGAAAAGAGTGTGCATAAAAACACAAAAACTGTTGTGACGTAACAAACGACAAAAACCTTATTTATTTTATTAGCCATATTGGTCCAATAGCCAGGTTCCACGTCTTCATTGTTACTGAAAAGGGAGGATTTCTTTATCTTTTCCAGCTCATCTGAGACTTTTTCCACTGCAAGAAATATCTCTGTCAGCTGGCTGCTGCTGCCCTGCAAGAGAGGTTTAGCAGACAGCTTATAACTGCTGTGTTATTTAAGAAAACATTGTGTACATCCAAGTTTTAAAGTGTACAAGTAATTGTCCAAAGATACACAATTTAGTATATAAATAAATTGCTGTGTATTGATCCGAATGTTATTTTTGACTAAATTTTGCAATCCCCAAATTAAAGTTTTGTGGTTGAGAACAAATTTCTGAATTAAAAGACATTAATAGTCTTCTTTATAAATGATTAAATCTAAAATATTAAAATAAGTTTGTCGTTTTTATATTGTTCAAATCTATAATGTGTTATGGATAATAGTGAGACATCATCCTTACTTAAAATACATGTGTACCACATATGCTACTATAAGTTTATAGTATTTTACCCATATTTTAACACTAACCTCTTTGTAGATAGATGATGTTTGATCACCCATTTCATCATAGATGGATGAACCTTTCTGTGTTTCTGGAAGGATAAAGAAAACGAGTGAATCCAACATAGTCACTGATATACAATTGTTTGCAATTAAATCATTAAAAACCAAAACTAATCTGAAATCATAGAGTAAAGTAATATTCAGTACTTTGCATTTTCCAAGACTAATTTGATCAAGAAAACAGCAGTGAAAGTTGGTCACCTCTCTCCTCCTTCAGGCTCAAGTCACTGTCTCCCTTCTTGTCCTGGAATCTTGCGTCTTTGTCCACCAGATACTTGATGAAAATCGCCTCCAGGAGGCTGAGCAGCATCAGAGCAAAAGTTCCAAAGCAGTAAACCACTAAAAGGAGGAGACGTCACATTAAAAATATGTCCCACTGCTGTAGCTGAAATCCTTTTTAAATAAAAGTATTGAACAAAAGAGTTTGTCTTAACCCTTATGAGTCATTATGGACATTTTTGTCCATTTGGCCAAATTTTTATCTGGCTATCATTTGGGCTATGTTGCAAATGGCACTTTTTTTGTAATAAAAGAGCTCTCTTTAAAAATTTGGAATTAACATTTTTTCCCAACAGATCAGCAATAGATTTAAAAAATCACCACCCTTGTCTGTCACTAGGAACAAAAATGCCCGCTTCCCAAAAAAATAACTAATAATTAACATCATGTGTGTATATATGTATTTGTAATAAAACAGCTGGGTGATTTATTAATAATTCAGTCTTGGATATGACAAAACGTTCCAAAATATTACCTTTGAAGAATTATTAGTTTTATGCAGCATAAACTTTACCATCTTGAGTTTTTATGGACAAAAATGTCCACTTCCAAAAACTGCTATATAAACGTTATTATACATTTTGGGGTTATATTTTTTTATCAATTTAATTCCAGATCTAAACAATCAAATAAGGCATATTTATCATATTTATCACCCTTAAAATACAGTGGCGGCCCGTCCATAGGGGGCGCTCGGGCGCCGCCCCACCAGTCCCAAGAGGAAGAAGAAGAGAAATAGGGATCACAAAATATAAAAAACTAACATAAAAATAAAGCTAAACGAGCCATCCATTATATATACAATAAGTGCTGTGTATAATCTGCATTTAGGTGTAGTTTAGAAAAGTTTTCTTACTATCTTTTACTGGACCGATAGGTCGTGTTTCTTTGGGTTCTACTGCGCATGTCTGGACGGGACGCCGTCCCAACATAGCGCATTGTTTTCTGCTCCTGACGCATGCGCACTGGCAATTTTTTCCTGACGCATGCGCACTGAGTGCAAAAAATAGGAGATCGCTCGGGACGCAGGTCTTCAGCGTCCCTGTGTATTGTGCAGGTATTTTAATAAAATACCTGTTAGAATAATTATGTATATTTTGAAAAAAAGAGAGTTGTTTTCCATGAAACTACTTTTGTCTGAGGGATGATTAATAAAATCATCAATATGTAAAAGATCAGATGAAACTGTTGCTATGTTGTTTTGTTAATATGATAATATTAATATATTTGAATATTGTTGCATCAAATTTAATATTTTTGATATTTTTTCCACATATAAAGGACTGATTTGTAAAAGAAACCCCCAGCCAGCCAAAGTTAGTTTTGATCAGAATGACTTTGTGCCTTTGTGTGGGACTTTGTAAATAACAGATCTTAAGTAATCAAAGAGGCATATAAAGGGTTGAAATCCTCAAAGTGATTGAAAGTTTGGTAGTTTTGAGCAGGGCTGAAGTTGTTCAACTGGTCTGTGTTTATTATTTTGTAAAGTTTTTACAGCAGTGTTTTGGAAGTGGACCGTTGTGACCAAGGGGATAAAAGGCTGTCTACTATGTGGGAGACCAGAGTTCAAACCAGGTCAGGCCATGTGCTCAATGAGCAAAATACTAAACCCCCAACTACCTCATAGGGACCATTAAATCTGGCTATTCCTCATGGATGGGTCAAATGCAAAGAACAAATCCCATTATGTTGTAATATGTAGGCCTATGTGTCCATTGTTTTGACTGTTAGTTCTATTCCTGGTACTTTTGATTTGATTTGATTGTCCCTCACCTTTTGTTTTAGGGCACGCACTAAAATGCTTGGAAATTTAAAGTTTCAACCCTTGAGTATGTCTGGGACTATTTTTATAACATTTCCCCTGACCCTTTACTCAGTTTTATTTTCTCTTTTAAACTTTACGTTTATTGCTCCCGCCCCCCCCCCCAAGTTGCATAGGTTACACGTGAAAAACAAAAGATCCAAAAGAAAAAAAAAGCATCACTCAAACAGATGTTTCACAATTTCTATACAGCAACACTAGAGCGCAGCTTGCTACGAGACTGAAATATAAACTTGTCACTACAGCTCTAGCTACAACACAAATACATTAAAGTAACAAATATTGGCCAAATGGGATGCCTCAGTCCAAAAAATACTTACAGTGAAAACAATGACAGTTTGGTTGTAGCCAAAATAATCAACCGTCTTGTTGGTGACTGACTGGTTCAAAAACTTCCACTCATACTGCGATGCCATTACCTTATTAGACCACGCTGTGAGTTTTTTGCTGTTTGAATGGAACCCAAAATGTATTTTGTCATCTGAGGTGGAAAAAAAAAAGTTATGAGGTCTCTCAATAATAAAGCAAAATATAATTAAACATTGTATTGTTTATTTATAGATCACCACTTCAAAATAAAAGTAATCTCAGGGTGTTGTATAAAAGAGTCAAATTCAGATGTAATTACAATTTATTGCATTTAAGTTATTCCAATGTGACAGTTTTAATAGGTTCTGTTTTAAAGCATTTGAAGAGCATTCAAACTGGACTCACCAGAGTAAAAGACAGACTTGAAAGAGAGGTTGCAGCTCTGACTGTCAAAGGGGAATTTGTAAACTTCCATTTTGCAGGTGGTGGTGAAAACTTGGTCATCCCTATATTGTACCCAACCACTAGAATACATCTGAAGAGAAGTGCTGGGTGGGGCTTTGTCCTTCTCTATCCTGTAAGAAATACATTAAAAACATTATTTTGTCAAAGAGTTCAGGCCTCAATCTGTAATCGACCTCTTTTGAGGTTCGGGTGAATACTGTTGAAGGGGTGCTTTAAGGGCGCTGCTGTGACACTGTCAGGCAGGGTGCTACAGGATTCCCTCCCCCTCTTTCTCCCTCTCTCTTCTGATTGAACCCAACGCAACAATTAATTTAAATATTAGACCTTAATCGACCCGACCGTTCAGGTCGGTTGAAAATGAGAACTAAATAAAAACACAAACTTTGATATGAACATTGCATGAAGCCGGGCAAAGAGAGCCACGGGTTGGCCACCCTTGGTGTAGTGGATACATATTAGGGGGTCAAATCAGATATCAGAGTGGTCAAACAAAATCATATTATAAATATCAGGGTCCGAAATTAACGCTCGCCAAATGCGAGCAAATTGCTTCACTTGGCAAGTAAAATTTGGAGCGCCATCCGCCACATGGCGAGTACATTTTTGCACCAAATTAGTTCTGTTTATCACTCCTCTTTGATGGATTTCTGTGACGCTCCTCTCCTGACTGCACGCGACGTACGCGAAACGTGAGAGTCGCACCCTAAGGCGTTTCCGCCTATCCCATTCACTGTTTATCAAGGTAGCAGCAGTTAGCTTTGTGTTAAAGCTAGCAGCGAAATGTGGCGGTTTTGAACTGGAGTCAGCCAATCTTCAAAAAGAAAACTAATCGACCTGGAAGAAAAACCACCAGGACCGTGGCAACAAGAAGATTTAAGGAAAAGTGGCGAACTGGAGATGGCGGTGGAGATGTTGATGTTGATGCTGACTACATCACAACAGGTGTTGTGCAAAAGTCTGTTCCCCTGAATTTTTCTGTTCCCCTATGTCGAACCGCGGGCTTCACAGCACTTCTAAAAGATTTCTACAACACGTAGTCATGTCAAAGTTGATACTTTATTTAGTTCCTAGAAAATAAATGAATAAAAATTGACTTTTTTATTCTTTTTTGTTTGTTTGTTTGTTTTAAACACTGACAGAATCGCTGAGCGTTTCACCCGCTCCCCACACAGGTAAACATAGTATTTCAGGGGAGCATGGGGACTCCAAATGAGACTGTGACCTTAGTAATTCGCAAAAAGTTGCGTCTGGATAAGTACGTTGCCTCAATAGCATCTGCCACAGACGCCGCCGTCTGACCTCAGTTGTTTATGATTTGAATGTTTTTGTAATAAGTACATTAAAAATATCTGTCATACTTTGCTCTTCTCTATTCCATTTCTCTGCCCTGTGTGTGTGTGTGTGTGTACACACCGGAGAGAGAGATTTACATATGAATCACAGACTTCCTGCAGCATAATAATAACCTGTAAATAGCAGTAAACGGCAGCTTCTTGACTTTAAGAGTCATTGAAATTTGTTCTGATGGTTCAAACTATTCGAGTTACAGTAATGCAAAAGAAAGAAATGTAATTAATAAATAAAACGCTTTGTAGACGGAATCTTAATTTATCTCTGCAATTTCAAGCAGTAAATGACATCTTAAGTGACAGTTTTTCTTATTCACCGTTTTAATGACGGCTTCAGTAATGAAAATGTTTTTTGTGCATTTGATAGCTATTGGGGGAAAATATGAGTTTAATACTGTCAGGTTTGGGAGGTTTACAGTGGATCCAGGCGCAGATGTAGAGTCAAAAACAGACTTTATTCGAAGGTAGGGAGACGAGGAAGACAAACCAGGGCTGGGGACATGAAGACAAAGATCCGACAAACACAGACGAGACAGGCACACTAATATACTGGGGAGGTGATGACAAGACGAGACACAGGTGGTAGGATGACAATTGGATTCACCTGTGGGAGACAAAAGGCAGAGGGTTAGACAGAGCACAAGACAGGACACTAGATGGAGACATATGACACAAGGGAGGTGACATATGACAAATACAAACTATTTTTTTTTCAAGATTAGGTCATTTATTTTCTCTAATTTCAGCTGAATTCTCTTTTAAACATTCATAACAAGATACAATATTTAGGGTAATTTTTATTCATTTATTCCACTACAGTTTGTACTATAACAGTGAACCATGGCCTATTTTTGCAAACACTTAGGTGGTGGCAAAGTAGGGGGGTGGGGTGGGGGGGGGGGGCGTGGAGCAAATCGCTTCTTTGGGTTGCAGCAGGGGATATTTTTGCTCTGTAGTTTTTTATTTTTATTTATTTAATAACCTTTATTTAACCAGGAAAGTCTCATTGAGATTCAGAATCTCTTTTACAAGGAGTCCTGGATTACCACTATAGGGCATGATGTGATTATTTTGTAGAATATTTGTCTGCTCTATACTCGTTTAATGCACAGATTTAACTCAAGATGTCAATCCAAATCTTAAATAATATTTAGAATAATATAAACAGGCCTGCACATAGCCTGTTGGCAGGTCCTCAGTCAGGAGAACCTGATTTATTCTGCTACCAGAACCTGCCCGAACGCGCCTTTTCGCTGTGCAGTCCCGACGGGGTCGGGAGCCCCTTGATCTGACGAGCTTCTCGTCCTGCAGCTCAGTGACACATGGCCTCTGAAGCTAGTGGACACACACGAGTCGACAGGAACTCCAACCGACACACACACACACACACACACACACACACACACACACACACACACACACACACACACACACACACACACACACACACACACACACACACAGCATCTCCAATGCGCGTGGCACCGAACTGGTAACGCACGGCTCCGTTGACGCGCGCTTCAACACACGCAATCACACAGTACATCTGATCCACGCAATTCACACATTCCCAGTAGCGGTGCAACGGGTCACAATCGACAGCGACAGCTTATGATCAAAATCATCATCATCACCCCCCCGCGCGCGACGTGCGTACCAGAGACCAGGGAGAGGCTCTCCCGTGAGAACCTCTGATGACAAATTTTGTGCACCTCCGAATATAAAAACTAGATTAATGGAGGACAGACTCCTGTCCACCTCACCGGTCTGTCTGTGGAACAGTTCTTACCCTGCTGTCAGGAGCAGCAGGAACAGGTGAGGGGGCGTGACGAGGCGCTGCTCTGTGGCTCCTGACGGAGCAGTGGTTATAATATTAATGTTCATCAGCTCTTATAAAAGTCCAACACAGCATGTTATCTTAGACAGAAATAGATGAGTCTGGTTCCTCCATCAGAGAGAGAGAGAATGATCCAGCAGGTGACAGAGATGAAGGATTCAGCCGCTCCGCCAGCGCGCGTCCGAACGAGACTGGATCAGAGATGATCTGTCATTAGTTCTGGTCAACTCAAATGACTAGTCCGACAGAATGAACCTCTATACGTGATAGCTGAACCAACGCCCTTCTCAGAGAGGAGTTATCAGCAGATTCTTAGAGCACAATAATGTCGGGATCATTTAGCAGCGCGCCAGTGCTACGGATCCGCGGCCCGCGTGCGTTCGAACCGTAGAGATGGATCATGGATCATGATGAACTGTTGCACCAGGAGGTGAGGAGGAGAGCAGCTCAGATCAGTTTGCAGCTTGTCAGCAGGTGGTCACGGTGCTGTGGGCTCCATACTGCGAGTAACACCGGTTCGGACCGGATCTTTCAGGCGCGATCAATACATCAATTACTTTTTTTATTCTGCCGTTCTCACGGCCCGGTGCCAAATGAGCTGCGGACCGGTACCGGGCCAGGGATTGGGGACCTCTGGACTAGAAGACTCGCCTCAGACGCAGCGCTACCACAGAGCAGCCCTCACTTCTCCTGTGGGACCCAGGCTTTAATGATCATTGCTTTAGATTAACCTTTGAAATTAGCATTTTTCCGCTACTAAAACATTTTGCAAGATTGCAATGTGTTTTTAACAATTTTAGTCAAATGCTGAATTTGTAGAAACAAAATGTGAAAGTTAATATACTGTGTCTTTTGAACTCTGCACAAATAGATTTTTGTTATAGATAAAAATAATTTTGTCCCCTAAAATCATGTCAGTTTTTATTCATCAGCTCCTCCCAAATGTCATCAATTTCTTAATCTTCTACAAATTCCAATTATAATATTTAACTGTTTAGAACCTCTTTATAATATTTAGCTTTAATGTTATGAGGCAAAGTGTTTTTGTGTCATGGTAGTTACAAACACTGCTCTGTCAGCTGTTTTGTTGCTGCTGCAAACAAACCAGTCAGATTAAATTTAATCATGCACACTTACATCTCTTCAATAATTATGTCCGGCTGCCACAAAGTTTCCTTTGGAACTACGACTTTATAAATTCCACAAAAGTTATTTGGATTCCATTCGATGTATTCATTTCTCCATACCTAAAATTGGTAAATAAATGAGTGAATGTAGGTAGAAAGAGGTTGAGAAACTGGTTTAAATTCAATACATTTAATTTTCAGTCAAAAAGCATGTAAATTTTTTAATTGTTTGAAACTATTTTCAGGGGAAACTTACCATATCAATCCAAGCATATATTATGAATTTTTGGTCAGTCACTCTCTGTGGATAAAGCACAGAAAATGTCAGTTAAGAACAAGTTATAACTATATAAGCAAGTGTATAACGATATATATTATATGCATATAACCATAATTTAGAAACCAATGTCAATCTAAGTACAAATGTGATCAATTTGTAAAGTAAAATATGAAACATTCTAAATGTTGTTGTGTTTTGGTGCTGGTATGTTGGTCCATAGTGATCCATTAGTTCAACCAGCATAGACCAGCATTGAATCATGTTGCTCTACCAGCTAAACCAGCACCAAACCAGCATAGACCAGTATTGACCAGCATATAAATCAAGACCATCATGATTTGTTTGCTGGTCTATGCTGGTTTGGTGCTGGTCTATGCTGGTTAAACTAATGGATCACTATGGACCAGCATACCAGCACCAAAACACAACATATGCTGGTCTATGCTGGTTTTTTCAGCAGGTTATATCAAAGGAGTGTTGCTTATTAGATATTTAATTAAATAAATAAATAATCATGATAGTTAAACAAGTCAAGACTTTAAACTAAAATCAAAACCTTGAAGAAGTGACTAAAAGAGATACAGCATGAACAACTTACCACATCCAGGATGGCATAGATCGCCATATTTAGGTACATTTTTGTCTTTTCTTTGTGATCTTTAACAGGCCTGGTCAGGGTATACATGTCCTTGTTTTGAGTGAGGTTCAGATAGTTTAAAACATCTAGATCGCTGCATCTGTTTGCTGCAAAAAGACAAATTTTATTTTAGTTCTAATTCTTAAAAATGCATGCTTTTTGTGTACTTATTTGTTTAAGATGAACATTTCTATATTTTTGTTACAGAAAATTCAGCATCAGGTTGAGTTTTCTTACCTTTTTGTTCAGAAGTCTGGTTGGACGTCTGATTACCACCATGTGATCGCTCAAAGCTTGTAGTATTTCCATCTATCAACAAAAGTATACGAAGTGTAGAGTTATACTTGTGCATTTACATTCTCTGATAATATTAGGTTTTGATGGAATTTAATAATTTGTAAATCAAAATGTCTCAAAAATAGTTATGGTATTTTTATCAGCTGATAAAATGATGGGTATATATCAAGGGCTTCTGCTATTGAACAATTTAGTAAAAAGATAGTAGAGCTCAGCAGTCTCCATTGACTTTTTCTTACTCTTTTTCTTAAAGCTGCACTTGGTAGTTTGGTAACCAAGCTAAGTATCGCTAGCTATTTTACAGAAACACATCTCAGAGCTCTCACCCTTCCTGTCGAGTATAATCTGTAGACCAGCCTTCTCCAGACACGCGACCGCTCATTGCCACAGTAACAATAGAAAGCAAAACTCCAGCTGTTGAAATGTTCCCCCAGGTCTTTCCTCTTTCTACGTCCAAATGTTTTTAGTTTTCTGCTAGCTGGAAAGGTGTATTTCTTTTTGGGACTCTGGTATTTTTTCCTAAAATTGAAGCGCTAACAGCGTTTCTGTCCTTCTCTCACTTCCGGGATGTTCTGCTGCAAAATGCACCTGGACGCATTAATGGAGGATCCAAGCAGTGAGGAAGTGCGGCGCTTCAGTGAGACAGACAGCCGGATTGTCCAATCATTGCTTTATTCATTTCTATCTTTTTTTTTAAGTGCCACAATATATTTATAGCTAAACTATGTTAGAACGTTATTAAGAGGCATGAAAAAAATGTTTAAGTTACATTCCAAAATAGGGTTTTAAATAAAGGCAGCTGGACTTATTTGGTTCTTCGAAGACGTTTCGCTGCTCATCCGAGTAGCTTTGTCAATTCTGTCTGTAATCAAGGAGAGAGAGACTTATAAGCTGTGTTTATCTTCCTCTGTCTGTGACACACCTCCTTCTACCCCCTTGAGGAGGTGTTCGCTCCACTGTATTCAACTGGAGTCCTGGTGAGTTGTTTTGATTAGAGGCATGAATTGTCTGAGAATTAAGTTCAGAGCAGACTGGTAGGTGCTGGAAAGATGAAATCTGAGTCCTCCTCCTCTGTTTAAAGTTGGTTTTTCACGTTTGACATAGACGGCTTCTTTCACTCCTCTCTCAAACCATCGGTCTTCTCTGTCCAAAATGTGAACGTTGTCGTTTTCAAAGGTGTGTCCCTTGTCTTTGAGGTGGACTGCTGAGTCCTGGCCTGATGATGTGGCTCTCCTTGTTGAGACATGCGCTTGTGTAGTTGTTGTTTTGTTTCTCCAATGTAAAGGTCTGAACAGTCCTCACTGCACTGGACTGCATAAACAAATAAGTCCAGTTGCCTTTATTTAAAACCCTTTTTTGGATAATCATGACCTGGATGACTGAGAACCTTCACCAGCATTTAAGCTACAAAACTACTGAGTGCAGCTTTAAACTGAGAATGCTGTTTTCACTGTAAAGACTAATGACTGCAGGAATCCAGTTTTAATGACAAATTTATCAGTTGTTTGTATAAAGCTGTTGTGCTGAGTGTGAGCTAATAACTGTCACCATGTGATCACTGAGCAGCGTGAAATCGCAGAGTGTAAATGAAGTCTTGATTTTATTCATTTTTTCCTCAAAGAATATTTGTTGTAGAATTATTAGAATAACTCTGTGAATTGTTTCAGCCCTAATTTTTTAAAAACCTTTGAACAACTGTTGATCAAAACATTCCTTTTATGCTGCAGCCCAATGAGCTGAGCTATAATGCTGTTCATGAGTTTCATACCTGGCATTTCTGCCCAGCTCTGATTGGACTTTGGTTGATCATCATCAGGATCTTGTGACTCTAAACTGGAGACATTTCCACCTGAAAGAAAAGAAAGCAATAATGTTTCCAGTGAACTTCTGCTTTTTTTCCAGTGATGATTGATGATTAAAAATAGCTGGAAATACTCAGTTTTGAACATGTATTCTAACCCTGGATGAATTGGTGACCATAATTAAATATATAAACACTGACAGAAATCAACTGATGTTGGCACATGACATGATGTCACTAATAATAATCAAAGGTAATCTCTATGTTGTTTGACTTGACAGTGGGCAGTTGGGAAAAACTAACACAAAAATACATTTTATACAGTATATTGTGCAGGTTTCAGCCAAATGCATTAGCATAAAGTAGAAAAAAATATATTTAGAATCAAAACAATCCTGCTGAAACAGAAAAATGCTTTCAAACTAATCTAAGAGTCTCAGAAATAAACGGAATTAGTGACACTGCACACACACACACACACACACACACACACACACACACACACACACACACACACACACACACACAAATCAACTGCAATTACACAAGTTACCAGATTGTTTCAGCTTCTAAACCCCTAGATGTACCTGTTGAAATGTCTCCTCAGCCTTCATAGTTTTCTACAGGAGCGGTTATTTACTCCTTCAAAGAAATCAGCTGTGTTCAAGCAGGGAGAGATTGGAAAAAAAATCAGGAATCATGAGCTAAAAACACTCCAGCGCTAGCATAACAGCTAGCCACTTTGGGTTAGCCTAACCCTCGTGAGACACGTGACTTCCTGGGTACCGGGACGGCGACGGAGATTTTGCAATCGTGGTATTCCGGATC
Source organism: Callopanchax toddi (assembly GCA_006937965.1). Lineage (NCBI taxonomy): Eukaryota > Metazoa > Chordata > Actinopteri > Cyprinodontiformes > Nothobranchiidae > Callopanchax > Callopanchax toddi. The sequence continues at coordinate 336,218 of SSNR01000323.1, read as the reverse complement.
TAATCACCAGATGGGGCTAAGTGACTTTTTATTAACTCTGTAAAGGGTCATATTAGCACAGACTGGCTCAAGGAAAAGATTTAAAAATTTGAAAAAGTTGCATATTATCACTTTAATGTCTGAACACAGACCCTCTTGAAAACTCAGCCTCTGATGTGTGTGATGTTTTCATTATGTTTCTTAATGCTTTTTAAAGTAGTTAAAGTGTAAAATTTATTTCAGTTTCACTGTTGATTGTTATGGATCTAATCAGGTTACTGGGAGTTGTTTTAAAATTAAATATATTTAAGTACTTATAGTGTTATTGGCCTTGTCAGTAATTTGTGGCATGTCCTATATTACATGAAAAACATACCAGGTAGAGGCAGTGCCAGAGCAGTTGATTGGCTGGTATTTGAGCTCTAAAAAAATCTGCTAAGAATGATCTACCAGAGATTCCTGACATGCATGATCCTAGCAGTTCTAAAAGTGCACATGGGATCTAAAGAATGCTGAAACTATAAAATGTTCAATGTTGTGGCTGATTGGTATGTTTCTTGTTTTTAACTCTGTTATTTTTTCCTAAAATTGAGGCGCTAACAGCCGGCCGTTTCTGTCCTTCTGTCACTTCCGGGATGTTCAGCTACAAAATGCAGCTGGACGCATTAATGGAGGATTCGAGCAGTGCGGAAGTGCTTCAGCGAGACAGACAGCTGAATTGTCCAATCATTGCTTTATTAATTTCTTTCTCTTTTTTAAATTGACACAATATATTTATAGCTATACTATGTTAGAACGTTAAGAGACATGAAAAAAAAAAACGTTTAAGCTACATTGTTTACCAAACTACAGAGTGCAGCTTTAAACTGAGAATGCTGTTTTCACTGTAAAGACTAATGACTGCAGGAATCCAGTTTTAATGACAAATTTATCAGTTGTTTGTATAAAGCTGTTGTGCTGAGTGTGAGCTAATTACTGTCACCATGTGATCACTGAGCAGCGTGAAATCGCAGAGTGTAAATGAAGTCTTGATTTTATTCATTTTTTCCTCAAAGAATATTTGTTGTAGAATTATTAGAATAACTCTGTGAATTGTTTCAGCCCTAATTTTTTAAAAACCTTTGAACAACTGTTGATCAAAACATTCCTTTTATGCTGCAGCCCAATGAGCTGAGCTATAATGCTGTTCATGAGTTTCATACCTGGCATTTCTGCCCAGCTCTGATTGGACTTTGGTTGATCATCATCAGGATCTTGTGACTCTAAACTGGAGACATTTCCACCTGAAAGAAAAGAAAGCAATAATGTTTCCAGTGAACTTCTGCTTTTTTCCAGTGATGAGTCGTGATAAAAAATTTGCAGCAAATACTCAGTTTTGAACATGTATTCTAACCCTGGATGAACTGGTGACCATAATTAAATATATAAACACTGACTGAAATCAACTGAGGTTGGCACATGACATGATGCCACTAATAGTAATCAAAGGTAATCTCCATGTTGTTTGACTTGACAGTGGGCAGTTGGGAAAAACTAACACAAAAATACATTTTATACAGTATATTGTGCAGGTTTCAGCCAAATACATTAGCATAAAGTAGAAAAAAATATATTTAGAATCAAAACAATCTTGCTGAAACAGAAAAATGATTTCAAACTAATCCAAGAGCCTCAGAAATAAAAGGAATTAGTGACACTGCACACACACACACACACACACACATACCAGGCCCAAGGGTGCCTAAAGGGGTGTTTCCCCTCTATGTCAGTTGGACTGCCCCATCAAGATTTACATTACAATTTTTTGGAGGAAGGCGGCAACTTGCTTACACTGTTTACAGTGGAGACGGGGAGCTGCTGACATCAACTGGGGCTATAGTCGGGCGGTGGAAGGAATACTTTGAGGAGCTCCTCAATCCCACCGACACGCATTCCTATGAGGAACCAGAGCTGGGAGACCTGGGGACGGACTGTCCAATCTCTGGGGCAGAAGTTGCTGAGGTAGTCAAAAAACTACACAGTGGCGGAGCCCCGGGGGTGGATGAGATCTGACCTGGGTATCTCAAAGCTATGGATGTTGTAGGACTGTCATGGTTGACACGTCTCTGCAACATTGTGTGGTCATCGGGGGCAGTTCCTGTTGAGTGGCAGACCGGGGTGGTGGTTCCCATTTTTAAGAAGGGGGACCAGAGGGTGTGTTCCAACTATAGGGGATCACACTCCTGTAGCGTCACCAAATACGCTATAACCTCTGAACTTTGACCTCTGTGATCATCACAAATAATAACATCTTTTTCCCAATAACTTGGAATAAAATGACTCTTTTATTATGTTTAACCTGGATTAACATTCCCAGATCAAGGTCGTTTTTCCGGAAGACTCCACTGGATTCACTCTTTAGTTAATAATATAATGCAAAGACTGCCAGACGTCTCCTTCTAAACGTCATTATTCTTAATCAAACTGTTTTAAAATGTCTTAATGTGATTAATATATTTTCTCTACAGTATTACGAATGCTTGATTCAGCGTCAGTATTATTTTACATACATACTATGCTAAAAGGTTAATTCAACTGCATCACTCGTTTACCTAGTCAAGTAACCAATGGTCTTAGTGATCTGAGTCGCGTGACCGTAAGAATGCCGTTCATTCGTCCACGTTTTCTAGACGTTGCTCTGAGACTTCTATAGCTCATCCGCTGCCGGAAGCTCTCAGTTCTGATTCAGTCTCGAGTCAGACAACACACTTCAGCTGTTAACTTGCTACACAGCGAAGCTATTTTCCCAGTTACCGGCTCCACTGAGACGGTACCATCAGCCCGTCTGAGCCGATGAAACCAGCATTCCTCTGAGGTCAGACACCTTCAGTCTGATGCTCTATCATGGGAATGCCAGCCTCCGATGCTCCCTGCTGGAAATGGGTCCGCTAGCTCGCATCCCGGACATCGACGCGGCCCGAGGGGGCTCAACCGGCCCCTGGAGGAAGCAGATGGTTGTCGGGGACTACCACCCTCAAACGACTGTCCATCCACGCCGAGGTGATCCATGGAGCGGCCTCATTGAGTCACCACAATTCTGGTAAAGCTGAAAGGCCTACTTTGAATGACTTAATGCTAACAACCTGCTACCTGCCTCATGCTAACTGCTTCTCTGTTGTACTGTTCGTCCGTCTTTTATAAATAAAACTCCTAAAGTCTAATTCCTGGGTTCAGACTTCTATTCGTCAATATTAAAATACATGATCTACTCACTGTAACGTCAGCAGAACTTAGAAATATCCCTGTAAGGTCTAATGAGCGAAAGCTTCAGAGATAATCCTCTGTGTCAGACTGACAAAACCTATTAGTGATTCTATGGAAGTGTGTGCAGATTATAAACCATAAAAACAGGTTATAATACGCTACACTCCTCAGCCTCCCTGGAAAGGTCTACTCCAGGCAGGGGCGTGGCTACGGGTGGGCCTGGGCGGGCCTGGGCCCACCCACTGTGTACCTGGGCCCACCCAATCAAATGGCTTCCTCAACAAAATTATATATATTTGTTTTATTTTTGAGGAATCTAATTTAAGTCATCATGAAATGAAATAGAACAGAGTAAATTTGACATCAACAGCATGAATGTGTTGTGGTGATTTCATAACTATTACATCATTTGTAAGTCTTGCTCTCATTGGCTATTTTGAATAATTTCGGAACTCTCCAGACGAGCTACGGTAACAGCACAACTGTGCGTATCTGCTGTGACTTGTAGTGTCAACCAAAGCATTTAAGAAATGGCAAAACAAATCTTCATTTCAAAATGTTTCAAAAAACAAAAAGTGGAGACCTGTCCTGTGTTACAGGGTTAATGTGCTTTGGAATTTGGATGTTTTGTTCAAAGATCTTTCTGTCGGTTTCTGACAGGTTCCTCTCTTTTGCGGTTCACATTTTGCAGCCTCCCGCGACCCGTGTTGAAGATAAAATTCTTCTTGATGCTCAGAGGAAAATGAAGACAGACTACTTCTCTCGTTAGAAGATTTATTATAAATTTAGCTGGACAGTTTGTTCAGAATCAGCCCCAATCAAAAAGTCTAAGCCTAAAGATCCTTTCTCCTTGGAGGAGCATGACATTTTTATAGATCCTGGCTTCTGTGACATCAGCCAATCACAGCAGACTCCGGACTCTTCCTCAGCCAATCCACATGACGCTAAGCGAGGCGTCTTCCGCATGCACGAATGATGCAATGTATTTTTCCCGGACTGGGGTGTTTGTTGAAATCAACTCTCTGAGAACCCAGCTGTTGGTGCTCTCCGGACATTTAGAGAAACATCATTTATCACAAAAGATGTTTCTGGCTCACATTCACTGAGTTTCCTGCCAAACTTCAGTTATCTTAGAGAGAAAGAAATTGTGAGAACGCGCTGTTAGTTCAGTTCTCACCAACAAGCTCTCGACCTTCTCTTCTGACCTCAAAACAGAACACACGAACATCTGACTTCCCTCACGCACTAAGATAAGATTTTCCTGGCAACCATCTGCTGAGTTTCAACTAAACAAACCCTCTGTTCCTTCACACACGAACCTGAGTTCTGAACAGTCACAGAAAGTTCAATCTGACTTCTTAAAAGGATTGTACATATCTTTAAGTAAAATGAAGCATATAACATATTATAGGGATAACATAAAAACCCTTCAGTCCCCCCTTTGAGGCATTTAAGCCTCAACAAGCTACACTCGTATGCAATGGCTAAGAGATAATGCAAGTAAACTAAACCTTATTAGTTGACCTAATACCAAACTACAGTTTGCTTAGATATAAGTATCCTAAGTAGATACAGCCCTGTACTCCCTAATGATATACTATTGAGTACTAGAACGCTGACTTAATAACATTACATCACCAGTACATAGCGCAGTGATTGGCTTATTCATACGCAATACAAGGATCGGTCTCTAAAGGCGACACCGGCTTGTATTGTAGAGGCGAAAACCTGTTTAAAACAGGAAATTCCTCTACTACCCTCTATGAGCGATAGCGATGAGTTCATATTACCCAAAACTGTCCAGACTTGATGACGTCACATCACAAATAGTCAAACTTCAAATCACAATCATCAACATTATGAAAGGTTACACAATTCAAAAACCCATGAGTAATGAGATCAGT
>SSNR01000323.1:287972-316272 GCA_006937965.1 Callopanchax toddi | reverse complement strand
AAGATGTTTCTGGCTCACATTCACTGAGTTTCCTGCCAAACTTCAGTTATCTTAGAGAGAAAGAGATTGTGAGAACGCACGGTTACTTCAGTTCTCACCAACGAGCTCTCGACCTTCTCTGACCGCAAAGCAGAACAACACACGAACATCTGACTTCCCTCACGCACTAAGATAAGATTTTCCTGGCAACCATCTGCTGAGTTTCAACTAAACAAACCCTCTGTTCCTTCACACACGAACCTGAGTTCTGAACAGTCACCGAAAGTTCAATCTGACTTCTTAAAAGGATTGTACATATCTTTAAGTAAAATGAATAATGAATAAAATGAAACATCTAGTTTCATATAACATAAAAACCCTTCAGGCGCATCCACCCACCAATAACCTCGGTTCTATTGGCGGGCGACCCCGTTTGGGCGTATGGGACAAGAAGAGAGGTGATGTGAGGGGGAGCCACAATACATACAGCAACCTGAGGTTCGTCTGCGAGCCTTCTCCTCAGGGGTGAGATGGGTCTGGCCCAACTGCATGGGTTCAGAGTGATCCTGTTCAGGTTCAGGCTGGTTATGTTTGGGGCGAACAGCAAGCAAAGAGTCGGGAGCAGGCATGAGAGCCAGGCGAGGTGGTTTGGGTGAAACGACAGGACCACGACCTCGTTCGGTGGCCCTTTCACGCATCCTGGCGTCGATGCGACTAGCCAGGCTGATGAGTTCCTCCAGGGTCTTAGGTGGGTCCCGGTAGGCAATCTCATCCTTTATTCGGTTGTTAATGGCGTGCCAGAAAGCCCCCTTCAACGCCACCGGGTCCCAGCCAGACTCCGCTGCAACAGTCCGAAACTCAACGATAAAGGTTGACATAGGACGGTTACCTTGGTTTAGGGTCCAGAGGCGCCTGGCAGCAGCATCAGGGTCTGTGTCTCCAGTGAAGGTCTGTTTGAATAGACTCAGAAACAGATTGAAAGGGAATGACTGTATGTTGTCTATTGTAATGACAGACTCCACCCACTGGAGGGCGCTGTCTCGGAGGAGACCGATTATGAATGATATCTTACTTTCGTCGGAGCTGAACCTCCGGGGTGATTGACGGAAGGTTAGCGAGCACTGGAGGAGAAACCCACGAGCTCTATTAACATCCCCAGAGAAAGGAGCCGGAGAGGGGAGACCGACGTCAGACTGAGGCGATGAGGAAGCCGCCGCGTCATCAGGAGCCTGTCGCGGCTCGTCCGGTATGGGACCGGCTGGGGAGGAGGAAACAGAGGGATTAACAGCGTCTTTACTCACAGCTTCCTTAATGAGTTGTTGGAGGGAATCGAAGTTTTGAGCCTGGGTCTGGAGCTGTTGGGTCACTGTTTGAAATTGGATCTGGAGCTGTTGGGTCACTGTTTGAAATTGGATCTGGAGCTGTTGGGTCACTGTTTGAAATTGGATCTGGAGCTGTTGAGCCAGCTGTTGAATCAGGGTTTCATGGCGGCCGAGAGCCGCGCCCTGGTGGGCGACAGCGTTATGGAGTTGTGTCGCAGGATCCAAGTGGCCAGTCTTTTCTGTCATAATCTGAGGTTTTGTGAGGATCCTGGAGCAACACAACAGTCTGAGGGAAACAAGAGGTAAGTAAAATAATGTTTTTATTGTACGGTTTTGGTGGTGTGGAGGCGGATCCGGGAGGATCCGTGGGATCCTGGTACAGGAGACTTCTCTGAGAGGAGAGAGGAGAGTGAGTAACTGGAGATGAGGATAATACGTGCTGAGATGAGTTTTGAGTGGAGGTCTTACTAGTAGGATGAAGATGGGGTCTTGGGGAGGTTTTGTCTGTCCTGGGTGAGGATGGTTGGAGCGGTGGTGAGGAAGGGAGTGGAGGCAGCTGGCTGGCAGGGGGACAGGCAGACCAGGCGGACATGAGATTGAGGAGGACTCCGGAGGATCTTGAGGTGGACGGCGCCGGGTAGATGGACACTGGTGAGGTGGAAAAGACTGGCGTCGTCCCTCTGTGGATCTGCTCCTTAAGAAGGGTCCTCCTCTGATGACGCTGATGAGCTGCAGCTGGAGAGAATCTGCCTGCCACACCCTGAGGGAAAAACACAGACTGCCTGCAGGCACCCAGGACATGACAGAATTTTGTACCTATAAAGTACTTATGTCACTTTTAGTTTTGTAATTGTTTCAACCTGTTTCAAGATAAACACAAACTGAACTTTCTTCGATGCACACGTCATAAACATTCCTGTTAACATGTTGCTATGACCTTTATCCATGCTGCTTTGTAAACATGTTGTTTTTGACTGGCCTCCTTTCCCTCCTGATCCTAATGACTTTACCATCGAACACAAGGTTTACAGGAGTACTAATGGTGTGTATGTGAATTTTACCTTGGCATTGCACAAATACACAGACACAGAGACTATTAGGTGTTCCACTTTTACTGAACTGAGTCATAAAAAGAGTTGTAAAAGTGATCAAACATTAACTTTGTCTGCACTTTTTTCCCAGTACATTCTCAGTGACAGGATATCCTATCCAGATGAGACCTTCATGGACATGGAGTACAAGATATCCGTCATGTATGACATAGCAAAGGTACTGAATGTTTTTTCCTAGATGCCCAATTTCACTTCCTTTTTTCACTTTTTCCCTGATTAAGGTCATTTTAACTACTATTATTTATTCAAAGTCTACAAATGAAACATGTGTGTCTATTAAAGGGCATGTCGTACCTCCACTCAAGTAACATCCAGGTCCACGGTCGCCTCAAGTCCACCAACTGTGTGGTTGATAACCGCATGGTGGTCAAGATCACAGACTTTGGCTGCCGCACCATCCTGAGTCCAGTCAGAGGTATGATCCTTATACTACAGTCACTAGAGACACAGTGACTGCACTCAGGTGATCTCCAGTCCACTAATTGTGAGACTACTAGCACCAACTGGCTGGACTTCAGTTTAATTAGATCAGCCAATTTAAAAGGTGGTGAATATTGATGTAATCACTAGAAATCAGTGTTCACTTTGACATTAAAGGAGGGTGTTTTTGTAAAATAAGTTGTCAAAGAAACCAAATTATGATGCTTTTGACTGATTTATAAAAACAATAAATGGATAAAACATTCAAGGGGGTGAATAGTTTTTGTAGACATGGATGTTCTTCTCTTCTCAGATCTGTGGACCGCCCCAGAGCATCTTCGTAAAGATGGAGTGTCTCAGAAAGGCGACGTCTACAGCTACGGCATCATTGCCCATGAGATTATTTTGAGGCAAACCCCGTTTTATACGCAGTGCTGCTCTAATACTACAGGTAGGTCATTATAAACCATAAACAAGAAAAGGTAAGAGCCTTATGAGCTGAATTACTCTTTTTAGTTGGATTTGAAGGATGTTTTTTAAATAAATAATAAGGTGCTGCAGGCAGATTCAGCAACAGTAACCAACACTGACATTTGAAGCTCTTTGTATCAGTCAGGTGTGAAGTCCTTACATATACACTCCACATATCTGTGTGTGAGTAACTTTGCACATGATCAAGATTTATTTTATTTCTTAGTCAGCATTACTATATACCATAACTTTAATGTGCTACAGTTTTCCTTTTATTTTTTTCACTAAAGCATAGGTAAAAATTGGTGAATGACAAATGTACCTAGAGCCCTAATGGTGACGTCATTCTAAGCCAACAGTCTGTAGTCCATGTGTCTATGCTGCTGCTGCAGCACATACAGTAGGATAGTGATTTGGATGGTGTTATTTAACAAATTAAATAAACATTCTCATGCAAAAGTGTAGAGGTAATGTAATATAAATGCATCAGTATGACTTTTTTGAGCAAGACTCATTTTAAATACATGAAAATTAGCTGCTGATTTGTCATTTGTTGGAATTTTAAACAGAAACTGCATTAGTATCCTTTAAAACTGAGACCTCTTTCCTGTGCTAATAAATCTAATCCAGTTATTATTCATTTAACTTACAGTTTTGCCATTTTCCCCTCAGAGAAAATGTACAGAGTGCAGTTTCCCAGAGACAACACCTTCTTCAGACCTGATCTCAATTTTGAAGGAGCATCAGACAGAGAGATGGAGGTGAGCCCTCACACTAAACACAGTCTGTTTACAAAGAGCTGTAATAATGTCAGGGTAATCATATCCATCACAGCTGATTAAATAACCTCAGTTTGTTTTTCTTGTACGCACATATGTTCATAGCTGTACATGCTGATAAAAAACTGCTGGGATGAAGACCCTGAGCGGAGGCTTGATTTCAAGAAAATCGAATTAACTCTTGGAAAGATTTTTAGGTACTTGAAGATGTTCTTTTTAATTGTGTTTACAGCATGTCTGAGTGTAGAGTTCATGTTCACTGGTCCCTGAAATCGTAAATAATTTAGTGACTGTAAAGATGCTGTTTTTTCACCTACTTTTGTTGCGTCACAGTAACTTGCACAACCAGGCCACTGAGACGTACATGGACAACCTGATCCGACGTCTGCAGATGTACTCCAGGACTCTGGAGCGTTTGGTGGAGGAGAGAACGGCTCTGTACAAAGCTGAGAGGGACCGAGCAGATCGTCTCAACTTCATGCTTCTGCCTGGGTAGGTTTATCTATCTGTGTATATATTTTTAGCTTTATGGATGACTTTTAATGTATGACTTTTGTCATAAAACAATCACCAAAGGCCATGTGCTCATCGACTCTGCAAAAAAGTTAAACAAACCAGAAAAATCTCACGAGAAATCAGCCTCTGCGTGTTATATAAAAGTTTCTGTCGTATCTTTAAAAGCTAATCAGCATCATATTGCGTCTCTGTTTCCTCAGCCCTGTGGTTCGCTCGCTGAAGGAGACGGGCAGAGTGGAGCCTGAGCTGTTCAAGCAGGTGACCATCTACTTCAGCGACATTGTGGGTTTCACCACACTCTGCCACTACAGCACCCCCATGGAGGTGGTGGACATGCTGAATGAGATCTACAAGAACTTTGACAGCATCCTGGACCATCATGATGTTTACAAGGTCATTTTATCATCGTTCAAAAAGTCCCTTAATTAATCACTTTGTCTGTATTTTTTTAATGTTGAGCATCTTACCTGAACAGCCTCAGCTCCAATGTAAAAAAGATTTCATAGCAGTTCATGCAGACTTTATTTTATGAACGTTTACATCACAGTTTCAAATGTCATGGGTAGTCTGTGTATTTGTGGGAACAGCTTGCTGCAGCACTCTTGCAGCCTGAGGCATTTCCTGCCAGGATCTCAGAATATTTCAGCAGGAGTCATTTATGTCATGTGAAACAAAGACTGCAAGGGTTTGTTTAAAAAAAATGAGCTGCTCAAAATCTTTGAGACTGGTGTTGTTTTAAGACAGCGGCAGTCCACATTTACCTGAACATTATCTCATCAATCCAGTTCCTCCAAAGTTCCAGGTAGTTTTTAAAGTAGGCTATTCTCTGGGATAGAGTTCTACCCTGCTATTTTGGCTCTGTTTTGTTGTGGAACCACATTGGGGTACAGAATGTCCCCAAAAATGACCCTGGTCCCTGTAAAAAGAAATATGTATAATTTCTTATAACCAAGGTCATTCAAAAGGCTATCTACAACAAGAAAGATAATGAAATGAAATATTTTCGTGCCAGGTGGAGACAATAGGAGATGCCTACATGGTGGCATCAGGTCTACCCAAACGAAATGGGGACAGACACGCAGTGGACATCGCACACATGGCCCTGGACATCTTGTCATTCGTGGGAACGTTTGAGTTAAAGCACCTGCCTGGGATTCCTCTCTGGATCCGGATAGGTGTGCATTCAGGTACCAAATATTCATGGTCGTTTTCCCATATTTTATCAAATTAATTTTAAAACATAAACAAATTTAAAAACATAAGCTTCTTTTTATGTTGAGCTGCTGACGCCTAGTGGCAGAATAGAGTAACTAAAACCAGCCCAACAGGAATAAAAGAAGACTTTTGAGCTGTGGAAATAGCACAGAGTACTCATGACATGTGAAGAGTAAATGTAATTCAGTTCTGATCAAGTCTGATTCAATTAATGATGAATGCCAATTAGTCAAATTGTTCAAATTGAGCAGCACAGTACAAGGGCGAGAGTGGGAAGCAACCACTCCCTTTTAACAGGAAGATACCTCCAGCTGAACCGGGCTCAGAATGGGCGAAATCTTCTACCTCAGAAAACTGGGGTCTGAAAGGGAAAAATAACACGAACAGATACAGCCAGTGGAGGTTCTAGACCAACATTAGAGGGGGGCCAGCTGCTTTTTAGAGGGGTGTATTCTAAAACAAAAAAAAATACAAACATTGTCTTTAAGTACCGTATTGTCCTAAATATAAGACAAGTTTTTTTGTTGAAAAAAATTAAAAAATGTATAGTCGTCTTATAATCGGAGTCTAACCAGTGACACATGCTGATAGTTGTTTGTGTCTCTGCAGCAGTCTGTAATTACGGTATTATTTAAAGGACTCTCTCAAAATTTAAATAAAAATGATTTCTTTAAAAAGTGAATTTAGTCTTTTTTCTGAAGATTTGTCATGCTTAGGGGGGGGGGTTGTCTTAAGATCGGGGTCATCCAGATTATAATCGTTATTTTAGTGACAACATGAAACATTATTTGTCTGTAATGCCTGAGACTCAGCACTTAGCAGGGGGACCACAGGGGGCAAAGCTTGGTGTCAGGGGGGACTGCCCCCCTGGCCTCCCTCTAGAACCGCCCCTGCATACAGTCACTTCAGGAGCAGAATGCATGCTGGTTGTTCCAGAAATAGCCTACTTTTGACTTTTGTTCTGAAAATCATACTTTGACTTTTGTTCTTGACATTTCATTTCTCCTTCAACATTTGGACTATTCTGGAAATCACATTTTGACCTTTAAAAAAATACTATTTTAACCTAGATGTTGACAGCATTTTAACTTTTTTATTGACATTTTAACTATTTTCCATAAATCATACTTCAGCTTTTTCTTGACACTTAAACTATTTTCCCAACATTTCAACTTTAATCTAGAGATCATATTTTGACTTTATTTTGTAAACAATATTTAGATTTTTTTTTTAACATCATTTCAACTCAAAATTACATCCTTGTTTTAGTTTTTCTCTGAGGTGGCACATTTTGCAAATCACAGAAAATACAAATGTGTGTAAAACAGGTAAAATGGAATAGTGGAAACAAATGAAATAACCTCCTGAGATGTGACTGAGGAGTACATTTGTGTGTCCAGGGCCCTGTGCAGCTGGAGTGGTTGGAAACAAGATGCCTCGCTACTGCCTCTTTGGAGACACGGTCAACACGGCGTCACGCATGGAGTCTACAGGCCTGCGTATGAGAAGCATATCTTAAAACTATAAAGTGGACATTCAAATGGAAGTTTAGTTTCTTTTGTGCACTAAAACAAGATGATGGTTCTTGTCTTTATCAACAGCTCTGAGGATTCATGCAAGCCAGTCCACCATCAACATCCTGCAGAGGACAGACTGCAAGTTTGAGTTTGAAAGAAGAGGAGAAACATACCTGAAGGTGCGTTTTATTTGGATTTTACTATTATTTTTACAGCTTATCCATCCAGGAATGAGACGTCAGATCCACGCTGTGTGTTTCTGAGTGTTTGATCTGGTTTACAGGGAAAAGGCAAAGAGATGACATACTGGTTAACAGGAGTGATGGGGTCCAAATACAACCTGCCGACACCACCAACAGCGTGAGTGGCGTCTTAGAGTCCCACCTGGTTTTATAATGGTATGACTGGGACTGAAAACTAATGTTTCTGTTTCAGGGAGAATTTCCAGCGGCTTCAGCAGTATCTGGCAGAAATGATCGTTTCCAGTCTGGACAAACGTGGAGGCGAGAAAGCAAGCTTTGACAAGAGGAAGACTTTGTCCACCAGAATCCGTTGGAGAGACACCAGCCTGAAGAGGGAGAGCGCTCCAGAGTACTTCCACCTGGCCGTCACTGAAAACCCCAGCACCTACCTGTGATCCTGTGACCACAGCACAGAGAGAAGCCTGGTTTTAAAGACATGTTGTTTAATGTGAAAGTGGATCAACTTTAAAGCATAAAGAACTTTATAGGTATTCTGTTTTTTATTGCCTGTAGGGAACCTGTTAAGATAGAAAACTAATTTATCCTGTAAATATGTTTTAGCTGCTGCAAGGACAGTGGAAATACACTGACCAGAAAATGTATAGGCTCACTTTTATTCATGTCTGTATGTGACATGCCGATGTGGAGAAAACCTTCTGGTAAAGAAAAGACAACCAACAACGGTCACTGGGATAACTAGACTGACAAATAATAGGATAAATACAAAATTACTGAAAATCAGACATTACTTTTGAATTGTGGTTCAAGAGAATAATTTAATGAACAAACTCATTAAATTTACCTGAACTAAAATTCCAGAACCCTTAACTTAATCATTTCTTGCTGAACCTTTTGAGTGATTTCTGTAACTCTCAGTGAGATGTCTCACCTGTCCACAGGTATTCTGGTCCACTCCTCCAACAAGATTTAGACCAGGGCTCCTAGAAGACCTCTTCAGAACAGTCCAGTGTTTGGTTTTGACCCGTTTCTAGTGTTTTGACTCATTATCCTGTTGGGCTAAACTTTCTGACTTTGGGCAGCACATTTCTCTTTATAGTCTTGAGATGAATCCTGAACAGGTTCAAGACTCCCTGGTCCACAGGCAGCAGAGCAGAACCAAGCCTCCTCCGTGCTCCAGCAGGTCCAGTGATTTCTCTCTTTTGTGTCTGTTATCATAAAGGTCTCATAGAGGACATTCTGGAAGCTTAGCTCATTAACATGCGCTGTGGCAAATTTCTTTCTGTTTCACTTCCAACAGTGGTGTCCACCTTGGTCGCCTTCCATTAAGTCCACTTTGAGTCAAACTGATGAGCCTTGACCTTAGTTACCATTCGTATTAATATTTTAGTTATTCTATATCCAATTTCCCTCTTGTGTCCGTAGACCTTAAACCCCTGAATAATTTGTCCAACTGTAGTCATTGGAGATGGTCTTCTGGTCAATAATAGTCTCCTGAGACTCTCCCTGGTCCTTGTTCAGTGTGGTACACGCCCTGATACCAAACAGCACTGTGACCACCTCATCAAACTAATTACAGGATTGAAGACACCTGTTTATCCATTTCTGTCTCGTTGATTTTGAGGTTTTCTATTTATAATATTTTTTGTAAAACCACAAATCAAAAGCAATATCTGATTTTCATTAGTTCCATTTTATTTATTATTACCTTCATCAGCTTAAAGTTATTTCAGAATCCACTGTTGGTTTTTCTTTCTTTAAAGGGAAGATACCAATATTTGTATCCATGCCTGTAAATATAAATGTAGATCAACAACTTAAAAAATACCTTTGAACTCACAAAGCATTCATTATAAATGCTCTAAGGAAGCAAAAGTTTATTCCAGGATGGCTTCATTATTTTGGCTTTAATTACAGAAAATTGTATCTAATAAATGAGTTGGTCAAATGTTGTTTTATAACATTTTTTTTTAAATTTTGTGTTTTATTAAATAATGTTTGAAATAAGATCCAGACTGCTCTTCTGTCTTGTCTTAATGACGTTATGCCATTTTTTAAAAAAATCACACTTTAATTGTATATATTTATATAGATACAAGCTTTAAAGGCATAATTAAAGTTCAGATAAAAACAGATTATTAAGTCAGTTTTTGAAACCCATTAAAACATGGTAGATAACAAAATCTCACCAGAGTTATTTTGTGGTGATTTATACATAACATTACATGATCTTTACAACTAACCAACACTTTTAAAAATAGTACTAAAGATTTACAACATGAAGAGTTAATATTTGTACCAGATTAAAGATTTGTCTTCGTATTGTGACTGTAAGTGGATTTATCACATACAACCCTACAGAGTTTTAGTTGTAACCAGTACAGTGCCTCCCAGCTCTGTGGCAGGAAGTGGGACTGTGTGGTCCTCCACAGTGCTGCATGCAGGCAGCCCTCCACCTCCCTCATTGCCACCATGCCTCGAGGGGTCTCTGCAGACTGTAAATTTATCCTCCCACTGTGGACCCGTTTGAACCCCAGGGTGCATCTGATGACATGGTGAGGAGGCCTCGGCTGGTCCCTGACAAACATGGCCGTTTTTTTCTCGATGTGGATGGAATTTAACAAGCGATTCAATTTTCTGGAGGAGGTCTTGTTCTGGAACTGGAGCCTCTGCAACACAAATAACACAAACCATGAAAACACAACTCAGCTTAAGTTATTTTTTGCATTCCTGAGGATGGAAACATGAATGGAGAGTTTATTTAAAAATTAGTCTGTAATAGACTCTCCAGACAGCAGAGGCTAAGAGCTGAGGTAAACAAAAACAGATGTACACTACTATGCACCTCTCACTGGTCCGACAGAGCAACACCCTGGTTTCTGTCCAACGTCATGCATGATCCGCTCAGTGTGAGCTATGCGGTTCAGGGGGAGGTGGCGTGATTCCGAATGGAACTGGCACTGGGTCTGGATTCAAACAGCGTCTTAGCCTCCCAGAAGAACTCACAACAAACGTCAGATCTCCCCCCTCTGTTTTTTGTATAAATCGCACACTGATCAAATGATTTTGCACCATATTGTATCTTGCATCAAATCATATCATAATGCATTGTATCATATAGTTATTTTATGTTGTATCGTATCTAATGGTGTTGTATCATATCGTATTGTTTTGTGCAGAATCGTATCTCATTGTATTTCATTTTGTTTTGTATCAAATCAAATCGTGTCATGTAAGGTGTTGCATCATTTTGTATTGTTTTGTTTCGTATCAAATTGTGTTGTAACGTATCCTATTGAATCGTATCATGTATCGTTTCGTATGTTGTATCACGTTTTATATCTTTTATTTTGTATTATTGTATCATATTATATCACATTGTCCTGTTTCTTATTGTATTGTGATAAATCATATTGTATCTCACACTTTTTGTATTGTATCATATTATATTCTTATGCATTATTTTATATCAGGGCTTTATGGGCTGCATGGTGGAGCAGTGGGTAGCACTGTTGCTTTGCAGCGTGAGGTCGTGGGTTTGTGTCCCTCGATGTGAGCGTGTGTGTGACTGGTTGTTTGTCTATCTGTGGCTCTGTGATGGACCCTCAGGGTGTCCCCTGCCTCTTTAGGCACCAGCTCCAGTGACCCTCAGATGAAGCGATTATAGAAGATGGATGGCTGGTATGACTTTCTTTATCATATATCATGTATTTTTTTGTATTCATAACATTAAGTTTTGTGTTTGATTCAAGCTTTTAGAACCATTTGTAGCAGCGGTTCACGTGAGAAAACTTTTCAGTGTTTTATTCTTATTTTACTGCTTTTGGAGAGAAAATATTCCGATTTAAAATGTTTTGGGGACACAAAAGTATCTCTCTTCATCAACAAGTTTGATCATTCCCAAACCACTGGATGAAGAGTCAGTTTAAGCGTTTAAAGTTTTATGGAGACTAAATTTGTCCTGCCCCAACAACAGATGTGCACTGAAACCAGAATAGACAGTGAAAAAGTGGTGATGACCCTTGGGACGTCTAAGACGAACAGAACAGAAACTGGAGTTTCTACTGAGATGAACGTCACACTTCAACACCTGCAGCTCTGTTTCCTCTATATGTGTCCTTCACTTAGAATGAAACAGCCTCTGTCACTATTCTTCTATTGGGATTCTAAACTTAGTAGTATTTAAACCATCTGTCCTACTTTTTTCTTTTTACGCAGTGAAGACAAGTCCAATAACAGAATGTTGACAGTTTTTCAGCAACTTTTAAAAACATAACTTACCAAAGTGTCTGTTGACTCTGGTCTGTCGCCTGAATAAGACAAACCAAAGGATCAGAACCATAACGGAGGCCAGCGTGACCAGGATCACACAAAACCACAGAGTCTGACCCAGAACAAACACGGTGGGCAACACGGTGGTCTTGGTTCTGACCTGGTCCAGGACTGGCTCTGAGGGGAACAAGATGATAACCTGAACATTTCAACAGAACTCTGAGAATTAGGGTCAAAACAAAAAGAAGGAAAATAAAACGGGCACATGATGGTGTTTTCTAACTGCTTAACGATGTTAACAGAGCAATTAAGAAGGATGAAGATGTTGTAGAAAATTTTTTAAAAAGGAAGACAAAAATAGAAATGAGAAAAACTCACTTGCAGTTGGGCGAGGATTTTGAACAGCTGCTGTTCTAAGACTGGGTTCTTTTCCATGACCCAGTTCTGTCCTAGGACCCAGTTCCATTGGCCTGCTGTGACACATTTTCAGAAGGTTGTCCCACCTCTGACCATCAGGACAAGTCCTCTTAACCATGACTGGAGCGGTGTGAGTGTTGAACTTGTGTTTACGACACAAGCCAAAAGAAAAAAACAAAGGATGGGTTGAGGAGGATCAGTAAGCGCAGCAGGTCCAACAGACGTTTCAGTTCCTCTGTTTGATAGGAAAGAGTGAATCACTGAATGCCACCTCTGCAGTGTGAGAAAAAACACGACTGTCAGAGTCACACTATTGGTCTGCCAGCTTTGGAATGAATAAAACAGACAAAAACAAATACAACTCACCCAAACCAAACCTGGATGGCTGGAAAAGGGACACGTTGTGCTGCTCACTTCACAATAAGAGAGCAAGAATGTCACTAATTCATCCTCCTCATTGATGTGTTTATATATGATTTTTGTTCTATCTTGTTTTCTCTGCTCTAAACCCACAGCCATCTGGACAAAGCAGGCAGCAATATCAGGATAATAGTCTTTGATATTCCAGTTCATTTAATACAATTCAGCCTGATTTATTACATAAGAAACTCCAGAGGACACAGGTGGATCCTCCACAGGATTAATGAGACAGACCTCAGGCTGTGAGTGTGTGAGTGTAGTGACCATACTGCACCACAAGGGTTCCTTTTACTCTGTACAGCTCAGACTTTTAGTCCCCTGTCATCTGGAGAAATCACCAGATGACGCTGCAGTTGTTGGATGTATCATTAAATATACTGGACAGTGGAATGTTAGCATGTTTAGTACACTGTATAATATAATAATAATAAATAAAAAGTGTGATAAAATAGTACAAGCATGTATATTGGCAATATAAAGAGAAACAGTAGCTCATCACTCTTTGCTCTTCTCTGCAATGGTTCACAGACCAGTCTGATCTAATTAGGTCTCTTCTCACTTAATTCAGTCCAGCAACAAAACATTTACCCTGCAAACCTTTTCGACGTGATGGTTGAAAGTTGAGATGGGACTGCACAGGTATAAATGTACAAATTTAATCAACAGCAGACAAAATGATGGCACAAAACACAGAAAAACACACCAGCTCAGAGAAATACACAAACCTGAGATGCTGCAAAGGACCAAGATTTCATCTAAGTAGAATCACAGTGCATCAGCACTGCCTCATATCGGAGCAATGATAGTGTTTGCATGCAAGCATTAAAGCACAATAAAGGGAATTTAGTGCACTGATTTGATCAAATAATAAAGTTTTTGTCAGTAAGGCACCGATGGAGGGACATTCATCTTCTTGTGAATAGATCATTCATTTAACCCTGAGAGAAAAATGTGCAGAAATCCTGATTTGAAGTCAGTCAGAAGCTTTAGTTTGATCCCACGCTTCACGGTTTAAAGAGAAGAGGCTTCATCGGGACGAACGTGAAGTTGTAGAACTGAGGCAGGCCCTGGTGGCTGATGCTGCTGAATTTATCCCAGATGAACGGCGGGAGTCCGTCCTGCGTCGTAGGTCCGTTTATGGCCTCTGCAACAAAATTCTCTGCCATGTTGAAGTCTGTCACCTGCACGGAGAGAGCAACAAGAACAAACTTAAGTCCAACAGGATTCTGAGAAGGGAACACCTTCATCGTGATGACTGAAGACTACCTTAGTGTCATAGCAACCACCAGGTGAAGGCTTCTCGGCTTTCAGGTCGTTACGGCAACAGATGGTTTTACAGGGGTTCCCCTCGGAGTACGGGTCATTCTTGTAGTCTGAAAACAAGAAGCTGAAATATGTTTTTGTTTTTTTGGTAAATGAAATGTAATGCTTGTTGAGTTAAAACACCAACACACTGTTGAATCTCATGATGTATTTTAAAGAGTCCAGGTTCTTCACGGCGGCCTGGTCACGGCGGAAGATCTTCGCTCTGGGACAGAGATCGTAGGAGAAGTCCTCGCCGTACTCCTTCCACATTTCTCCGTAACCACTCATTATGTAGATGCTCCGGTGGAAGGGAATATTATAGGATGGCCAGTAGCCTGAGTTACATCAAAGCAGACAGAACAATAAGTTACATAAGAAGACAAACGGGTCAAAAAACCAGACACAAACCGACGTGTCACCTCTCCTCAGAGCCTGTGTCTGGTCAGAGTACTCAACCAAACCGGGGATCTGCTCCACCACGGTCAGAGCGCCGTCATCCACGCTGTGGCCCAGTCTCACTTTGCTCCTGTCCAGAACCATGTACTGGTTGTTGTAGGTGCCTGTGCAGGTCGGCGATAAACCACAGAAGAGGAGCAGAAAAATTTAAAGATAAATACTTTGTTTAGTACATCTACTTTTTGACATTTACTAATATTTACTTCCAGTTTGTTTCCTGCCAGTTTGAATCTAATATCAGATGAGAAATGATGGAATCTGCTGTGCAAGTAAATGATGATTTTGTTACACTGACCCGAGTTGTGTGTGGAGAAGGTTTTGGCCCATTCCTCTCCTGTGTGAGCCAAACTGTGAGCCAGTCTGACCCTCTGCCATGCCAGCAGGCTGTTTGGGGTGATTTTGTCAAACAAGGAGGAGTTAAAGACATTGTTTGTGGTCTGGGTCATCATCAGACCGCTGCCCAGGAGGTAAAAGTCATCCAGAGACACCAGGAAACCTGAAAACACAAAACAGGTTCTTAAAATGAAGTTCATTGATGATACAAAATGACGCAAACCATGTGTGAAACCTTTGGTCAGAGTAGAGGTAAATTCTGTGATAAGCAGCATAAAACAGCTTTCTCTGCTGTCTTTGTGGATGTTATTGACTTTTAAACAATGCTGACTGCTGTGTTTATCTGTGTGCTTCTTCCTGAGGTCTACACACCAGGGTAGCTGCTGAAGGACAGCTTCCCAGTGGCTGTGTGGGGCTCAGAGATACCAAAGTCCCAGTGTTTGTAGATGCGCATGGTGGCGGCGTACGTGTACCAGCTGGAGTGGGCAAACAGGAGGTTCTCATAGCCTGGAAGCATCTGAGGAAAAAGATGGAGAACTTGAAAATTCACACATGCAGGTGAAGAAGATGAAAGGAGCCATTATGAAGTTGATTTTATAATCTGCTGCTGGAACATTTACACTCGAGTGTTGTTGAATTCAGACATTTTCTCTAAAAACCAAGAGGGTGAGAAAATCCAGGGATTTCTCTAAAACAAACCTCACACCCTCAGGCGCAAACAGGTTTATCCCAAAGACAAAACACAAAAACTAGCTGGGCTGAGCTGGTGTGCAGTCCAATCCAGTTCAGGTTAGTCCAGTCCAGTCCAATCCAATCCAGTCTGGTCCAATCCAGTCTAGTCCAGTCCAATCCAATCCAATCCAATCCAATCCAGTCCAGTCCAGTGCAATCCAATCCAGTCCAGTCCAGTCCAGTCCAGTCCATTTCAATCCAATCCAGTCCAGTCCAGTCCATTTCAATCCAATCCAGTCCAGTCCAGTGCAATCAAATCCAGTCCAGTCCAGTCCAGTTCAATCCAATCCAATCCAATCCAATCCAGTCCAGTCCAGTCCAGTCTAATCCAGTTCAGTCCAATCCAGTCCATTTCAATCCAATCCAGTCCAGTCCAGTCCAGTCCAGTCCATTTCAATCCAGTCCAGTCGAGTCCAGTCCAGTCAATCCAATCCAGTCCAGTCCAGTCCAATCCAACCCAACCCAACCCAGTCCAATCCAATCCAATCCAATCCATTCTAATCCAGTTCAGTCCTGTCCAGTCCATTCCACCCCAATCCAATTTAGTTCAGGCTAGTCCAGTCCAGTCCAATCCTGTCCAATTCAGTCCAGGCCAGTCCAGTTCAGGCTAGTCTAGTGTAGTCTAGTCTAGTCTAGTCCACTCCACTTTACTCTAGTCCAGTCCAGTTCAGGCTAGTCCAGTGTAGTCCAGTTCCAGTCTAGTCCAATACAACCTAGTCCAGTCCAGTTCAATCCAGTTCAGGCTAGTACAGTCTAGTCTACCTCAGTCCAGTCCAGTCTAATGTAGTCCAGTCCAGTCCAGTCACAATGTCAGATTCTCTTTTTGTCTTCAACCGGTCTTTGTTTCATCAGTCGTCCAACCCTCCAAAGTTGTCTTGTATTTCTTACACATTCTGAGTCCTGAAACCCTGAGGTACTCGTGGGAATGAACCTGACTGAGGTGTGTTATGATTCTATGAATGAGCACTTTGGTGTGATCCCCCACTGATCAGGAGTCCAGAACCATCTCTTTAGTTTTAAAAACTTTTAAAAGGAGGTTGTTGGTATCACACTGCATAAAGTTCTCTACTTCATAGAAACAGACTGACGGTCTTTGCGCAGCACGCTGAGGATGGTGGTGTCATCAGATAATGAAAAATCTAAAGTCTCAGGTTGGCATCTTAAACAATCAGCTGTACAATAAGGAGAACTTGTACTGATGGGTCCAAGTTCTGAAAGAGGATTGTTAACTCTGACCTACTTACTCGGATTAGTTAATAAAGCAAGTATTTGATTTAAAAATCATTGAAGGTGGGGCTGAAGTGTATTAAAAGCAAAGCTTAAATCCCTGGTAGGCCTTTGGGGTGTGAGATGCTACCTGAATAAAACAGGAACATGAGAGGTCAAATGTCTTCAGAAAACAACAATGGTTGTCCAGCTGCCTTCTGTTTAAGTGTCTCGGATTACCCTGACCTGGAACCTACACTGACGTCTCGCCTTTTTCATGTCACAAACCTCCTGCACTAAACTCATCTGAATGAGACATGTTTGGACCTGCCACCTTGATGAGTGCAGAGCAGTGCCCCATTCCTGGAAGTCTGAAGTCTCTGATTGGAGAGCTGGAACTGGGAACCAAAGCTGGGATCAGGTCCAGCAGGTCTCCCACCGCGTTCAGGAACTGGACGTCAAACAGGGACAGCGGCTGTGGGAAGGACGGGAGATTAGCAGCTGGTCAGCAAAGAGAGAGAAACAAACACCGACGGTTGATGTAACCTGTAGAAGGAAGATATCAGCGTATTTCATGCAAATTAACTAAAATTGAATATTAATGCATAATAAACTGAGAAAATATGCAATGTCGCTTTAAATTTTAAACTTCAGAGTGAGAAGTTTGATTGAAGCTTCCTCATTTTACAGAGGAACTTATATAAATAGGATAAACCATTGAGACGATCATCAAATCATCAAACATTTTCCTGAAAATGTTTAAATCTGAAAAAGCTCTTGTTAAACCACTGAAGCTGGTGTTTCTCAGCATTTTATTAAAGCTTCACTTTAATTATGTTGTTTTCTTGCAGGAAAACACTTGATTCTGCTCTTGTATGTGTGAGATGTAAACACACGCCACCTTCTTGCCTTGCCTCTTTGCCCACTCTGCCACTCCCGCCTGCAGTCCGTCCATCTGGGACACGATGAAGCCTGCATGCTTCCACAGAGGATCAGAGCTCTTGTTCAGTTTCACCTGCTGTCTGACCCACGAGTCCTGCTTCCTAAAAGAGGTGACACTTCCTGTTTATTCACCATGTCATTTACAGAAAAACCATGCCAAGCGCCCAGCGCGTGGAAAACGCTCCACCGACATGTGATCGAGATGCTAAAACAGACCTAAAGTGAGAAGAGATGATGCATGGAAAGAGTTATTCATGAGCGGCTGGATGCCAGCTGAGAGACTAAATGTCACATGACTTCCCCGTGAGCCGAACTGAGAGAAGGATGTGAAAGACGATGGCTGAGATGTTGATCTGTGGCTACAGAGCTGCTGCTGAGGTTTCAGACCTGAAAGTGAAGGCAGAGCAGACTTACGCCATGAAAGCCTTGACTGGACCGAGGATCTTTGGGTTGTTGATCAGCTGTGGGTACATGTTGGTGTAGTGATCCATCATCTGCCTGAGGAAAGAGTCACAGTGAACAAATGCATTCAGATTATTGAAATTTAGGACTTAAGAGTACAACACACAACGGTTCCTCAGGTCTAATGACCTCTATATGTTAGTCGGTTAGTTATCCATCTATTAGATAACAGATCCAGGGGACCAGACGTCCCTCTCCTCAGCAACACTTTCCAGTTTCTCCATCACAATCTCAGACCTGAGAGTACATTTGATCCCTCCACTGAGTCCTGGATCTCCTCCCATTGGGACATGCCTGGAAACCCCTCAGAGGAAGTCAAGCAGGTGGCATCCTAATCAGACGACTGAACCACATCAACTGACTCATTTCAATGAGGAGTAGCAGCTCCTTGCCTATCTTAAAGGAGTCTGAAGTCTGCCTCTTAAATCCAAGTGTGTTTTTTCTGTCCATAGATGAGGGGCCAAATCAGACCAGTAGATTTCCTTTTGGCTTAGCTCCTTCTTACTGGAGCAACACCATGGGAATATCCTATAAATCTGTTGTAAGCTTTTGGTTTGGGATGTGTCTTATATTCACCAGCCATGTTTCCTGGTCTGGTGAGTCTCGATTTTAGCTGCAATAATGGTGGGGGATGTTTCTTGTCTCACTTTTGGCCCTTAGTACCAACTGAGCATCATTTAAGTACTGTTGCTGACCAAGTTCATCTTTTTATAACCTGAGTGGACACATCTTCTGTTCAAAATGCAGCAGCTTGTCACTTGGTCCAAAGGAAAATCCCACCTGTTTTGGCTTCTTGTCCACTCCAGGAACCAATTTAAATGTTTATTGCCTGTTTTCAAAAGCCTAAACGTCTCCACTTTATCCCATCTGAGCGTCTTAATCACCATGTGTCAGCCTGAGCTCAGAGGTCCACTAAAGTTGCAAAAACCCATTTGATCTCACTGGCTTTTAGTTCTAGCTCATCACTGCATCTTGAAATTTATTGTGTTTACTTATGTTAGTATTTATGATTGCATTGGACTTAAGTATTTATAATGTATTGCTGGTTTGCGACTTACTGGGCAGTGAGGAATCCTTCAAGGTAACCAGCCAGGAAGAAAGTGACCTCGTCTGTTTCAGGAGTTTTTCCATATCCGGCTCGTATCTCGAGGACACTCCATCCTGTGGTGGACAGGGTGCTGTTCAGGTAACCGTAGGCGTCCCCATCTGGCTCCATCACTCCCTCCTTTAGCAGGACAAGCTTGTGGTCAGGGTCCCAGTACACCGTGGCTGTTGTCACCTCTGGGCACAAATAGCATTTAAAAATAAATAAATAAAAATAACATTCACACAGACTGCAAAAAAGTTATTTAAAGAATAAAGGGAATAAAGGTTATAGTGCTGTGAATAAGTATGTACATATTTATTCTGCTTTTGCTTACTAGTCACATTTAAATGTTTTAGATCAGTGCATATAGGTCTTTACTAATAATAGTGTTACAACAGTTTTAATAGTTATAACTATATTCCATTCACAAACATTTAATGATTTGTATATGCTTTAAACCAGACACTACTGACCAAAACCTTCAAAATAAAGCCCAGATAGATCCTTATACAACCAGCCGTGATTATCCCACTCGTCCTACTTACCGTCAGCAGCGAATGTCGTAACCGCGTGAAGTAAAAGGAAGGCATACAGCCTCATTACTAGAGTCATGTTAGCCAAAACACAGTAAAACACTAGACCGGAGCAGCATGAAGACACGGATCGACTAAATGAAGTGGAAACAGAGGAAATCAGATGTTAGAGACTGAAGGAAAGACAGCCCTGGAGGAGTCACGGGAGCGGAGCGCTTCCTGATTGGCTCCGCGTCAAGGGTGAGGGGCAAAAACAACGATTTATTAAGTAAAGAACTGCTGAGTAAAGCAGTTGATATAACTGCAAAAACTGTTAGCTAATGAAATAAGATAAGAATGGGTTTCAAATAACGTTTAAAACCTAAAAACAGCGAACCACCCCAGATGGGACTCGAACCCACAATCCCTGGCTTAGGAGGCCAGTGCCTTATCCATTAGGCCACTGGGGCTCTGCGATGAACAAACTGAGGAGTTTCTATAGTTATAGAATCATACCGGAAGGCTGTCTAGTTATTTCTCTGTGTCATAAAACCACGTCTTCTAAATGTTACCATTTATTTATCCATATTTTACAAACACGTAGAGGTTGTCTGAGTTCTGTGTATGTTAATTGCGACTTAAATCTCTGAAAACAAGCTACTAGTGGTTTTATGTTGTGTTCCGGTTACAGATGTTCTCATTGGGTTTCAAGCCCGAAAACACCAGCTTCAACTGTATGTATGTATGTATGCAGTATGTCACCTGCCAGTGTACAATATATAAAATACAAAATTATAAATTTCACCTAGTGCAATGGAAGCTGGTTAATACTGCCCTCTTGTGGTCACTAGCAGAAAAATAACACAAGAGATACGATACATTTAATGTACCTTTTTAAACTTTTTTTTTTTAACATTTAATCTTTCAAATTTTCTTTATTAATTGGAAAATGGGAAACATAATATGGTGGGAATTATAATTACATCACTAGACTGTGAGCATCTTCATTTTAAAACACTTTATTAAGTCCTCTGTGAAGTTTTTCCATGCAAGATCCAAAACTCCACGTTTCTGGGTCACAACTGGAATGTAGAGGAACATTGACATTTGTAAATAAACTTGAAGGAGACAGTGAGACCTACGTAATGACAGCAGGGGGAAAAAAACGGTTTAAAGTTAGAAAATCATTCTAACTCAAATAAAATGATCAAATTTAAATAAACCTTTTGTGTGTGAGAAGAACTGTGTTGTATTGGGGGGATTGAATTGTTTTATTAGTGTTGAGAGCATTTTAGGTAGCTAAATAAATTACTTTTGAGTAAGAAGTGCAATATAAAATAAATATAAAGATACAACATTCAATAATATGCAGACTAACAAACACCACATAACCTTTAGACTTCATTGTAGACTGCAAAATAAAATACAAGGCACACCTCCTGAGCTCTGCAGTAAGAAAACCCTTCACCTCCTAGACATTAAAATCAAATCGTTCATTGCTGCAAGAAAATATTTCTAAATAGATGTTTGAGACAAAACTTACAAAGTAAAATACAGTAAAATAACCAGAAACATGACAAATAACCAACATACAGAAAGGACCATCACTCAGAGGGTCAACACACAGTCATTCATCATCAATCAGTTTCTCTGTGCCGTTCTCTGCTTGACTGCTTCCTCCCTCCTCTCCTCTTTCCTCTTCCTCCTCATCTGTGTAAGTGAAGGACTGGCTGCTGTAGTTGAACATGGTGCGGGACAGGTCCACTTCGATGGGGAACACATCCGCCTCCTTCAGGACGGCGTAGCAGTCGTCGTAGTAATGCGACATGCCTGAGACGAAGCGCTGCAGCTGGAACACAATGTCCTGAACTGGAGATGGATAGGAGTCACAGGAGAAGCTGTTACCTTATCTCAGACATGATAAGGAGCCCCCAAAATCTCAGGGGAATAAAACAAACCATGTTTCTGATCCAGCAGCTCGATCTTCTCCAGAACATCCTTCCTCATTTTAGCAAAGCGAGCGCGGGCCTCCTGTCGACACCTCAGCACCAAACGGTATTCGTAGTTCCCGGTGCTGACCCGGTACAAAGGTTCTCCCATGGCCTGTCCACGGATTTACAGAAACAGAGCACAAAAGCACATTACTGGATCAAACAAAAACAACACATCCTCATCCTAAATAGACACATTTTAATATATAAACATACAGATTTGCCCCCAAGTCTTCCAACAACTGTAACTTCAAATGCTTACTTGTGTGTTGATGAATTTTCAGGTTTAAAAACTATAGTAATCAATTTAATTATTTGTGTTTTTGATGTGTTACTTATTTGAAGAGTCAGTCTCAACTATTGTATAAAAAGCTGCAAGTTTTCCCTTTGGAAACCTGAAAGTGACGGCATATTTAAATAAATACTCACAATACTGTTGTATTCTTCATCATCCATTTCCTTCACCTTCAGGCAGTACGACTGAAACACACCAGAGTTTCAGATGCTGACTGACACAAACTAATAAGTTGTGTCATACATGAAACCAGAACAACTAAATGCTGTGACCTCACCAGGTACTCGAACTTTACATCCAGGTACTTGCGGATGGTGAGCTTGGTGTCGGGTATGGCCTTATGAAGGTACGTGTTGAGATCATGGAGCATCTGAACATAAAATGGAACAGGTTAATGACCTAATATGAGATGACAGTAGACAAGTGTATGAAAATGATGTTTTTCTCAGTGTAGGTTCTTTAAACTGAGACACATCCTGCACTTACAGGCTTGATGGTCTTCAGGAGCTGAATTCCATATTTCTCAATGTTCCTGTGAGCATCAGCAAACTTAACAAACGCCTCACTGGCTGCAGCCTGAGGCTCTCGGACTCCAATGATGGAAAAAACATCTCCGAACGCTGAAACGGACAAATTCCACAAAGGTTCATTTTCTACTGCTTACAATGAAATGCTACTTTTTTTTTTTTAACTTTTAAAAAAATAATGAATCAAAATTAGTCAAATTTCTGTTGGTAAAAACGGCTGATAAATGAACTAATATTTAAATATTTCTGATAATCCTCAGCAATAGTGGCTTGTTGTATGGAAGATGCTAACAGCTAATGCTAAAGGAAGATGCCAGCGTTTACAGCTAATCATTCATTTGATCACTAAAGCCCACACTTTTCTTAGACATTAGAATCAATGAAACTGCAGTGATAAATAGAGACAATAAATAATAAGCTACATATTTCCTAATGTAAGAACTAATCCTGGTATAAAGCTGTTCTCAATGCACCAGACCTCTGTGAGTTTGGGAGAGCTCAAAGAAAGCTCTGAGCAGCCTCTTGGTGTGCTCCATCAGTCCTGAAAACACACAGATTTAAAACGGATAAAACTTTTCATCATTATATTTGTTTTTTTGGGTTAGTTCTTTCTCTCTTGATTTTACACAAAGTGTAAAACTGTTCCTCATAACGTGAAGCCAAACACATTTCAGTGCTTCACCTTTATAGAGCTCAGCTGTTTTCTCCAGCTCTTCTAGCCTTTTGACGAGCCCATCTGTAAAAAATGTAATTCAAAAGTTCAAATCTAACCGCCCACTGTTTTTAAATGTAATCTTCCAAATGATATAAGTATTTTAAAGTCTTACCATTGCAAAGAATGGCTCTGCTGAGTCCGAGAGCATCGGCTGTGCCTGAGCTCATGTTCTCCACCAGACGATGCTTCACTTTTTTCAACACTGAGACACACAACATATGTGTTAACACACAAAATATCACCAGCTATAAGTGATTCTGATGGTGTAAGAATTCAACAGCTGTAACCAACAGTAGCTAGGATTAAAAGACTAAATGTAAGTACAGATTCAAGTACCGATATCTAGAGATTTCCCTTGTTTTGGGTCTGCCTGCAGCTTGTTGTAGTGGATTATCGCCTCTCCCTGAAACACAGGAACAGATTCATCAACAACCAAACTATTCATGTAAAAATGGCTGGTTATCCTGTTGACTCTGGTCTAAACGCGTCCGCTACGTCTTCCTCCATATTTGTTTATGTTTTGCTGCATGGCGCGTGCAGGGGCATGCTGTAAAGTGTATGTTTTGACGTAAATTATTGCTGTAAAACTCCCCTAACCGTGGCATAAATGATAGAGCTCTATACTTGATGAAAGACCATTTCTATTGTCCAGACAAAATAGTTCGTCATATCGCACAGCCCTACTTCCTTCTTTTAAAAATATAACAAGGAATAAAATGGTAAATGATTCATGTGCAAACTGCTCCAACTTTGAGATGCAACAGGTGACATTGGTGTGCAGAATTTGTCCTGAAAGAGTAACACCAACAGTCTAATCCTTTAATCCCCACACTGAGGCCAGTCTTTATCCCACCATGCAGGAAGTCATGACATTTTTCTGGATGAACAAAGGATGTCTGAAACAACACCGCCACTCTGTATTGGTGATGTCACGCCACGTGCTTTGGTCTTTTGTCCTGAACTCAGCTCAGAACCGCTCAGAAAGCTAAAAACTATCCTCCTACTCTGCTGTCTGATGCAGCCACACTTTAACACGTAAGTTATCTTCTCTCCTTTTTTATGGATCCATCAGTTTATGCTTTAGATTTTAGGTGTTAGACAGATCCTACTGTATTTTACAAAGGGAAGAAATCTAATTTGTTGATTTAAAATGATAAAATCTCTAAAATACAACACTTGTGCAGAAATAATATTGCTGTGTCAACAGAAGAGCTACTTCAATCTCAGAGATATTTCCTATAGATTCACATATCCTCATTTTGCTAAGAACAGCTTGTGGTTTCGTTCCCAGACTACCTGGACAGCTTGAATCATCTTGGCCACCTCCACTTTTGTTTTTCCTTTCACTGTTTTCCCGTTCACACCTGTGATTTCATCACCCGCTGCTAGCGTGCCGTCGAGAGCTGCTGGGGTGTTATCAAAGACCTGGAACAGAAAAACAACCACGTTGAAAGGTAGCACCGATTTATATTTTCCCACTGACTTCCTAAAACTGGTTTAAGGCATAAACTAAATATATGTTGTTTTTTATTTGATCAAATCTGAAACATAAAGAAAACTTTTGATTATAAATCCCACACAGTTTTTCTGTACCAACCTGGACAATATAGAGGCAAGGACAGTACTGTGCTCCACCACCAATACTGATGCCGATAAGATTGTTGGCATCTTTCTTCAGGGTCACAGTGCCGGGGACTGTTGGGATGCCTCTGATGAGAACATTTAACATGCAAAATGTTTGTTTATATAAAGGAAATAAATTCAGCTGACTTATTAATGCTTTAAAGGGCGCTCACTGAAATACTTGGAAAGTTTACATTTAAATTAAACAGGACATTTTTCTGTTTACCTTTTTAAAATGTATTTTAGGTATTATTCATCGTTTATTGCCGTTTTTTATGTTTGTACAATTTTTTAAAGTCTTGTTACTTTTTTAATTAAAAAGATAAACTTTTAAAAAACTTTTTCTTGTAAAAACTTCAGGTTTAAGTTGCAAATCAAAACTTTGCTGTCAGGCATGTTCTTTGATCTAAAAAAAAAAGCACAAAACCACTTCTTTCAGAGCTAAGGAAATTTACTCAAACGTGCTGAAAGGAAAACAAAAAAGTCCTTGATCGACTGGGGCAGTCTCACGTTCCATCACAGAACCAGTAGCAACAGGGAACCAGTTGTCTTGAAACAGCCCCAAACAAGGATGTGACCCCATCCCCTATCCTCCTATGTCAGCTCTGGTCCTCCTGCATTGTCATAGGTCTGGTTGTTATGGTTACCAAGGAACTCTCCCTTCATATGTTCTCCTTCGGCAACATCTTTGCATTTGATCAGTTCTGTTCCTGACTGTCGATCACATACTTTAATCTTATCCTTATTTGTTAACACATAATGTTTAGAATTTTATCATAGGCTGTCTAAACAGTGGTTACCGGTAATTAAACTTTAGTATTTATAACATGTTCACAAGTGATTAAATATGGTCACTATTAAGAGTTTAGTGTAAACAGTAAAAGTCTATATTATTAAGTGCATCAGCTTTTGTAAATGAGTTATGAAGACTATAAGAATAAAAAACTTACAGTTTGTCCTCCTCCAACTCATAGTCCATGTCTGTGAACATTGTAGGACAGTGTCTCTACTGCCCCTGAAAAAAGAGAGGAAAAAAATTCTCATCAATCCAATCTTTTAAGGTTATCTGAGAAAAAATACGAAATACAGTCAATTTAGAAAATATATATGAACATATTGGGGTCAGTCGGTCAGTAGTGGTTCAATATAGTATAAATCAGAACATTTTTAATTAAATGAGGCTATTTTGTCTATTCAAATGAGATAAACAGCAGTGCTGCTGCTCGATGCCAACTCTGACAGAGAGGAGATGCTAGCTAGCTCAGCAGCAGAAACATCTGGTAACTAACAGGTTACGCTTTTAAGTAAAATGGCCCTTAATAGATGTATTCAACCACGGACTAATGCGTTTGAAAATGCTAAATAGCATGTCTCCGTGTAGTGACGGGAGTTAATGAGAAAACTAAAGCTAACGCCGCAGCTAAAGCTGCTAGTTGATGTAGCTTTCAGGCAGGTGGAGCGGAAACGTCTCCGGTAATCGTTTACCTTTATTAGCCGTCGCACGACTTCGTCCTACAGGCACCAGTTCCTATGCATTAAGTCCAGTCTTTCTGAATCGTGCCTTAAATTAACACATATAATATTTAAACTTCTGGACAGCTCCTGTTTACTTTATTATGGCACTTCCTGCAACGTAGCGGAAGTTGTGTTGAGAAAGCTCGTCTCCTGCCCCCTGGTGGTCAAAGCAGGGTTACGCAGAAATTCCAATACGTCTCTTCATGTAGTTTATGTAAATAACTGAGGAAGTAAATTAAGTAACTCATAAAGTTTAATATTTCACATTGTAGAGGTGTGAGTGTCCTTAAGTATATGTGGCTGTATGCTTAAATGCACACACGTGTAAATTCTAGTTTATTATTACCTTTTAAACAATTTTTAGAAGATCTTTAGGGGAAAAAAAGTATTTAAAATATCAAACTTCTAGAAGCTGCTCATGAGTAAAATGTCTAAATGGAATGCAGCCCTCATCAACACCTGTGCTTTTCCTAAAGGTCTCCCATGCCATAACCTTCACAGGTTGTACTCTGTTCCTCTAGACAGATTAACAAATGTTAACCTCTAGGAAGTGTTGCAGGGATACCTTCCATTTCTTACCATTTGAGTCAAAAACATGACTTTACATACAGTTTTTGTTATTACTGAAAATCAGTTTTCAGTTTTTACACCCACACTGGAAAACTTGAACACTTTTTGTTTTCCAGGAACTGCACCAACCTGTGAATAAACACCTTCCTGCTTCTTCCACCCAGAATGAGTATGGTGAGTTTAAGCTGTGCCTGCTTTAAAGGTCCCATTATATTATGAACTTTAAATTCACTCTGAATCATTTCTTTAACATATCAATAACTGGTCAAACATTGCCCCATTCTCCCTCCAGGAGAAGTGCTTCATTTTAGAGGGGAGGAGCTGTAGTGCAGCCTTGCAGCTCTAAGCTCCGCCCCTCTCTCTGTGCATTCCTGAGACCAGATGCTATAAACAGCTGACTGAAGGTAATAAAAGATAAACAAACGTTGCATTTCCAAGAAGTGGTCTTAAAATGTGACTAAAACTTTGGACTGAGGAACTTTGAGCATGAAGTCCCCAACACAACCTTACAGAAAGGTTAGTGTGATATTTCTAGTGTTTATTTCTGGAATAAACTGCAACGTTCTAGCCTAGTAAGCTAGACCAT
Organism: Callopanchax toddi; assembly: GCA_006937965.1. Taxonomy (NCBI): domain Eukaryota; kingdom Metazoa; phylum Chordata; class Actinopteri; order Cyprinodontiformes; family Nothobranchiidae; genus Callopanchax; species Callopanchax toddi. The sequence goes on along the minus strand of SSNR01000323.1, from coordinate 288,775 downwards.
CAGTTCTGTAGCTTAAAAACCTTAAAATACATAAACAGTAAATTTAAAACACCATCTCTAATGTAAAACCATTATTCAACCATAGTTAGGATATTTTCAAATACTGTAATTAAAAAAAAAATCAAATCAAGGCAGAAATGTTTGAAAACAGTTAAAGTGAGATGTATTCAGCTGGGATGGTAGTACAGAGCAGTGAACTATCTTGTGACTTATTGGTCTTTGGTTTCTGTTTCTGCTGACAAACACTCGCCCTCTTGTGGCCATTTTGTGACATTACAACAAACAGTATGTACAGTGCTTTTACGGTATATATTTTTAAAAACTTGAAAAATAAACAATAAATTAAAGAGAATCTTTAATGTAAAATTATTCTTCAGCAGTACTTAGGGTGTGTTAAAATACTGTAATTTTTTTTAAAGAAACTCATAAATCAGGAGAGTAATGTTTGAAAACAGCTAGCTAATGAAGTGAGGTGTATTCAGCAAGGATGGTAGTACAAAGCAGTGAACTATCTTGTGACTTATTGGTCTTTGGTTTCTGTTTCTGCTGACAAACACTCGCCCTCTTGTGGCCATTTTGTGACATTACAACAAACATTATTTACAGCGCTTTTATTTAGAAAAACCTTGGTATCTATCACCCTCTTGTGGCAATAAGGTGAAACTACAACAAACATTTTTCACAGTGCTTTAAATACCTTAAAAAATAAACAGTAAATTAAAGAACGCCATCTCTAACATAAAACCATTATTTAACCGAGGGGCGTGACGCTCAAGGGGCTGCTCTGTGCCTCCTGCCTGAAC
>SSNR01000323.1:260047-287959 GCA_006937965.1 Callopanchax toddi | reverse complement strand
ATAATCTTAAAGGGATACTCCACCGGAGAAGTTCTTTTTTGTCTATTGTCATATTCCTCAGAGTTAGATAAGTGGGCAAAAACAATTTGTAAACAGCCCAGTCGTTTTCCTGATCCGGCAGGTGGATATTCGCCTCCGGCGATACTCCTTTAGCATTAGCTTAGTGTAAAACACTGTAAGTGAATGGTACCTACTAGCATGCTACTAGCATGCTATTATTATTATTATTATAAATTGCAATACAACTTAAATGTATTAATATTATTACTGCATGCTGGTGAGATAAGCTGTTTGTTTTATGTCCAATGTAGCATGATCCGATTATTAGACTAATCGTGAAAATAATCGATTAGTCGACTATCAAAATAATCGTTTGCGGCAGCCCTAGCGGTAACCTTCGTACCCGCTGGTGGACACCAGAGGTTAGGGGAGCCGTCAGGCTGGACCAGGGCGTGGCTGGTCTGTGGGTCTCCAGAGGCTGCAGACAGGTACCGGAGGCCCAGCGGGGTGCAGCAGTGGCAGTGTCTGAAGCTAAATGTTGGGCATGGGAGGAGTTTGGTGAGACCATGGAGAAAGACTATCGATTGGCTCCAAAAAGGTTCTGGCAAACCATCCGGTGCCTCAGGGGAGGAAGGCGACAACTCGCTCACACTGTTTACAGTGGGGACGGGGAGCTGCTGACGTCAGCAGGGGCTATAGTCGGGCAGTGGAAGGAATACTTTGAGGAGCTCCTCAATCTCACCAACACGCATTCCTATGAGGAACCAGAGCTGAGAGACCTGGGGACGGACTGTCCAATCTCTGGGGCAGAAGTCTCTGAGGTAGTAAAAAACTACACAGCGGCAGAGCCCCGGGGGTGGAAGAGATCCGACCTGGGTATCTCAAGGCTATGGACGTTGTAGGTGTAGCGTTTTGGAATTATGTAGCATTTTGGAATAACTATTAGTTATTTTACTACACCCTCTTCAGATAAACATTAGAACTTATTTCTGGTTTATAATGAAAAGTGATAAACTGTCATTTAACCCTGATAATAGCTAATATTTATTGAAGGTATCTTTAGGTTCTTTGAAAGAGTACAGTGAATTGAAATACCTTATTAATAACGTGAAACTGAGACCAGATAAAGATTGAACAATCGTTTAATTTGAAAAACCTAAGAACACAGACAGATAAGACAGTTTGAAAGTTTGATGTAAACACAATTAATATTCTTAAACATATTGAGGATGTTAAAGATAGTTTTAATTGTGAGTTTTAACGGACCGTAGCATATGTTTTAATGACTAGGGAAGTTAGTTAATTTAGTTAACCTAGTTGGGACTTTAAGAGTCATTTAGGGCTAATTTGAGTTTGGAATGGGATTTAGTTTTGGCTTAATTTAGAGTGGAAGAATTAAGCTTTATCAAAGCAAACCTCTCGATCAGAAAGTGGTGTTCGCTCACTGAAAGGTGGACGCTCCTGGATCTGGCAGGCGTTGGTTTCTCCACGAGCTGAGGCTGGAGTCCCCAGACTCGGAGTGGTGGTCCTGGAAGGCGTGGCCGCCGAGGACCTCGCCGGGCAGTCCGTGGATACGTCCGGGTCAGCAAGGGAGGCATTTCAGCAGCATGCTGAAGTCATTTCTGATCAGTTCCCGTGGTGAGGGAGAGACGAGAGGGAGAGACACAGCAGGTCTCTCACGGCCTTGTTCAAAGCTGATGAAGGTTCAGCTAAGATAGCAGCATAGCAGCTCCAACTGCTTTCAGGCTCAGACAAGACTGATTCGTACCGGAACTGAATATTAGTTTTGAGAAGAGTTATCTTAAATTCAACCAATCAGAAGATATTAAGTGTACTAATCAAAACTGAGTTAGTGGAGTTGTGAATGGCTCTGATTGGATAAGGGAACTGTGGGGAGTTACCAATTCACATATGACTTCCGTTCGTTAAACACTCACATTATAATGGTAGAAATGCATGACATAGCAGAGAAGCATATTATAACACTTTGAGTGTGTGAGAGGGCAAATGCCCTTTGAGCAGGAACACTACCGAATGTTCTGTAAACAAGAGATTACAGTTGGAACACCAGTCTGTGGTGTTACAGAAGATACTTCTTTACAGAGAGTGTTTTATTAGACCAGCTAGTGTCCAGTTAAGATCATCTGGGAGATGGACACCTGAAAGTGGACAGTAGGACACCTGTAGGGATCTTGATTCAGGTTAAACATAATCCAAGAGTGATTGTATTCCAAGTTATTGGGAAAAAGATGGATTATTGTTGTGATGGTCAACAGAGGTCAAAGGTCAGAGGATGTAGCCTATTTGGTGAGGCTACATAGGACTGTCTTGGTTGACCCTAACCCTATGTAAAACTCAATGGAGAAGTCTTAATGGCTTAAATTGAGGCTCATGGCTGAACGCTGCAGTTTATTCCAGAAATAAACACATGAAATATCACATTAACCTTTCTGTAAGGTTGTGTTGGAGACTTCATGCTCAAAGTTCCTCAGTCCAAAGTTTTAGTCACATTTTAAGTCCACTTCTTGGAAATGCAACGTTTGTTTATCTTTTATTACCTTCAGTCAGCTGTTTGCAGCATCTGGTCTCAGGAATGCACAGAGAGAGGGGCGGAGCTTAGAGCTGCAAGGCTGCACTACAGCTCCTCCCCTCTGAAATGAAGCACTTCTGGAGCAATGTTTGACCAGCAGCTGCACGTTAAGTAAGGTCTAAATTGACCAATGAATGGTTTTTACATGTTATTGATATGTTAAAGAAATGATTCAGAGTGGATATAAAGTTCATAATACTGGACCTTTTAATGTCACAACATAATTTTATAGATGCACTGAAGCCTTAAACTTTTCATTCACAAGAAGTAAAGCGGTTAAAAAGAACGACTGTTCTTGAGTGCTTCTAGGACCAACTGCGTTTTTTATGATGTTTGCAGCAACTTGAGCTGAAGAACGTGAGCCTGAGAGCTGGTGACAAGGTGAAAGTAAGGGGAGAAATCCTGCACGATGCAGAGAGGTACCAACACAGGGATGCTTTTGGTGGATTGAACAAATATTCTTTTACAGCAGAGAACATTGATGATAATCATGGAAGTTTTGAGATTCTTCTTAAATTTTTTTCCCATTTACTTGTATTTTCCATCTAGATTGGTGCTATTACACCGTCACACAGTGTAGTTCAGCCAAAAATCAAACATTTGGCCTAAATTTAATTAATTTTCTTCACTATTTTTCCAGAGTGAAACCTCAAAAGCTTGGTGACTATTATTATTATTTTAAAATCTGTTTTCCTGAATGCAACAAATCTGACCTGTGATCCAATCAGATTCCAGATCGACCTTGGCTGTGACTCAGACGACCTAGCGTTGCACTTTAACCCCCGTTTCTATGACGATGACGATGGTGCCGTCCTCGTGTGCAACTCAAAGGTTGATGGTTTTTGGGGCGATGAGAAGCGGGAGATAAACAACCCTCTGCAGAGGGGCAGTGATGTGAAGGTGAGGGTGAAGGTGAACGATGAATACGATCAGCTGGTAGGGTCAGATTATTACACAAACACATTTCTTACATATCCCTGGAAATATTCAGGTGTTTTATTCATGATCTCCTGCTGAAGGTTTAAAAGCATGTTTCTTATTTAGATTGTGTTGAAACTGTCTGGAGATCAATTTGAAGTGGAACTTCCTGATGGACAGGAAGTCCAGTTTCCTAACCGCGTTGGTATGGATGTCATCACTTACGTCAGAGTTGAAGGGGATTTCAAACTGACCAGCTTTAAGATCTACTAAGAGACACGGCTGGAGAAACCTTCAAAACAACCAGTTATTGTTTGAAAAGAATCAAGTTTCTCTCTGTAGTTCATGAATGAAAATCAGTGTATTTGTGTTATTGTGTTGTGCATAGTGTTCAAAATGTAAATCTTGCTTTCTTATCAATAAATAGCTACCATCCCTGGTTTGAGTTGGGGGACTTTGTGCAACAAAAACACCAAACTCAGATCCAGACAAGCAGCCTCAGCGTAGCCTTGGATTAACAGTCCATTTGTTCTTTTTCTGTACTTCTTTGACTCAAAGAGCTTGTGGGGAGCTGGTGTTTAAATTATCAGTCAACTTCTGTTACATCCTGGACATAGAAACTGACAGTCGAGTGAACACCATGCACACACACACACACACACACCCATTAGGGCAGTTTATAGTTTCTAATTAACCCAACATGCATGTTTTTAGACTGCAGTAATAACCTGGAGAAAACCAATGCATCCACGGGGGAAGAAGTCAGCTGTACACAGAAAACACAAAATAACAGAAGGCTACTACTTCCTGCTCCGGTGTTCCAAATATGTTTTCAGCTTTTAAATGAACAGATTCTGTTGATAAAAGCAGGCAATGCAGTACATTGTTAGATTTATTTATAGGATTATTTCTGACACTGTTAATTATGATTTCAGTGTCTAATAGTAAAGCCATATGTTTGATGGTTTGTTAGAAATAAAATCAAGTTTCAACAAATTCAAAAGTTTTACATTTCAGAAGAAAATCAAATGATTTGTTCTTCAACAGGATTTAAATTAGACCAATCTAAGCTGAGATGACACAACAAGAACTGGGACTGAAAATACTTTTCTCCAATGAAGCGTTTCCCCATGTTTGCCACCAGAGGGCGCTCTGACACATTGATTTCAATGGTGATCAGGCCCAAACACATTGTGTAGATGTGCTGAATTCTGCCTCTGCAGCACAAAAACTACATTTAAAACTGATTCAAACATCAAAACCTAAACACATTGAAATATTACTAAAAGGACTCAAATCAGGAGGTGATGCTGCAGACCTGGAGGTCTATCTAAACTCAACCTGACAGACCTGACTTTGCACTGACAGCTTGAATCCTGTTACTACTCATGTTAGGGTAACCTAGCTCTAGAATGCACTATATAAATACAGGCCATTTGTCAGCCCTTGAGGCCTACCTCATAAAAATACAACCCATCCGCCTTCTGAGCCGTACAGGTCGTAGGGAGCTGGTGTCTATCGTCAGCAGTCATGGGGCAAGAGGTAAGGGACACCCTGGACAGGTCACCAGTCCATCAGACACAAAGAGGCTCTATAGGGCTCTAAACCTACCCTGGCAGCTACCTGATAACACTATCACTCCACTCATGGTGCCATTCTGCTGCCTGTTCGAAATGAGTCAGCTTCTTACAAACTGAATCAATTACACACCCATCAAAGGTCAGCATGCGCACCAAAGTAGGTCCAAATCAGACCAATCCTTTAGGGTGTTTTATTTGTCAGACAGACTGAAACACTAAGCAAACACACAGAACAGGCACGAATCAAATGTTTCTGTAAAGGTCAGCAGAGACTCTGGACTGTAATCTCATCAAGAGCATAAACTCAGAGCCGGGGTGACCCAGCAACCCGGGTTCACCACGGCGTTTATTAGTTCGTTTGTTTGTTCAGGTTCTGCTATAAAGACTCAGCACTACAGAGGAGTCTACCCTACACACACACACATGCACACACACACACACACACACACACACAGGCCAAAGCACAAAGGGACGTGATTTTATTCCACCTCAAGAGGCAGGTGCCCTCGAGGTCTGCTGCAGAGACAGCTCTTTGAAGCTGATGGAGAGAGAGAGAGATGAAGAGAGAGCAAGAGATGGATGGGGGGATGAAGAATAGAAAGACTATAAAAGAGGCTGAGACTTGGAAAGAGATGAGCACAAATGGACAAAGTGGCAGCAGGAAGAGAACGATGGAAGCAGATCAGAACAAGAGAAGGGAAGAATAGCTAGTTTTCACCTTTCTCCATAACCGTAACCTTTAAACCTCTCCCTCTTCATCCATCTTTTACAAAGAGCACTTCTTGTTTTACAGTGTATTTTCTGCTACATTTACTTTAATCCTCAGCCCAAAGAATAGAGGTCTCCAGATTTCATACACATTTTCTTCTCTTTAGTTATTTACAAATGTCCCAGGTTTTTCTCTTTGTTTCTGTTCTGCAGACAGATCAGTCTCAGGCAGACAGACAGAGGTGGTTGTGTTTAGCAGGTTCATGATTTTCTCATAATCTTGTCAGAGATATGATCATCAACCAGCTCAGATCCCAGTGTGTGTGTGTGTGTATGTGTGTGTTTAACAGAGGACTTAGAGGACACTAGATGTGTAGAATCTGTGTCACTCAGAATCCTTCCGTGTGTTTGTGAAGCGTCAACATGTGATCACCTAATAAAACATGTTCCCATCCTTTAACCTCGCACTTGATTTCAGTCCCTGTGAAATTAAGTTTTCTATCCTCTCTGTTGTCATGGTTTACCGTGAAATGCCAGAAGCATTAAGGCTTAGTGTTTATGCAGAATATTCATGAAGTACTTTGCATTGACCATAGATGGGTGTGTAGGAGGATATGATCCAAAAACAGCACATTTGAAGAGGAACCATTTATGTGTGTATCTGTGTGTTTTATAGGTCAGGAATTTATCATTTTTAATATTTTTTTAAGTTCACTTTATTAAGGATACTCATAGTTTTATAAATGAGGCTGAGAGTCGCTTTGATGCTGCAGTCGCCTCCATGATCATAAACATTCCTCTGGGTCAAACACTGCATCTATCTTTTATTAGGACTGGAAATATAAAATGTTGGTCTGATATTAATTTGTACACTACGTGTGTTTGTGTTTCAGCATCATGTTGTCGTCCCTGTTGGATCATTTCAGCCCTGAACAGAACACAGCCAAACACAACAGAGTGGATTTATAGCAAAGTGCTCGCAGGGCACTCCACTCTGTGTGTGTGTGTGTGTGTGTGTGTGTGTGTGTGTGTGTGTGTGTGTGTGTGTGTGTGTGTGTGTGTGTGTGTGTGTGTGTGTGTGTGTGCGCGTGCGCGTGCATGTGAGGATGTTTTCTCTTGCTTCATGCTCAGAGAAATAGAAGATGAAAACAGAGTTGGGGAAGATGAGCTCGCCCCTCTAGGTGTTGCGTCCTTTTAATCTTTTCATTTACAGGATGAATGAAAGAGATTTACAGCATTTTTGTTTCTTTTATTCTTCTGAAATATAATAAATCAGTTGTTTTGTAGCTGTGGGGGTTTGGAAAACGCATCTCACACATGCAGTCACACTTTTCATTAAACATGCTAACAACCTGTCATGTAACAAATTTAGGATCTTCATATATTTGTAGTTTATTAGATCATCTTTTTCTAATTTTTTAAATGTCTCGGTTTGATTAGTCTGTCGAGACTGGAGGTCTTTTCCTTTTTCCTGTCAGATCTCTGCACAGATTTTACTACTGAACCTCTCAGACCGCTTTAATTTTCCAGTTCCTGCCTCCTCCTTTCATTTCCTCTCAAATGAGTCAGGTTGCATTGCAAACCAACAGAGCGAGCGTCCTTTCCTGCACGCCGTTTGTTAAAGCTTCCTTATTGTTCTTGTGCTCACTGACTCCCTCATGGCTCTGCAGATGTTCTCCTCCTTTCTCCCTTTTCTCTCTACGATGTCTGTTTTTTCTTCTCCTCTTCTGAAGCTTCATCTTCTCCAGCTGTCTCTTCCCCTCAGCCCTCCTCTCCTCTGTATTTACACCTGCCACTTTCCTTTCATCTCTCCTCTTCTTCTCACCTCCTTCTTTCCTCCCCTCTGTTCCTTTTCCTCCCTGCCCTCCTCTAACTGTGTCAGAGGATTACAGCTGTTTGTCACTCTTTCATTGTTTTCAGATTTGCTCTATTTTGTTTTCCTCTTTGTTTTGTGTCTCTCTTCATCTCTTCTTCTCTCTTTCCTCCAGAGATGAGCAGGGGGTGGTAACAGGCAGTAGTACTATCAGTATGCAGAGTCATGGCGCCGCGGCTCTGTCGTCATTGATTGAACCAGGAGCTAAATATAGACTCTGTTGAGGCTCAGCATCTTTACCAGGCTGGAGGTGGGATGGATGGATGGATGGATGGATGGATGGATGGATGGATGGATGGATGGATGGATGGAGACACACACACATTTACACACAGCTGTAAGCTAGTGTCATAAACAGTAGGGGAAATACTGATCCACACACACAAAGAGCTGGTCAGAAACGTTAGTATACTGGAGAAAAATGTCATAACACAGTCTGACCTTTTCACACATTCATAACAGGGAGTAGCTCCGAAAATTATTCATGGGACACACTATCAGACCGACAGGAGCTCGTTCTGTAGACGGACCGCTGGGGGCAAAGGCATCATGACAAACTATTATTACTCAATAAGCAGCATAAATCTAGAGAGGTCTTCTCACAGGATGAACAGAGAAGAAAAACAGATCGTCAGACAGAGAGAGAGAGAGAGAGACTGCATGTCAACAGGTTGTCAGGAAAAAGAACACTACACTACTGGCTCTTTGTTTACACATAATGTAAGAAAAATCTTTATTATCTAAATCTAAAAACACTGATGAGATTCTCTATCCTGCATCTCGGTGTGAGACAGAACAAACACCCGTCCTCTGACGCATGTTGGATATATTTTCTGCTGCAGTGATTCAACAGTAATATTAACATGAATAATGCAAAACTCCAAAGCTCCAAGTCTTTTGAGCTCGGACTTAAAATAAGAAATCTGAGACGAGCGAGAACAGAAGAGGAAGTTTGTCCTGTTTGCTGATTGGATGTCCAACCCAACCTCAGAGCAGAACATTTACAACAAAATTGTACAATTGCGCAAAATTGGGATGTCAGGTTAATTTGTTCATATTGTTTCAACTAGAAGGCAGATAACGAAGTGCCTACATTAAAAAAACCTAATCTTCTAATAAAACTTTCATCACAGCAATCTGCACTTTCATGAATCTTTCACAGTTTAATGCCTGGAAGAAAAAAACACATCAGAGCAGATCTGGAATAATCAAGACCTTCCTCCAATCCACAGATGTTTTATTTTATTTTATAATATCAAGCGTTCCTGCCAGTGGTCCTGGGTTATCTGGAAAGCTGAACATTATTCACAAAACACATTAAAGAAATCCTAAATCTGATCTCTGCACTCAGTGGTTCACCTACAAAGATAAATATCTACAAAGAAAAATCCTCTGCAGCATTTTAGAGATGTTGAACATTATTTCTGAATATTATTTATGTTGTACTAAATCACTGAAGTGTTTTTCATGGGATTCAAACCCACAACTCTTGATCCTGCAGTGCAGCAGCTTCTGGATCAGTTCTGCTGCAGAGACAGGACCGCCAAACAGCCATTTAGCTAATTCCCATCAGGCTCTTGGCTCCTGTAGCGTCAGTGGGAGGCCAATATGATGGAGCCCCCTGCCAATAATAAAGCATTAGCATATTGAGCTGAACTGATCAAACTGTCAGTCACAGGGAGGTTCTGGTGCCAGCACCGTGTTGGAGCAATCAGCAATGAACTCGTACGCTATAGAGCAAATTTAAACAACAACAGAGACTATTTCATCTCTAACAAGCCTCCAGCTATTCATATTCTGTGTGGTAACTTCAGCTTTAAACACACTAGACAGTTTTTTACTGAAACCTGTCAGGATTTAATCTTCTGAACTCAGTCCTGCACATTTAAAGGGAGTTTGGGTCATTTTAAAGTCTGTTTCTGATTAATCTTGTTCCTGAAGGGCCTCTGTTTGGAGACATTTCTTCCGTCTTCCTCTGTTTGTTTTTGCGTCACCCTTTTCCTCCTCAGGTCCACTCCCTCAGCTGCTCCTCATCCCTCTGATTTACCCTCTCAGACATTCATACCAGTCACTCAGCTGTCAGTGGTTCTTTGTCATCCTTTGGTTTGGGTCAGGACAGGTTTTGGCCTTGAAACTCTCTGATGGAGGCCATGTTTGTCCTGTTTCTTTGCTCAGTCAGAGCTTTAGTGGGTCCTGCAGTGCATATCAAATCAAATCAAATCAAACTTTATTTATATAGCACCTTTCATGCCCCAGCGAGCAACACAAAGTGCTTGACAGATTAAAATGACCCATACAACCCACATTCCCTCCCTTTCCCACACATAGAACAATTATGACACTCTCCCCTCCCAGTCCACAACCCATTCCCAGGCACACATACACATAAAAACCACAGTAAACACTATGTTGAGCTCAGATGGCTCCAGTAATGAGCAACACGCCATCTAGTGGGCCCTCTGCCTCGTCAGCTGTAGAACCAGGTCAGCAGCCAACACACCAACCAAGGGCACCCGGGGATGGGGGGTGGCAACCCCCGCCACTGCCCGGGCCCTACCGGGGAGCGCCCGAGCCGCCACCGCCGACCACCGCCGACCACCGGTCCCAAGGCAGAGGGCTCCACAGAGGAAACACTGGGGGATTAAAATGCGTAGCATATAAAATAACAAGAACTTATATGAATAGTAAAATGACCAATAAAATGTGAATAAAAAACTAAATAAATAATAATCAGTTAAAAGCTAATCTAAAAAGGTGGGTCTTGAGTCTATTCTTAAAAACCTGAACGTTCTCTGTGGTCCTGAGGTCCTCTGGCAGTCCGTTCCAGAGGCGAGGGCCGTGCACACACTCCTCACAAAGAGTGTCAGACGGGGTTTTCTGGGAAGAATTAGAGTCATTATTTAAAATATTAGCAATTGTGGAAAATAGAGTTTTAGAGTTATTTCTGTTTTCTGAGATGATTCTGGAAAAGTAATTGTTTCTGGAATCTCTAACTGCTTTATTGTATGATTTTAACTGCTCAGTATATATTTGCTTATTTATTGTATTCTTGTTTTTCCTCCATCTCCTCTCTGCCACCCTGCACATTCTCTTTAGCTGCTTCAGATTTTCACTTCTCCATGGAGATGGAGGTTTTGACTGTACTTTTTGATTTTTGATGGAGCAAGCAAGTCCAGAGTAGATTTAAGTCGACTGTTAAAATCATTGAAAATAAGATCACAGGGGGCAGTTGAATTAATAGGAGGGATCTTATTAAAAGCTTCCAGAAAACCAGCAGCCACTTCAGGGGTTAGATGGCGTTTCATTACAGTTCTCACAGGGGGCTCCCGCTGAATTATACTGGTGATGTTAAAATACACACAGATATGATCAGAGATCGCTAAATCCACGACAGAGGACACACCGGTGGACAGGCCATATGATGACCAAGTCCAGGCTGTGAAACATGTTGAATAAAATCCATATAATTCAGGATGTTTAAAAAGTCTGTGACAAAAGGGTCTAAAAGGTTATCTACATGTAGATTAAAATCACCAGCTAAAATAATCCTTTAGATTTTGTCCTGGGTTCTTTTGTTCTTGGATTTCTTTAGAATGGAACATAATGTGTTTTTGAGATATTTTAATGCCATCAGAGGTTCTATTGACGTGAAATCTTATTTCTATTTATAATTCATCATTTGATATGGGGGGGGGTTACTTTTTGACATAGTGCCAGCTTTGTTTGAATCTCTTTATTAATGACATCATCATTTGAAACCAGTATGTTGTGTTTAGTCAGGTTATCTTTGTCTGAGTCAGCATAAACTGAAATCATTAAGGGCTCAGATCCTTTTTTCTGTGTTTATAATTAATCAACATATTTGTGTTGGTTTTTGGGGATGAGCCTGCTGACTTTAAATGTATACATTTGATTTATAATCAACTTCATTCTACACCTTTTGGTTTGTAATTACTGTTTTATTATGGGTTTTTTCCCCTTTATTTTTAAAAGCACCAAATAAATAAAGAAATCCCCTCCTCCCCCCCTCCCTCCATCAATCCGCGCCTCCTCCTCCTCCTCCTCCTCCTCCCTCTCGCGCTGATGAGGCTCTAGGAGCGCATCCAGGCGGACGGACGGACGGACGGAACCGGGTCTCCTTGTCTGATGGAGACCGGCTGAGGGGGAGCAGGTCCGGTGAGGAGAGGAGAGGAGACCACCAGCAGCTGGAAGGTGTTCAGAGCCGGAGGAGCGGAAGGTAAACGGATCCATTAATAACCTGTTGGTGATAAACCGCCATCAGACACAGGATCAAACAGCGACGTGGTTTAGACTCGGAGGTTATCAGGATTTAAAGGAAGAACTTCAGATGTTCAAACCTTCAGCTGTCTGGTCTCTGATTACAAACCGTCTCCTGGAGTTTATTCAGTTTAAAGCGCAGATATGAATATTCTTCTGAAGACGTGGATTAGATTTGATATGGATCCAGGTCCACATTAAAGGCTGCAGCATGTAGCAGCAAATGACTGACTGCAATTCAATTACGGAGGCTGCTGGAGCCTTTTATTCTAACGAGGGAACGTTGAGAGCGCCCCCTTCTGGCTGGACACGGAACCTCTGCAGGACCTGGTTCTGGTTCTGGATTCTGAACGTCCTGTTTCCCAGTGAGGGTCGGTATTTTCTCTGAGTACTGGGGTTGGATTTTTAAGAACAAAGCGAAGCTCAAACATTTGCTTTATAGAACAGAAGTGAAAGCTGCAGCCTGCAGGGCAGCAGAGGTGAACAGGATCATGTCTCTGATGATGCATCTTCTGCTTTTGCGCTTTTTCCAAGTGTGTTTGCATGCAGTGTCATCATCTGCTTTTCTATAGATCAAGTTGTTTCCTCATCGAGAGAATAAATGACATGTTGTAGAAATTGTTGCTTTTTAAAACACATTTTAGTCTTCTGAGGGCTGAAAATGGATCTGGTTTGATGACTAATCATTTCTGCAGCTTATCATTAGTTCAGTTGCAAACTGTTGCTCTCACATATGAGGACTCTCCTCTTATTTTGCTATAAGTGAAGGTCTGAGTGAATCAAACAGGCATCATAACAGTTTTAAGGCGTTGCTGAAACCCAAACCCTGCAGGACTCGTATTTAGTTTTTTTAGATTTATATCTGTTTTATTTTGCTGATAGTGATGTGGATTTTAATGATATGTCACATATTAGCTAAGAAAATGCAGAGAGACTATAAGAGGTCTAGTGAGGTCTTTCACCCAGAGTTGAACTCTGTAAACAACTCTTCAGAAAAAAACAGATGTTCCATCTGAAAAGTGCAAAGTCATGATTCCAGGAAAGGAGCAGTGGAGGAAGGCTGACCATTTAAGGCAGAGTTACGAAACTCATCCTGTTTTTCCTACATTGCCTTGGTGTGTGTGTGTGTGTGTGTGTGTGTGTGTGTGTGTGTGTAAGTGTATCAGAGTTATCAAAAAGGCCGGACGCTCTGAGTCGGGGGCTCTCTATGAAAAATGATCTCAATCTGTGCTGCGCTGTAGGTCTGCTGTAAGGCTTAACTAAATATGTAAATAAATTACCTATAATTATTTTTATAAGAATACAGTCTCCCTGACTCATGTTTTGAACCTGGCAAGCATTTTTGCATCAACAATAGTTTCCTGAGCATTATCATATTTGTTATGCTCCTAAATAAGCTTATATGTACTCACACATAACTTAATTTTCATGACTTGGAACAACATGCAATTTATAGCTGAAAGAAGCTGTAACGCCCCCTAGTGGCAGGCTGCAGTACAAGTTTTAAGCTCTGCTTCTTCCATTCAAACAAATGGAACAAAATGACATTTTCCTGAGTAGAAAAATATAAAGAATCATATTTTTTCCAGATGTTGACTTTTATTAATGCACATAGGCAGCTTTTGTCTTGTCACCAGTTCAATCCCAGCTCCAGCTGGGGGTTTTGTCGTTGTGACTTTAGGCAACACACTTCACTTGCCTGCTGGTGGTCAGGAGGGTCCAGCGGTGCCAGACTGGTGTCTCCAGCTACAGCCTGCTTTAGGGCAGCCGTGGCTACAGTGTAGCTCACTGCCATCAGTGTGTGAATGACTGACTGTGGTGTAAAGTGCTTTAGGAGTCCTTGGACTTAGAAAAGCACTACAGGCCATTTACCATTTATCTATTAGAATCTTCTGAGATGGAAAGCGTCTGCTAAAGGAACTTGCTCTTTAAGCAAATGTGTCAAAATAACAGACATGTTTGTCATCTGATCCATCATCTCCCTGAATCACAGCACACCCAGAATGCTGCTTTAAGGTGATGGAGTGGTGGAGCAGAGTCCTGGGCCTTATAAACCTTTTAGGTGGGCCGCCATGTTTGCTTGATCAGTATCTGTCACACATCTTATCTCGATGATAACAATGGTCATTTTTGCTTAACGTCTATATTGAGAAAACTCCTAATTGCATAATGGTCAAATTGTCAGACATCAATTATTATTTTTATTTACATTAAAGATCCTGAAGTATCACTTTGAACAAATGTAAAAAAAAAAAAAAAGTCTCAGAGAGATGGGAAATTATGGAGGAGAAAACGATGATCAATCCCACTGATGAGTCTTCATGTTGTAAAATCACAAATGAGGTTTTGAAAGTCTTTTTGTTGGCTCTCAGTAGAGAGAGCTGTTTAGTCTATCAGACACGTTGTTCGTCTCAGGTGATTTATGGTGTCAAAATAACGCTGTTTCCTTCATTCTGTGGCTTTAAAGAGCTGCACAGTTGGTATAAACAGTCAAGAGACCTAAAGGTGTGTTACTGAATCTTTTGTGTCTGCCTCTGGTTCAAATAAGGGTTTCTCTAATATATTTAGTCGTAATCAGGTATTTAGAAACCCCATGACTCTGTGTGAGGGAGTGGGTGAAACCTTCAGCCCCACATCCCCAAAAACATCACAGCAGAAGCTGTAGATGAAATACGTTTGCTTCATTTTTTATGATAAATAAATTAGAACAAGGACTATATTATTTGTGTAAGCATTTGTTTTTTAATTGGATGATGATCTGGTTGTTGTTTCTTTCTTGCTGCAGTAATAAGGTAACCCGTACTTGAAATTAGGAACATTTCCAGTTTCCCTTTGAGATCTTTGAGCATGAAACACGTTTTAAAATGAGATAATCTTTGGATTCATAGTTTATAATAAAATAACGTCTAATGCTGAATAGACCAAATCATCCATCAAAATCGAATGTTGAACAAATCGAATCAATAAATGAATAAAATACAAAAAAACTGAAAATAGTTTTTACATTTCTTAGCTTAAAAGGATATTTTTGCCTTTTTGAAGTGTGTTTATGTTCAACACAGTTATAAAAACTTGCATCTTGTCTTAGTTCCCGAACAGCCTCAGTTTGGAGAAATAGCTTTTACATCTGACAGGACTGATGAGCTAACGGCTAGTCATACAGGAGCAAACCCGCGATCCAGTCCAGTAGGATTCCTGCTAAAACAATTAGATGAAGGCTCATGAGTTGTTGCATAAATCCTTATGGATATTGAAGCTGTTTTAAATGAGACAGCAGTGATACGCTTTGGTTTTTGCTGCAGTGAGCTCAGAAATGCTATTTCTCTGAACTGTCATGGATGTATTTATAGCTTTTAACTGCTGAAAACCCCTTAAAATAACTCGTTTAATGAAGGAATAACAGGTCAAATGATCCTGTTGATCGATGCTGATAATTATTATTTTCTTTTACTCAGACTTCTTTTTTTGACATCTTATCCAAAACCTAGCTAGGTGAGAAACTGTAGGGCCTGGTAACTTTGACTGAGTCTATAAATATCGATGTTGTTTTTCTGTCTTTCCTCCCCGTTACGCCTCTATTGTCACTCCGTTTCTCTCGTTCTGTATTCCTCTCACACACCAACACGTTGAAACAAACTCAGGGTGTCTAACCTTCACTCTTCAGCGAGGCTCTGACAGATTCTTTTTTCAGTTTTATAAAAATGTTCTCACCCCGTTTCCTGTCATTCCTCCCCTCCCGTAGGTTCTCTCTCATCCTACGACCCCTGCCTCTCCTCCGAGGCGTGTCACTGGGATTCTCTTTAACATGCACGCTCTCAGGAGTGTGTAGCCCGTTCCAGGAGAGAGCAGAAATCTGTATGTTTGTCTGCGAGCGTTCTTCGAGAGTGGAGATGGGCTCGGTGGGAGCGGAGCGCCGCAGGCCCACACCGGTCCAAACGCCTGAGGAGCGGGATGTGTGGAGGGATGGAGGAAGAGCCGGATGGAGGGATGCGGGGAGGGAGGCCTGGAGGGAGGGCAGGGAGAGCGGCGTGGTGCAGAGCTACAGCTTCGATTCGTACCAGCTGGAGGAGGAGGAGATCAGTAAGGACGCCCCGGAGCGAGGAGTGCTGGCTCTGTCTGAGCCCGGTGAGAGGTTCTGACTATCTCTGTGTGTTCTGTTCTATTTATAAAGAGACAGAGAAGGAACACAGTGGTTTTAATGTGGTGATTTATCACTTCGTACAGCAGGTAGAGGTGCAGGATTAAAGAACTGTGTAATAAAAATGTGTTGGAGTAAAACTCACAGCTGGAGGCAGAGTGGAGCTTTAAACTAAAACAGGGCTTTGAAATTAGTTCTAGTTCTCTAAGAAACGAATCATCATCCACAGTAGCTCAGTATGAACAAATCACCTGCCCTGACATCATGTTTTTGCTTTGATTTGGGGGTCGTTTGTCTTTATTTTTGTCTATTGGACTGATTTTATTGAAATTCTCAAAGTCTTCAGATGTTGGAGTTGTTCAAGATGGCCGTCAGCTAATCATCATTAGCAACACAAAACGTTGTCTGAACCGCTTCATCCAGTGAGGGAAGCTGCTGGGTGGGGGACACCCTGGACAGCCCACCAGTCCATCACAGGGAGTTTCACAGATACGGAGTTACATTTTGATGTGGTGGTAGCTAAAAGTCATCTTGAGACATCACAGCCTAGTAAAGTTCAGAGTATGCAGAAATAATGATGCAAAGATGAGTTAAACTGTGCAAAAAGAAGCAACATGTATCACATCCTGAGGGGATGTGTGGCAGGAAGGAGAGCTGCAGCAGCTTGTTGGAAAAGGCGCTCCGCTGTCCGTCCAGTGTGGTGGAAGGGAGAGGAAAACTGAAACAAATTTCCATAATATCTCAGAATGTTTGCAAGGGTTCCTCACTTCCATTTGTGAATTGCAGGTTTTTGTGTTGCTAGGAAACTTTGCGAAACAAATGTTTTCTCAGGTGTTGCAGGCATAGTTTTGTCTTTGTCTTGAAAGCCTTAGGTTGGTGACCACATTGTGACTTAAATGTAGGTAAATTGAAAACAAGTGGAGCTGTCATTAAGACACTTTGGGCCTAAATTGCAAAACAAAATGACACAATATTCATGTTTAGGTCAAACACCACATGTGATGTGTATGAAGCTAAGTGCAAAAAGTCAGGTGCTCATTTGTTTAATGTCAAGATTTGAGTGTTTACAGATGAGTGGGAGAAGACGAAGGAAGTGCATGTACCACAGAGGGAGGTCCTGTTAACACATAATTGCTGTGTTGCCTGGTTACACAGGTTGCACAAAGACCACGTTAATCAGATCAGAAGTGGTCAAGGACACAGAGACAGCCACAGCTCCGTCTGCTTCTCGTCTTTCAGTTTTATCCGCCTCCTCTGACCTCACCTTTTTAACTTTAGCTTACATCACATAAGGTCTGATTAAAAGTCTTACATGGGATATGTAAAAACAAAGGCGAGGAGTTTAAACTCAAACTGATCAAGATCCACAGTTCTTAGTTGAACCTGAAAATAAACCAAAATGCCTCAGATGGAGCGAATACTACACACAGCAATCAGTATCAGCCAGATGCTGCTAATGGAAGATGATTAAATCAAGTCAGGAGCATGATCATCTCCACATCTACTTCTAGGAACAGGAGAGAACACATGTTATTGTCACTATAAAAACCTGTCTGCTGTGGAAACGCTTTGCTTATTTTAGCAATCTAACATCCAACAGCACGTCTCATAGTTACTAAAACTCTCTTTATATAAAACTTGAATCAAAGTGCAGACTGGTGCTAATTAGAATGTTCATTGAGATATCCAGTTTTAGGCTGAGGTGCTGTGCTCTGCTGGATCACAGCCTGATGATTCAGAGTTTAAAGCTGCCTTTTCAACCTGATTCTGCAGCTTTTCTCTTCTCAGACAAACGATGTGCATGAAGGGCTGGATGGTGAGTTAGCTGTAGGTGTGAGTGAGTCATTCAGTGAGCCCTCCTAACTGATTTATACTGTATAATGACAATGTGAAAGATGTTTTTGGGAGATTTTAGCAAATTAAGTTAAAATAAAACAGAGAAATCACATCAGTATTCACAGCCTTGGCTCAATACTTGGCAGCCATTACAGCCTCCAGTCTTTTGAATATGATGTCACCAGCTTGGCTCACCTGTCTTTGAGCAGTTTGGCTCCATCAGGTTGGGTGGGAAGTGTTAGTGCAGCCAAGAGATGTTTCATCAGAATCAAGTCTGGGACACTCAAGGACATTCACAGAGATGTCCAGACAGATGTCTCTGTTCATTGCTGCGTCCATCTTTCCCTATAGTCTCCCAGTTCCTGCTGCTGAAAAACATCCCATGATGCTTCCACCACCGTGCTTCACTGTAGGGATGCTGTTGTCCTGGTGATGAGCGCTGACTGGTTTCCTCCTCCACTGTTCACACCAAAGAGTTCAGTCTTTGTCTCATCAGAACAGAGAATTTTGTTTCTCACGGTCTGAGAGTCCGTCAGGTGTCTTTTGGTAAACTCCAGGTGGGCTGCCATGTTCCTTTTACTAAGGAGTGTCTTCAGTCTGGACTCTCTACCATTCAGGCCTGATTGGTGGCTTGCTGCAGAGATAATTGTCCTTCTGGAAGGTTCTCCTCTCTCCTCAGAGGAACTGGAGCTCTGACAGAGTGACCATCAGGTTCTTGGTCTCCTTCCTCATTGAGACCCTTCTCACTCTAGATGTCTAGGAAGAGTCCTGGTGTTTAGAACTTCTTCCACTTCCAGATGATGGAGGCCACTGAGCTCAGTGGGACCTTCAAAGCAGCAGAAATGTTTCTGTAACCTTCACAGATTTGTGCCTGAGACATTTCTTTGTGGATCTGTATGTATATGTAGGTCGTTTCTGACATAAATTACATCGATTGTTGAATAGTAAATGTCTTGATTGGTAAAATGTGTAGGGTTATATGAGTTCGTACGGCCTTTTGAGACACCGTTGTTATTTTTGTTTGTTTTTTTGCAACCCTTGAAACGTTGTTTATTCTGAGTAGATTTCAAAAAATAGTTTTTAGTCCAAAATCAAGGATTCATTCAGGATCCATCCACAGATCAATCACTGCTAACAGACTAATAAAGTCCCCACACTGAGAACTTCTTTAATCTCATTCTGGTGTAAAATATTGTTGCTTTGAAATCATTTCAAGCTGTTTATGGAGAGCTTACAGGATTAGTAATGGATTAGGAACAGTTACATAAATGAGTGAAGAACGTTTAATGAGAAAACAGAATCAGGCTCCTCCTCCTCACACAACATGGTCAATAATCCCGCTGATCACCAGATCCAGTGAGGTCCTGCTTCATCTTCAGTCCTAACTCAGACGTTTTAGAGCCACTGTTTGACTTCATCTACTTTAACTTGATTACCTCCTCAGACTTTGAAGAGCCGATACCTGACGACCGTTACCATGGCATCTATTTTGCGATGCTATTGGCTGGAGTTGGTTTCCTGCTTCCCTACAACAGCTTCATCACCGATGTAGATTACCTGCATCACAAGTTTAAGGGTATAAATAAATATTAATGAGCATAGATGAAAAACACACGAATACACAGGAGTCACATCTTCTGTGTGTTTCAGGAACATCTATAGTGTTTGACATGGGGCTGACGTACATATCCATCGCTCTGCTGGCTGTCATCCTCAACAACGTGTTGGTGGAGAGGCTCAGCATGCACACCAGGATCACTGTAGGTAAGAACATGATGAAGAGACGCTGTGCAGGATGTGATGGTAGAGATAGTGAAGAAATTATTCATCAGAAAGCAGATTTTTAGTCTTTTTTCTGTATAAACTATTCCCAAACTTTGATTTCGGAAATTAACACAAAATGCAAAACCTCATTAGATCATCTCTGAGGAGAACTTTATCCTCGCTCTTATGGTGTGTCTTCAGTACTCTGTAACTTAAAATAGCTCTGCCTGCATCCTTGAGGGACTGACTTTTGAATCGTGTTTTGTTCTCGAGAGCTTTCCTCTAGAGTTATTAAATTTGTAGCTCAGGAATAGATTTTTTTTACCTCAGGCGAAGGTAATAATGTGCCTCAGTGATAAAGTCAGAACGTGACCCAGATCTGTTAGATCGACTTACTCTTCTTCTCTGCAGGATACGTCTTGGCTCTGGGGCCGCTCATCTTCGTGAGCGTGTTCGACGTCTGGCTGGAGAAGTTCACCACCAGGCAGGCTTACGTCATCAACCTTCTGTCAGTGGGAGTGGTGGCCTTTGGATGTACAGGTAGGAGGCTTCTGGTCCCAGTGAAGTCCATTAAAGAGCAGTAACTTTAAACCAGGTGTGTCCCAGTACTAGGAACCACTGATTGTGTTCCCACATGTATTTATGTGTCTCCAGGCAGGCAGGTGTGAGAATAAATAAATACGTATTTAGTAAAAGTGCTGAATGGACAGGGAGTCCAGAACAACACGATCCAAAAAACAACATGGATGATGGTTTAGATGAGGAATGAAGAAAAGAACAAAACAGGAAGGGAGAAAGGATTTGATATAGCTGCTTTGAATTTAAAAAATTATAAGAAAACAAATGTATTTCTGGGTTTTTCCTGCTTTTACACCCTTCTTTCCACAAACAAATGATAATGTGAAGTTAAAACATAATTAAGGCATACTATGCAGTTTTGGCTTGTTTTTAGCTCCCCCTAGTGTCCATTTAAAGTCACTGTCATAAAACATTAGCATTGTTTCTGCTCAGAAACACCTAAATCTACCTATTTAAATGTCTCCTCAGCCTTCACTGCTTTCTACTGGAGCGGTTCATCACTCATTCAAAGAAATCAGCTGTTCAAGCAGGGAGAGATGGGAAAAAGCAGAAATCATGAGCTAAAAACACTCCGGCGCTAGCATAACAGCTAGCCTGCAACAAAAGTCAAAATAAAAACAAATTCTAGCAGATTTTAGGTTACCTTGTATTGTCGGACTGAGTTTCAATCAGTCTCTAAATCTTATTATTTAGATACAAAGAAAAACAGCTTGTGAAGTCATTTGTATGCATTAAAATGTTTTCATGACCACACAGGAGGACACTTCTGTTAGCACAAACTGGACACGTGTTTCACCTAAAAAAGGCAAAAACACAAACCCAGTGGAGGATTTTAGTCCTCGTCTTGTAGACGTTTTGAGCAAACACTGGATTTCTGACTGTAGTCCGTTTAATTAGTCTGGAGCTGACTCTCTCAAGAGGTTCAGGAAGACGAACCTTTTGAATAAACGGTGTTGTTGCAGAGTTTGACCTCTTCTGTCTCCCTCCTCAGTGCAGCAGTCCAGTTTCTATGGTTACATGGGGATGCTGCCCAAGAGGTATACACAAGGGGTGATGACTGGAGAAAGTAAGTACACTCACAGAGGCTAAATATTTGTGTACGTGTATCCTCATTGCGACCCTTTTCTGGACACGAACCTCTCAGGCACAGCTGGGGTGATCATCTCCTTGTCTCGCATCTTCACCAAGCTGCTCATCCCTGACGAGAAGAAGAACACTCTCATCTTCTTCCTCGTCTCCATCAGCATGGAGATGATGTGCTTTCTGCTTCACCTGGTTGTCCGCCGCTCTCGGTTTGTCCGCTATTACACCAGCCACTCCCAGGGCAAAGGTCCGGCCAAATGCCACGACCCGCGAGACAACGGCACCGGATACAGGGTCCACCACGACGTCACTGCAGAGGAAGTCAGATTTGTACGTTTGTAGATGGTTTTTTTCACTTTGTTGTGTTTGCATTTGTTAAAAATATTATAAAGACTAGAGTAGTCTTTATACGTCTCAAGACAAATAAGTCAACTTTAAATTCTCTACATTTGATTGTATCTCTAATCACTCAGACCCAAAAGTCCACCCTCTCATCGTTTTTGTCGTGCTCCTTCAGAAGCTTAACTCACAGGTGTCTTGTTGTGTTTTTAAAGAAAAGATGGCAGAATGAGGGCAAAAAACACAAACGTTGCATTAAACGACTTTAATTATGACCCCCATACGTTCTGTGATCCCTAACCCTGCACAATTCTGCCACCTGCTGGCCTAAATTGTTGCCTGTAGCTTCTTTAAAATGTGAACTCCTGTATTATACAATTGTTGTGTTTAAACTGATATTTTTACTGAACAACCCCTGAGAGCTAATCAAAGAGCCGTTAGCTCATCAATCCAGTCAGAGCTAATCTATTTTCTCCAAACTGAGGTTGTTCACAGAGCTACAGTGTTAGTTGTTGAAAACCTTTTGACAAAAGATCTGAACAGTCTCCTGTGAGCAGTGGAGGTTTAAAAGATGAGCTGATCAGACGGAGGATGTGGAGCGGCTGACTACAGTTTTTAGAATTACTGAGGAAAACAGAGCAGAGAGAGGAGATGAGGACAAAGACAAGATGTGGGTAGAAATGATTGGAGGAGTTAAATCCACTTTGTGTCCCACAGACCTTCCTCCTGTGTTCAGAGGAAGACTCTTCACCTCAGGCCGTCGTCCTCTAATGTGTTCATGTTTATGTTTGTACTGTTAAGCAGAAGACAAGCATGTGACGAACAGCCCCTGGTGTTTTACTGCATGTGGATGTGTTGTGTTTTTGTGTCCTGAGGCTGATGATGACAGCTCTTTGTTGTGGTTGCCGGGGGAAACGACAGCAGTGCTCTGTAATATGGAATAATCAGGAGGAGTGGTGCCTTCTGGCCTACGAATCCCTTTAATTAACTAATGGATCAGTGTGTGTGTGTGTGCGTGTGTGTGTGTAATTTGACAAAATATAGTGCACACACCCACCCACACACACACAGTCTTATATGACTACATAAGGCAGTGTGTGTGTAGCTCGTTTGCTATCCCTCCTATCATTATGTCATCATGTGCTCTCAGCCACCCTCTAACAGCCACTGCTGTTAAAAGCTGATGTCATGCATCCATTCCCAAAGATCCGCTCTGATCGTTGTGTTTATTTTCTGTGACAGGGCTACCTCTAGTGTTTACTTACAGAAATGAGCAACAAGCTGGAGAGGATTTCCATCTTCAGCTCAGCTAAAGGAGTGATTTTTCTGCTTTTATCAGGGAAATGGAGGGACAGGAGCGCCCTCTACAGACGAAGGCCTTGAGGACTTTGCAGGCGGTACCTATGTGCTGTTTGACGCTCCGAAAGCAAAGATCAGGAGGAGCTGGCCTGGGGTCCGAGGTACTTCCTGCTCACTTGACTTCTGATAGATTAGCCACAAACGTTTCATTTTGGAATGACTTTTGTTGTTTTCATTTTAATTGATCAGCGTAGATTTTTAAATATGACCACATGTCTGTTTGTTTTCCTCCAAACAGACATGATCTTGCACCGTTACGTGGTGTCCCGTGTGATCTGGGCCTACATGCTGTCCATAGCTGTGACCTACAGCATCACTCTGTGTCTGTTTCCTGGGCTGGAGTCGGAGATACGCAACCCAACGTTAGGGGAGTGGCTCCCCATCCTCATCATGGCCACCTTCAACATGTCAGACTTCGTTGGCAAGGTCAGACCAGCTTTTGACTGTTTACACATTACACGATATTACAAGATCCACATCTCATTGAGGTTTGTTTCACTGCTCAGATCCTGGCAGCGCTGCCGTACGATTGGTCGGGAGGCCGCCTGCTCTTCTTCTCCTGCCTCAGGGTGGTTTTCATCCCCCTGTTCGTCATGTGTGTGTACCCAGCCAACGCGCCCACACTGCCCCACCCTGCCTGGCCGTGCCTCTTCTCCCTGCTCATGGGAGTCACCAACGGTTACTTTGGGTCGGTGCCGATGATCCAGGCTGCTGGCAAAGTGCCTCCTGAACAGAGGGAGCTGGCAGGTGAGACAAATTCACCGGTTAGTTATAGAAGCAGGTGTTTTATTTAATACATACATAATAAAAACACATTAAAATTTTATAAACGTGTGTATACATTTTATAACCATCCCCCTAACCGATAAAGACCCAGACAGTATAAAACTCTGTCCTGTTTTATAAGGGAATTAGTCTTTTATCCTGGATTTAGTGAAGGTCTTCAGTGATTGGCTGCTCTCTCTGTGTCTCTCTTCAGGGAACACCATGACGGTCTCCTATATGACGGGTTTGATGATTGGCTCCACGGTGGCGTATGCAGCATACAGCTTCACCGCTCCAGGAGTGAGAGCAGGCCTCCCAAAGTTCAACCTGCACCCACCTTTCAACACTACAGGGTACTGAGTGTCCAAGACTCAGACACCAGAGTGGCTGGTGACTTCTTTAGCTGCCAGAGACAAAACTAGCATTAATGTTGGGGAAAAATGAACTTCTCAACTTCAGTCTGGTGAGGAGGGGATTTTTAAAAATCTTCTGAGATGAACTTTCAAGGAAGTGTAGGGCAGCAGCTGGTATCTACCAGCAGGATCAGCCCGACATTTAGCCTTTGAGCATCACGCAGTGAGAATTACTGTCTGCATGAGAGCGAACAGATTGTGTGACATTTGTAAAGGTGTAAAGTCAAGTCCGATTTCATCACAAGGAGCGAAGCAGACTGTGTGTCGAAGTCACATGATGTTCAAGAGCTCTTCAGAGTGGAGAGGTGAGGTTTAAAGAGAATATATCGACATTTTTTAATGTATTCACTGTGATTTTATTGGTTTATTGGTATCAAAAATCTTCAACTGCTTCATCAGAAGAAACCTGTAAGCATTACCAGATTTTAAAAATGTAGCTTGCTGGAATGTTAACTGAACATGAGAGGTTATTAAGGGAGTTACATTATCTGCTTTAATCAATCCCATAATATCACAACTACACCTCATAGTGAAAGTGGAATCCTGTGAAAAACGGATGAACAGTTATTATCTAAAGTCTCTGAATGATCAGTTTAGAGAAATACTGATTAATAGGCTATGGACCAGATGGATTAGCTAACTGCTAACAGCTAACCCTAATGACAAGTCCATGCTAAGAGCTATCCATAAGATATCAGCAAATCGGAGCTAATAGTTAGAGATAATCTAAAGGCAAGTCCAAACTAACAGCTAATCACGAGCTAATGGCTAGACCTAGCTAGTGACAGTCTGAGCATCTAGTCAGTGCTAACAGCTAGTCACGAGCTAATGGCTAGACCTAGCTAGTGACAGTCTGAGCATCTAGTCAGTGCTAACAGCTAGTCACTAACAGCTAGTCACGAGCTAATGGCTAAACCTAGCTAGTGACAGTCTGAGCATCTAGTCAGTGCTAACAGCTAGTCAGTGCTAACAGCTAGTCACGAGCTAATGGCTAGACCTAGCTAGTGACAGTCTGAGCATCTAGTCAGCGCTAACAGCTAGTCAGTGCTAACAGCTAGTCACGAGCTAATGGCTAGACCTAACTAGTGATAGTCTGAGCATCTAGTCAGCGCTAACAGCTAGTCAGTGCTAACAGCTAGTCACGAGCTAATGGCTAGACCTAGCTAGTGACAGTCTGAGCATCTAGTCAGTGCTAACAGCTAGTCCAAGCTAACAGTCTGATTATCTGACTGCATCACTTCCTGCTGGAATATTTTAATTCTGAAAGAATAACTGTAAAGTCCTGTTTACATTTTTGAGATATCAAGAGTTGTTTTAAGATGAAAAGAATCCACTTTGTTATCAGATATCCGAAGTAGTCTCTTTTTCTCCAAACTGAGGTTGTTCAATGAATTACCTACAACAGGAATATTTCAAAAGATCTGAACAATCACTTTAATATGTCTGACAAAATCAGAAAATTATGTTTGTTCTTTAGCGTTCAAGAGTTTGAATCAAAATAGAAAGGTAGCAAATTAGTACATATATGAATATTTATACACAAATAAAAAATTTTAAATAATCTGTTCAAATTAAATCCCACCGGGTCATTTCCTGTGTTAACAAAATAAATGTATAGTTAAAAAAACAAATGGAAAGCAACAGATAATCATCAGATATTTATATTTCTTGTCTGTTTTTACATCTTTAAGAGTCTTGCACCATGTTTTGGCAGAAAGAAAAGTAGAAAATGTTTTAAATGTTTCCACAAGTAGCATGCAAGAACTTGTCAGTATGTCTGTTACTAAGTGAGTAAAATGTTTATTGTAGGTTGTTACATTTTACTTATTTGGAGCCACAAACTAACTAAAATCTGATTACATGAGCAGTTCCATGCTCCGTGTGAAGTGTTGGTTTGTGCATTTTGTTAAGGATAAAAACAAGCTACATGTTTATGGTCAAGATTCTCTCATCTCCTCTGAAAACCTGTCAAATTTTGGATGTTTCTCGTGTCGTAGCAACAAAACCTTCAGCCTGCACCTTTTCCTAGATTTAATTTAAACTGTAATAGTCCGTTTTCATGTTCAGAGTGAGATTTATCCTATAACTTTCTATAATGAATACATTTGTATCACCAGCCCCAACATTATCCTGGAGAATAATCTTCAATATTTATCCTTAAAGGGATATTTTGTCTATTTTGAAGTACGTCTCCATGTACAAGATAGAAATAATTACTATCTTAGTCATGAATGGCCTCTGTTTAGAGAAATAGTTTATGTTCTTTGGGATTAGCTCATTAGTCCTGTAGGATGTAAACAGGAGCAATCTACAGAGGATCAAATGATTAATTATAACTTCAGAAACACATTTTTAAATGGCTAGAACATCCCTGTCATGTGATTGTTATTAGTTATTTTCTCACTGACGTATTCAGAGGAACACCTCGTTGTTAGCGAGTCTGAGGAGGATGAGTGTCGTCATCAGTGTGGCGTGGAAAAGAAAACAATTAGTGCCAAAAAAAATGAATGTACGTTTGTAAATAAATAGAATGGAGGCGAATAACTCATAACCTCATGACTGTTTGAAGGTCCTGCTACGTTTTTCCTCTCTGGATCTGGAGGTGTTATTTTTGGTGAAATGTGCCGTTAAGGACATGAAAAGTCTCTTTCCCTCTCCTTTAATCCTGGAAGAAATGGAATATCCGGTTTTTAAGAAGATTTCAAGCTGAACAATCAAACATTTAGTGATGATAAAACGTGCAAACTCAACAACCTGCTTAAAAATGTTTGTTTTCTACGTTTGACCTCATCCTGAGGTCTGGTTAATTCGTCATCTGCAAAAATGTTCATGTTCTCCCCTTTAATAGCAGACAGGAGCGAGCGTGTGACTGCACACTGTGAACGATGGTGATTTTCTGTACATACTGTAAAAATATCAGCTGGAACTTAATTTACAGATGATAAAAAAAAATAAATGATCCTTAGTAAAAATCAAACACAAGAACCAGGAACCAGCAGGACATTTGGTGTTTTTGTTGGTGCAACATTTGCATGATGTGTCTAATCAAACTAAAAGAGTCAACAATCGAATCACTGAATTTGGTTCTAATCCCATTTCAGAAAACTCAGGTGAATCAGTGGATTCAGCTCCTTGTGTCATTACTCAGAAAAAACTATATCTATGATCAATATAATCCAAAATGTGTACATATATGTGTAACAGTAAGAGGGACAATAAGCTTTCAAGCTGGAAACTCCTTTTATTTATTTTTCCAGACTGAAAATGATCTTGAATGTTCTCAGATTTGTGCCAAAAGAGAGAAAAATGGTGTTTAGGCTCAACATTGTATCATCAGCAACACTTAATAAAACAGCTGTTTACATGATTTTGTGTGTGTGTTGTTTGTGTGTTTGTAATTGTAGCTACTGGATAAAGGAAGAGATTTGTTTAGATTCTAGCTCCTTTTTTCTGTCAAAACTGGAACTTTAAAGGGAATTTTTAGTCATTTTGAAGTAAAAATGTATTCTGTTCATTATAGATTATTATTTTATTATTATTCTGTGAGAGATTTGATGAATAACATCAGAGCTGCAGGCGGTGAGAACAGGAATAAATATGTTGTTTTGCTCAGAGCTGGCAGGACAGAAACATCTGCAGGATGGAAAACTGCATCTGCTGCTTCCATCCAGCAGAGGGCGCTGCTGCTC
>SSNR01000323.1:211229-260037 GCA_006937965.1 Callopanchax toddi | reverse complement strand
AGTCTGAGCATCTAGTCAGCGCTAACAGCTAGTCAGTGCTAACAGCTAGTCACGAGCTAATGGCTAGACCTAGCTAGTGACAGTCTGAGCATCTAGTCAGTGCTAACAGCTAGTCCAAGCTAACAGTCTGATTATCTGACTGCATCACTTCCTGCTGGAATATTTTAATTCTGAAAGAATAACTGTAAAGTCCTGTTTACATTTTTGAGATATCAAGAGTTGTTTTAAGATGAAAAGAATCCACTTTGTTATCAGATATCCGAAGTAGTCTCTTTTTCTCCAAACTGAGGTTGTTCAATGAATTACCTACAACAGGAATATTTCAAAAGATCTGAACAATCACTTTAATATGTCTGACAAAATCAGAAAATTATGTTTGTTCTTTAGCGTTCAAGAGTTTGAATCAAAATAGAAAGGTAGCAAATTAGTACATATATGAATATTTATACACAAATAAAAAATTTTAAATAATCTGTTCAAATTAAATCCCACCGGGTCATTTCCTGTGTTAACAAAATAAATGTATAGTTAAAAAAACAAATGGAAAGCAACAGATAATCATCAGATATTTATATTTCTTGTCTGTTTTTACATCTTTAAGAGTCTTGCACCATGTTTTGGCAGAAAGAAAAGTAGAAAATGTTTTAAATGTTTCCACAAGTAGCATGCAAGAACTTGTCAGTATGTCTGTTACTAAGTGAGTAAAATGTTTATTGTAGGTTGTTACATTTTACTTATTTGGAGCCACAAACTAACTAAAATCTGATTACATGAGCAGTTCCATGCTCCGTGTGAAGTGTTGGTTTGTGCATTTTGTTAAGGATAAAAACAAGCTACATGTTTATGGTCAAGATTCTCTCATCTCCTCTGAAAACCTGTCAAATTTTGGATGTTTCTCGTGTCGTAGCAACAAAACCTTCAGCCTGCACCTTTTCCTAGATTTAATTTAAACTGTAATAGTCCGTTTTCATGTTCAGAGTGAGATTTATCCTATAACTTTCTATAATGAATACATTTGTATCACCAGCCCCAACATTATCCTGGAGAATAATCTTCAATATTTATCCTTAAAGGGATATTTTGTCTATTTTGAAGTACGTCTCCATGTACAAGATAGAAATAATTACTATCTTAGTCATGAATGGCCTCTGTTTAGAGAAATAGTTTATGTTCTTTGGGATTAGCTCATTAGTCCTGTAGGATGTAAACAGGAGCAATCTACAGAGGATCAAATGATTAATTATAACTTCAGAAACACATTTTTAAATGGCTAGAACATCCCTGTCATGTGATTGTTATTAGTTATTTTCTCACTGACGTATTCAGAGGAACACCTCGTTGTTAGCGAGTCTGAGGAGGATGAGTGTCGTCATCAGTGTGGCGTGGAAAAGAAAACAATTAGTGCCAAAAAAAATGAATGTACGTTTGTAAATAAATAGAATGGAGGCGAATAACTCATAACCTCATGACTGTTTGAAGGTCCTGCTACGTTTTTCCTCTCTGGATCTGGAGGTGTTATTTTTGGTGAAATGTGCCGTTAAGGACATGAAAAGTCTCTTTCCCTCTCCTTTAATCCTGGAAGAAATGGAATATCCGGTTTTTAAGAAGATTTCAAGCTGAACAATCAAACATTTAGTGATGATAAAACGTGCAAACTCAACAACCTGCTTAAAAATGTTTGTTTTCTACGTTTGACCTCATCCTGAGGTCTGGTTAATTCGTCATCTGCAAAAATGTTCATGTTCTCCCCTTTAATAGCAGACAGGAGCGAGCGTGTGACTGCACACTGTGAACGATGGTGATTTTCTGTACATACTGTAAAAATATCAGCTGGAACTTAATTTACAGATGATAAAAAAAAATAAATGATCCTTAGTAAAAATCAAACACAAGAACCAGGAACCAGCAGGACATTTGGTGTTTTTGTTGGTGCAACATTTGCATGATGTGTCTAATCAAACTAAAAGAGTCAACAATCGAATCACTGAATTTGGTTCTAATCCCATTTCAGAAAACTCAGGTGAATCAGTGGATTCAGCTCCTTGTGTCATTACTCAGAAAAAACTATATCTATGATCAATATAATCCAAAATGTGTACATATATGTGTAACAGTAAGAGGGACAATAAGCTTTCAAGCTGGAAACTCCTTTTATTTATTTTTCCAGACTGAAAATGATCTTGAATGTTCTCAGATTTGTGCCAAAAGAGAGAAAAATGGTGTTTAGGCTCAACATTGTATCATCAGCAACACTTAATAAAACAGCTGTTTACATGATTTTGTGTGTGTGTTGTTTGTGTGTTTGTAATTGTAGCTACTGGATAAAGGAAGAGATTTGTTTAGATTCTAGCTCCTTTTTTCTGTCAAAACTGGAACTTTAAAGGGAATTTTTAGTCATTTTGAAGTAAAAATGTATTCTGTTCATTATAGATTATTATTTTATTATTATTCTGTGAGAGATTTGATGAATAACATCAGAGCTGCAGGCGGTGAGAACAGGAATAAATATGTTGTTTTGCTCAGAGCTGGCAGGACAGAAACATCTGCAGGATGGAAAACTGCATCTGCTGCTTCCATCCAGCAGAGGGCGCTGCTGCTCAGAAAACATTAGAGCTGAAACAGGATTTCTCTTTTCTCAGTTTCCAAGACAAACCCAGTTTTTATTTAAATGTTTTTAAAATTCTCTCTGTTTTATAGATATAAAACACAGATATTCTCCTGGATTGTGTGACTAAAGTGTAGCAGTGAGGCTGGAGCTGTGCGTCTCTGGTGCGCGCCTGCGCAGGCTTGTAGGAGCGCGTGAGTTTCTGTGCACATGTGCTAATTTTGGACGTTGCTGCGGGCAAATAAAGAACCTGGCAAATGACAGAGGAACTGATCATTATTCATTCTGCTCCACATAATGCAGAGAGGAAGAAAGGAGGAGGAGGACAGAGGAAGAAAAAAGGACAAAAAGATGGTTTTAGTTGTCTTCTCTTTGTGCAGCAGTGGTTTATTTTAGGATCTGAACACTTTTCCTTTCATGGACACATGATGATTTATAAACCTCTCATTAGGACCAATTCCAGGCTCCTAAATTAACAGCTGGTGTCTAATCAACTCTGTTTCCTGCCACTGAATTCATATTGGATTCAACTGGTTTGGGCGCCATAAAGCAACCCAGACCAGCAATCAGCATGTTGGGTAAAAAACAAACAATCTGCTGCTTTAATGATGTGATAAGACAATAAAAACACTTTCACATCATCCCTCTGTGTCTGGTGAGAACTGAGACAGGAGCATCGATGTTTACAGATGATCAAACTATTTGTTACACTTTTTAAATTCTATTTTGTCTTTTTGATCACAACAGAGTGTTAACATATTATATCAGATTTATAGGTACAGTTAAAAATCTGTCAAGTTTGGAGAGATTAGAGACCTTAGTCTAACAAGAGGCTTAAAACATCTTCAAGCTGGATTTGGATTTGGTTTGCATTTATTTTCGGTGATCATTCTTTTAGACCTGCACAAGTCTTGGATGGAGGGAAGGTCAGCCCTGGTGAGTCTGGACCTGTCCTGCTCAGTGGCTGAGCCAAACCACAGTGATGGATGTGCAGAGGATGGACTGGATGATGGGTGATTAAAAGAAGACCAGTAGCTCCTTAGTTGTTGCAGGAACGTGTTGGTAGATATTGTTGAGGGGCACTACTTACAAGTTTAGCTGTGTTGCTCATTCCACAGATGACCCTTACAGGTCATTTTAAAGGTGACTAATCACACTTTCCAGCAATATCAAATTTATTATCAAGAAATATTGTTTCAACATAGAAATTAGAAGAAAAACAAAGACATGTGTGTTAAGTTTCCAATTCTGGGCCTCAAGTGCCTCGAGGGCCACTACCTGCATGTTTTCTGTGTTTCCGTGCACCAACACACCTGATTCAATGATTGAATCAGCATGTCCTCAAGTTCTTCAGAAGCCTGTTAATCATTCAAACCAGGTGCGTTCCTTTAAGCCACTACCTGGGTATTCCTGCAGAAATGTTATGAAATTCTGCAGAAAGTGTTACATGCTGAACAGGAAGTGCTGCAGCTGCTAACTGAAACTTCAAATAAGTTTAGCATTCTGTAATGTGATGTTATGGATGTTTAAAAGTTTATAAAATAGTGTTTGAGTGAACAATTATGGCACTTTTAAGGTTGGAGATGTTTTACGACTGTGGTAATTACATTTGGTCTGTTAGCCATTAGCTTATCAATATGGTAAAAACTGTATTATTATTATTAATTCTTTATTTGCCCAGATAAATGACCCATTGAGATCAAGATCTCTAGGCAGCAGCCCAAATCATAGCAGACAAGATAGATAAACTATAACAAAACAAACATAAAAAATATATAATATAAGCTGTTTAACAGACAAACTGCAAGTCAAAGTAATCTCTGTTTCTCCAAACTGAGGTTGTTCAAAGAGGTAATACATTTTTGTCCACAGACCCTCACTTTAAAAGATTTAAACTATTATTTTAATCCAAAAATAATACAGGAAATGTTATCATTAATCATTTTTTTAAATAAAGCTTCAGGTCAACATCTTATTTAAAATAACTCCTCTTTTAACTTGTTTTAAGCACATATTTAACACAGAAAATGTAAAGACTCTTTAGTGTGAGTGTGTTGGTCTCAACAACCTCCACCAGTCAGGCTGATAAAACAGCCTGTCAGGCAAAACCCAGGGGGTAAAAACCCACCAAGCACCTGCTGCTGCCTCTAAAGCTGTGAGCATAATAACAAATGAGAAAGAGAAGAGAGCAGGGCATCAACACTTTTAGGAGCTCATCTCTTATCTGGGTTTGTGTGCCTGGACAGTTAGAGGACACCGTTAATAGAAGACTGTCCTCGTTCTCTGAATACACTCCGTCGTCCTCTCTGTGTAATTAGAAGGAGCTGCTGGTGGTCTTCAGCTGTCAGGTATTCAGTGGACATTACCACGTCCTCACAGCCACAATGGGACTTCATTCA
Organism: Callopanchax toddi; assembly: GCA_006937965.1. Lineage (NCBI taxonomy): Eukaryota > Metazoa > Chordata > Actinopteri > Cyprinodontiformes > Nothobranchiidae > Callopanchax > Callopanchax toddi. The sequence continues at coordinate 255,033 of SSNR01000323.1, read as the reverse complement.
CACTGTTTCTACTGCCTAAGCATCCACGCCGGCAGCTGTGTGTGTGTGTGTGTGTGTGTGTGTGTGTGTGTGTGTGTGTGTGTGTGTGTGTGTGTGTGTGTGTGTGTGTGTGTGTGTGTGTGTGTGTGTGTGTGTGTGTGTAAGAGAGAGAGAGAGAGAGGCAAGTAAACATGCCTGAAATACAAAGACTGTGATGTTTCATTCATTACGTTGTCAGCATGAATAATAGATAGCTAATTGATATGCACCACATCACACACACACACACACACACACACACACACACACACACACACACACACACACACACACACACACACACACACACACACACACACACACACACACACACACACACACACACACACACACACACATACTTCCACGAGGGATCACACTCTAAACTAATATTTGTACGGCTTGGTCGTCATTTTACATTCAAATTGATCACAAGAGGCAAAAGAGCAGGAGGGCTGGTGGGAGAGGAAGATCAGATTCATGAAAAACGTAACATCCCTCACGTTTCAACATCAGACCTGTCACTCGTTGTTGTTCTGTACTTGCAGTACTTAGATCCACCCACAAGAGGGCAGAAGGCAGGATTTCTAATGAATGCACTAATCCTCATAAGGAGGTAGAGCTCTTAGAATGAAGTGTTGTTAAGTTTTTGGATTGAGTCGATGCATTTCTAAATCTGAGTGGATGCAACTAATTTACAGGGTTTTGTTATGTTTTAAACAAATACAAATATTTAAAATAAAAAATCCAGAACTAATCATATGGTCAAAGGAAAGTTTGTTCTCGTTCTAAAGGTTTATGAATCAAAACAATATAATCAGGTTCTGAAATGATTTAAATCTAACCTCTAATCTACAGAATACACAAAAGAAACTCAACACAGAAATATGGACAGAGTCACTGTGACTTCATCTGCTGGGGGTTTATATTTATTTTCAAAATAAAACTTTTAACTTCAGTGTGTTCGATGTAAACTCCAGCCATCCATGGAATAACATGCAGGTTATTTTAGACCCTCATCTTGTCTCTATCTTTGGGCTCCACCAGAACAGCTTGTGTACAACATAAATATTATATTTAGAGCCTTTTCTGCTGAAAGCTGCAGCTTTTTTTGTAAGCAAATCTGTTGGCTCACCACACACAATATGATTCTGATTCAAGCCTTTACATTACTGCTATAAAAAAAATCACTGATTAGTCAAATAAAACCAGATCAACTCCAGTGAGCAGTGAACTTTATGCACACTTGACATGAAGCGGTTACTTTTCTGCTGAATGCAACGTTTGACCATCACTCGTCTTCAAATTAAAGTGATAATATCCAACTTTTTCATATTTTTAAATCTTCTCCTTGAGCCAGTCTGTGCTAATCTGACTCTTTACAGAGTTAATGAAAAGTCACTTAGCCCCATCTGGTGATTAGATCCAGAATACCACAATTGCAAGATCTCCGTCGCCGTCACGGTACCCAGGAAGTCACGTGTCTCACGAGGGTTAGGCTAACCCAAAGTGGCTAGCTGTTATGCTAGCTCTGGAGTGTTTTTAGCTCATGATTCCTGATTTTCCATCTCTTCCTGCTTGAACACAGCTGATTACTTTGAAGGAGTAAATAACCGCTCCTGTAGAAAGCTATGAAGGCTGAGGAGACATTTCAACAGGTAGATTTAGGCGTTTAGAAGCTGAAACGATCTGGTAACCTTTTAATGCAGTGATTTAAAACGGACACCAGAGGGCGCCCAAAACAAGCAAAACTGCATATTATCGCTTTAAAATGAAAAACAAGTAAAACATCTCCGATTGGACAGATTGATTTGTGATTGTGTCATCACTGTCCAATCAGCTTGACAAAATGTTGATGATCATTTGAGTGATGCAGAGTGGGACCATCATTATATAACAGCTTTAAAGCATTTTAAACTAAAGGATCATGTTATGTTGAGAAATGATGGAGGTATAGTTGTTTGAATTGAATGTTAGATTTCTGTTATTGTCAGGAACATTATTAATTAAAGGCACACTACGTAACTTTTTCATGTTTTTAAATCTTCTCCTTGAGCCAGTCTGTGCTAATCTGACCCTTTAAGAGTTAATGAGAAGTCACTCAGCCCGATCTGCTGCTTGTGTCCAGAATACCACGTTTGTAACTTCTGAGTCTCTGGTCCGTTGCCCTAAAGTCTCATAAAGTCACGTATCTCACGAGGGTTAGGCTAACCCAAAGTGGCTAGCTGTTATGCTAGCTCCGGAGTGTTTTTAGCTCATGATTCCTGATTTTTTTCCCATCTCTCCCTGCTTGAACACAGCTGATTTCTTTGAATGAGTAATGAACCACTCCAAAGCAGTGAAGGCTGAGGAGACATTTAGATTTAGTTTCTGAGCAAAGACAATGCTAACATTTTTACAGCAGTGATTTAAAACGGACACTAGGGGGTGCTAAAAACAATTTAAAACTGCAGTGTATGCCTTTATTTCCATGGAGGGAGCAGAGTTTAAAATTAGTTCTGCATTCAGCCACTAGAGGGCATTTGTTTTGTTTCAGCTCGTTTTGTTATATTTAGGTAAATGGGACCTTTAAGTATCTTTTCTACTTTGTACTCATGTATTCACAACAAGGACAATCAGATGGTAAGTGTGAACCTTTCCAAGTAAATTCACCATTTTTTTATGCCAACACAACTAATAACCATACACAAGGTTTAATGTCTTTTATGAACACTAACTTGAACCTACAGCTTCAAACTGAACCAGAGAGTCTAACAGCTCAGAATCTCAGTGGATCTGACTTCAACCTCTGGGAAGTGAAGGATTTAAAGGAGGAGGAGAACAGGAAAGAAAGATGGAGGAGGACAAAACCAAGCTGGAGGACAAACACAGCTCTGAAACTCTGTGAGAAAACTCCAGTCTGAATAAAAACCCACAAGCTGGTGTGTGTGTGTGTGTGTGTGTGTGTGTGTGTGTGTGTGTGTGTGTGTGTGTGTGTGTGTGTGTGTGTGTGAACGCACCCCATCTCAGATACCTGTCTCCCAGGAAACCGAGTGCACATGTCTGCATTGGATTCATTCAGAGGTAATGAGTGCACACACACACACACACACACACACACACACACACACACACACACACACACACACACACACACACACACACACACACACACACACACACACACACACACACACACACACACACACACACAGCCCTCTCTGTTTAGGATTCTCAGCCAATAGAATTTCTCTGCTTCTGTGATGTTGTCCAATCAGAACACAGCATGTTGACACACCCACAGGAGACAGAGCGATGCTGAGGTATGATGGAGGGTGTGTGTGTGTGTGTGTGTTATGCTGATTCTGGACCTTTGGAGGAAACAGAGGCGTCTATAAACCCCTGACTGCTGCTGTCACTGTGAAACAGGAACACACCTTTAATTCAAGTCAGCAAAGATTTAATTACACGGTCACAGAAATCCCACACACACACACACACACACACAGACACACACACGTCACTTGAATGGTCAGCGGTGGAAATGTGTTCATGTTAAATTCAGCAGCTCAGCATTAGAAGCTGAACTTTCCTCCATTTTATCACCAGCAGCAGATTCATTACAGAGCTGCCAAGATGGAGGTCCACTGGAGTCCAGAACTGATTAAAGGAGCAGGTCTCAAAAACTCAAACCAGGCCAAGAAAAGCTCAAATCCCCCCAAAATGAATGGACATTTTAGATGAAACCTCTCTAGTGTTTAAAGTGAAACCAGCAGGAAGCTGAATGTTTTGAACACGTTAGGAACATTTTTTGAGCTGTTCCTACTAAGTCCTGTTAATCAGACCGTTAGGGAAAAGGTGACAGAAAACAAATGAGTTGTGTAACTAACATGGTGAAATTTGTGTTAACATTAAAATGTCCAGTCAGCAGGGAGTCAACCCGTCTCATTACCACTACCAGCGTCCTGATTTCTGTCACAAAGACCCAGTCTGACACGTCTTCTGAGACTCATAATGAATTCAAGACTTTTTGTAATTTTGACGATCAGCTAATTAACTAAAAAAAATCTGCAAATGTTTCCTGAGCCTTTCAGTCTGGTCAGTAGATACACAATCATGAGGAAGACTGCTGACTTGAGATGTCCAGAAGACAATCGTCTTCTAGGAGGGTACGCACTGACAGTCACTGCTAAAGAAGCTGGCTGTTCACAGTGTTGTGTCCAAGAATATCCGTAGGAAGATGAGAGGAAGGAAAAGATGCACCAGCAACAGGGATGACCGCAGCCTTGAGATGAAAATCTAGCAAAATCCATTCAAGACTTTGGAGGAGCTTCACAATGAGGCTGGAGTCAGAGCATCAAGACCAATCCTAAACATGGGCCTAATACAAGTGTCACATTCCTCTTGTCAAGACACTCAAAGCCTAGAAATATTTCTCTAGAAGTAATGAATCAATGGGTTTCACCTTCTGAAATGTGGCACAAAATTAGACGTTTTATATGCAGATGTTTCTCTGACTAGTACGACTATCTCCTTATTCGACTAAAATGTCACTAGTTGACAAAACTAGTAAGTGTTTAAAGTTTAGCGAACATAAAATGACTAACAATAAATGAATAATCAAATGGCTTTCCATACCATGGCTGGGTGAGCCTAGAGGACAGGTAGTGAGTTCATGACAGAAACAGACAGACCAAACCATAGAGTTCCATCTGTTTATTGGTTAACTATAAAATATTGACTTACTAAAACAATTCCAAAGAAACACTGATAAACGTAGTTGCTGCCTGTAAAAATAATAATAAAGAAATGTTCCTTACACATCTAGTATAGGGTGACAGAATATATCTAGCTTCAGACGTTTTTCTCTAAAATGTATTCTTTTTGCAAATTTTACAAGATTAGACATGTGTACAAAGTATACTCTGATAGCTTTATTCCCTCGACAGCAGAGGATCAATTATACAAAACTTAGATGATTCTATTTATTTTCAAAATAATCTTTTTTTCTCTGTAACAGGACAATAACGATACTGAAGGAACAGCAGACGAAGAACCAGCCTCCAGTCCACCTCTCTCTCTCTCTCATGCTCTCTTTTGCTCGCTCTTCCATTCCTCTCTTTCTAGCAGCTAGCTCCCAGTGCCCATCAGCAGTATTGCTTGAGAGGCGCGGACGATTGTTCAGAAAAGGGAAACGAGGGGAATATGATAAACATACATTTGTTTTTTAAAAAGAGGAAAAAATACAATCACAGCAAGAATAAAAAACATTTAAAAGACATGCTAAAAGTCAAACATAATATGATAAAACACCACATTTACAATATCAGGCTCTTAAAATATATCAAACTAAATGATATAATAAAAGGCGTAGTGGGAGTCAAAGTGTTTGTGTGTGTCGGACCCTGTTTGAAGGCTTTGGATGGAGAGAAGGGGCAAAAATACAAGATCAGAAGGCAATAACACACCTTAAGGGTTACACAGGTGTGTGATAGACACTGAAACAAAAGTGCTTTAGCAGCTCGAGGGTAAACAAACATTCATAACGGGCACTTTTCACTCTACGACACCGAGGGGGGCGCGGTGGGCTCTAGTAGAATAAAGTCACTCTGTACCTGGTTTAAACAGATTAGCAGCACGTTGTTAAAGTTTTACTGGGAGGCTATCTTTATCAAAAAACGCTCAATGGATCACTAACGTGTTAGCAGACGTGGTTTGATAAGAAAATACCAGATTAGCTTCAATTTTAAACGTCAAGCAGCTCATCTCAAAAAGAAAAGGATGATCAGACAAATGTAGCAACCAGAAGGTCTCCAGTAGAAAATATTAAACCTATTGAATATCAACAAGACACGTTTTAATCTCTGCACCAAGGCAGAGCAAAGTAGAGAGATATATACAGTGTACCGTAATGTGTGTGTCAATACATATAAATATAGAGACACACACACACACACACTGATCGTTTATACACAAATAAAAAAAAGGCAAATAACGGGAGAAAACGTGATTATTCTTCTGCACCTGAAGACATTAGGAGAAAGCAAAAAGAGATTTGGCAAAACATCCTCGTAAGGCCTGGGAACGTAAGGCGGAGCACTCACAATCCTGAGCACGACATTCAACAGTCTGACAGAGAAAACTAAATCAACGAGGCACGTAGGACTCGACGAGTTTAACGGAGACGAGGCTGCAGGTGTCTTAGGGGGTCGTGAGGTTAAAAAACTCCAGGAAGACTCGATGCAAAGACTCCTGGGAACAGAGTCTCCTCAGTCCAAGTGTGATGAGAGATTAGGTAAAATGCAAATGCAGGACGTCTGAAGGTCGCTGCAGCGTAAACGGAGCCAAGCTGTGGAAAATGAATGTGAAAACTGAATTATGCTGAACTAATCGGAGCCGACAGCTGCGTGGTGAAGACCGGTGCCAGGACCTTGATGCATCTCGGGCCCACTGCAGTGTTTACAACCCTGGTTTTAAGAAATAAAACTCTGTGGGATTTCTACACCGTCTAAAGTTACAATCAGGGCGGGGTTTATTTTTCATGGCTACCAGATGAGAAATATAATGAAAAGCATCCTGTGCTTTTCTACAGCCTGCAGACGGGCCTGAAGGCAGCAGCTGTGGAGGAAAGTGTTCTCTAGAAGAAATAAACTGCAGCTGGTTTTCTTTCATAGTGTATTTTTCTTTAAAACTATAAATCTATAAACGGAGAAGTACTTTCTATAGAACATTCTTTCCTCTTTATCTAGCCTGAGTCTACGAGGGGGGGTGCATTTTATTAGCACGGGGACTGTTAGCCCGAGTTAGGATTGTCAAAGGGGGGGTTTTAGGACAGGAAGTGTTTTAAGTGCTTTGTGTTGGATAGTGAGTCTACTTCTCTCTGTCCGTCTGTCTGCTGGTCTCTCTGTTGCTTCCTGCTGTTCTGTACATACATTTATATGACCGTAACACGACATCACCACGGCAACACCGTAAATCACAACATCACTTTGTTCGGTCCTGAAACGTCATCATTCACAGTTCGTTAAAGCTTCTCGACCGTCCCCAGAGAAAACAAAACTACTCAGACGTAAATCTGGAACACGAAAATGAAAACACTCGTATGTTCCTCTAGATAACCGCAGTGAGTATTTACAGTGTGTGTGTGTGTGTGTGTGTGTGTGCGTGCACGGGAGCATACATGCTGTTGGTGTGTATTTACATGTAAAAGGAAACAGAATGTGTGAATGAATGAAGTCTGTGTGTGCAAACGCTTCAGGAGACGAGGTCCTGTCATAATACTGTCCATCTGTAGTGTCTCCGACTGTCTCTCTGAAGTTCACCAGGAAATGGTTTGGAAATGAAAAGCAGTGATTGGACCACAGGTCGGGGTTCGTCTCTTTGTGAGGTCACGGTTTGGTTTTCAGTAGCTCGTTCTAGCAGATGACCGGGACGCCGTCCGTGTTGAAGATCATGCCGGTCGTGGGTTCATAGGTGCCGGCCAGGTAGTAGAGGTCCTCGCTGTCGGCGTAGCGTCGGGTGTGGATCATCTGCTCGTACTCCTCCACGCTCACCACCAGACACTTGTGGCTGATGGTCTGCACGTCGTTCTCGTCGCTGTGAGACGACTGGTAGAGGGCGCGCTGTGGGAGACACACATTTGTCATTTCTAAACACATTTTCAGTAATAAGCAGACGCACTTTGCTGTTAGAGGACCTTTATGAGCTGCTAGCTGATCGACAGGAACCAACAATAAAGCAATGATCTGTCAGCTGAGACAATAAAACACGTTATAAAACTCCTTCTAGAACAACACACTCAGTGAAGTCTGCAGCCAGCTCTCTAACCTTCAGAGGAGCTACTAACAACACGGGAGAGAAAAATAAAAACATGAAGGTAGACAGAAGAAAATGTCAAAGTGTCAGAACAAAAAAGGAAAAATGTTTAGAGAAAAGAAAATCTACAACAAAACCAACGGGTGGGAGTCGTGTCTGAGATGATGTGAGGTTAGACGTCGGAGCAGGAGGGTTGGATGTTTTACATTTACAGTAAAAACAAGTTTCTCCCTCCACACATCAGAAATCAGCTTGATGATGTCATTTGGATCTTAATCAAAAGTTAAAACCCGACTGCCATGCAGCCAGAGTACACAGCTTTAATTAGTGAACTTCCAGGATGTTTTCTAGCCTCAGAATCATCAGGGTTTGTAGAGTTAAGCTCCTCTCACCTCCATGAAGTCCTTCCTCTGGATGGAGGAGTGCAGAGTAGCTGGTAAGGACTGACCACACATCTGATCCCAGTTCTGGAATAAAACAAACAAATCTCTGTAATCTTCCTGAATCTGCAATGTAAACGTTAGGATGGGCTCCTTAACGTGATAAAAGTCGTACCTTCTTGTCGGTGAGTTTCTTGCCGGGGTTCGTCTCCTCTGGGTGGTAGAACCAGTTGACCCGGACCACCATGTTGCTGCCCCAGGACTCCCACATGCTCTGGATGCGGCCGATGAAGGGCAGGTTGGGCCGACCGGCAGACAGAAACACGGCGCAGTCCCCGATCCGGATCATCTCTCGGCCACGCACGATGGCCTTGTAGAAGAGTTTCTTGGCTTTGCCCTTCATGCCGCGTCTCTGTGAAGAAGGAGACACAGAAAGGTGACGTCTGGGTGAGGACAGCTGAACGTTCTCCTTTTAAATCCGAGGTTTTCCCTCTCACCTGAGTGGGCTTCCCAAACCACTTCCAGAGCTGCCTGGCTGGAAGGAAAGCTGATATTTTGGGTCTGTTCTCCACACTGGGAAGCCTCTGACGTTTAGCTAGCTCCTTGGTGGTGGGAAGGTGGACCCCCTCTCTCCGTTTGGGCCTCCCCGTCTTCCCCTCTCCTCCACTGGGCTTCGGTTTGGGGGGGCGGCCCCTCTGCCCAGAGCCCTTCCCTGTACTGGGTTTAGTGGGTTTAGAGGGAGATGGAGCAGCAGGAGCTGGAGGGGATGATGGGGAGGGAGACTCGGAGTGTGAAGACAACTCTTCCTCTTCTTCTACTTTAACCTCCACCTCCTTCTTCACCTCCACCTCCTCCTCCTTCACGTCTTCTTTAGGTTTGTCCTGTGCTGGGGGTTTTGGGGTGGGGGCTGGTGGGGGCGTCGGCGTCCTCTCCTCATCAGAACTGCAGGAGGAGTCATCAGTGGACGAGGAGGATGATGAGGATGACGATGAGGAGGAAGATGAGGAGGAACCAGAGCAAGACGAGGAGGATGACGAGCAGCTTGAGGTGCACTTCTTCTTTTTCTTCACCTTCCCCTTTTCATCTTCCTCCTCTGACTCGGAGCTGCTGCTGCTCTGAGACTCCTCCTTTATCCGTCTCTCCTCTCTCTTCTCCACCTCCTTTCTTTCCTCCTTTTTAGTTTTTTCATCTCTCGGGTCCACCTTCTGTCCTTTGCCTCCTTGACTGTCCACTTTGTCCTTAGCCAGCATAGATGGCTTGTAGGTGGGTTCCTTGGCAGGTAGACCGGCCTCTCTCTCTGGAGCTCTGGGTTTGGGCTTCAGCAGCTTCTGATTGGCTGTGGCAATGGGGGCGTGGTCTCGTCTGATGCCCCGTCCCTCCAGCAGCATCAAAGCCTTGGTCTTCTTGGTCTTCGGAGAGGTGACGCCTTCGTGGTCGAGCTTGACAAGAGGCTCGGCGGGCAGGGACTTCCGTCTCACTGCGGCGCTGAGGTCAGACGGTCCAGAGCTGGGCTTCGGCCTCGGGATGGTTCTGGAGGACATCTCTGATGGCACCTTCAGTTTGGGTTTGGGGGACAGGGAAGATGAGGGTCTGGAGGTCAGAGTCGAGCCGCCTGTGGACAGCCTGGAAACGGGGTTTTGGAGGTGTCCAGAGCCGTGGCGATGATCTGAAGGCGGTTTGGTTTTAGGGGACGAGACAGACGTGGGTCTGGGCGTGGACGTAGAACTCGGTTTGGGTGCAACAGTCAAACCGGGCCTGGAAACGGAGCGGTTGGAGGTGGAGCTGACTGTGCTGCTAGCGTCCCGATCTCTGCGCTGGCTGTTGTATGAGCTGAGGTTGGGCTCGCTGTACAGGTCCACCGTCAGAACCTTTCCATAGGTGGACGGGTAGAGGGACGGGGGGAAGGTCCGGGTCGGTTTAGAAACAGGAGGTTGGGTTGAGCTGCTCTTCCTCTGCACTGGAAGCGTGGGGCTGCTCGTGGTGGATGTACTGGGGTTCTTACAACCCGGTTTCACCTGGGTTCCCATTGTGGGTCGGGATGCAGGACGAGGCTTCTCCTGAGTGGATTTCTGGACCGAGGAGGTCCGGTCCTGGGTGGGCTTTGCTGGAGGTAGGAGTCTCTCAGCAGGCTGGGTGGAGGAGGGTAGAAGATCAGCTTTCTCCTGACCATCCTGGCTTCCAGGCGATTCTGAGGGGAGAAATAAAACCAGCCGAGTTCAGGTCTGATGTGCTGACAGCCTCACTGTGAAGCCTCGTGATTTTTATGGTTCCGTTCAGGGTCGACAAATCAGCAAGAAAACATTTGTGAAATGAAAACATTCAGTTCCAGAAGTGCTTACCCAGCCAAAAATAAATAAAAACCAGCTGGCGTCATCAGGTTTAGACAGCGGCGTGTCGCGTATTACAGCTCGTATACGGAGCTTCACAGAACAACACAGCAGCAATAAACCGACAGCACGGTAAAATATGAGCCGTCTGATGACAGGCGGGTCACAACAGAGGACTAACCTCCTAATGGAAATGATGACTCATCAAAAGATTAAAACCCTACAGAGTTACTGTTAAGAAAAAGTTTTAATCACAACAATCTGGGCTGATGGGTTGGTTACAAGTTTAATCATCTAAGAGAGAAACAATATTTTGGAGTTTTGATTTTCCAGGGTGAATAATAACATTTTTATTCTATTCAAACACATCAGAACTGTTTCTGATTAAAGCAGGTTAGCATTAAGCGTCTGGACTGGTCTTTCAACCTCAGCCTCAGCCGTAAGGAGGTCAAATATCAGCCAGAATTAAACCAGAAACTCGTTGATGGCTACAAAAAACAACTCATATTCAAGGTGCTACTCGCTCAGAGACATTTAACCTGCCCTCACCTGGTTTGGGTTTTGGTTTGCGACCAGGCTTCCCTTTGATCCTGGGCGTGGTCTCCTCCGGTTTTGTTACAGCTTCCTTGCTACATTTGCGAACCCTCCTCCTGCAGGGCCCGGCGACGAGCAGGGCGGGGGACGGCTCAGCGCCTGGACAGAAGACGAGACGTTAAAGCTGCTAAATAAAACCTAAACACCTGAATGACAAGAGGCTTATTCAGAGGCTCTTTGATTTCATGATGTTGAGATATTAATACCAGCCTCTGATGTAGCGATGTAAACAAAGTGTTTGGGGTGACATCCTTAGTAAATATTCATAGTTTGTATGAAACAACAAGCTTTCTGATATTTCTCATCCCAGCCTTAGAGGAGGTTACCAGTAGACGGGTCATGGTTTCTCTTTTAGTAGAAACCAGCTGGGAAATTAAAAGATCTGCAACTAAAAGTAAAAATGTTATGAGCATAACGTGCTCCTCTCAGAGTATAATTAAAGAGTGTGTGTGTGTGTGCTTACAGTGGATCTTGTAGTCTGGTGGCAGCAGTCGGATGTGGGACAGTGGGATGCGTCCCGTGTCCCCGTCATCAAACTCCACCGTGATGAGGTCATCGTTCTCGTCAATATCCGAACTTCCTGTTTGGGAGGAAATGACACGATTCAAACAGCTGACAGGAAACCTGGACGGAGTGGGAGCTTGTGTTTTCTAATCATCGTGTTGCGTTTGTGTGTCACCGCCACACCGTTAACCACAGTTCCAGGGTAGAGGCAGCGATACTGCTGGCTCCAGTAGGCGGCGATACGAGTCCCCTCTGGAAGGTAACGCACCGACGGAGGCTTTACATCGATGATCTGTAAACACAAAGAAGAGCCAGATCTCAGGTCTCCTGTGAGCAGAAACCCGAGCGTTGGGAAATGTTTGTTTGTGAGAAAGTTGTTTTACTCACAGCTTCCTGCAGCAGCTGCTCCAGGCAGTAGATGTGAGGCCGGTTTCCTCTCTCCCCCTCCACCACCACGCTGTAGCTGCAGGAAGGAAACATTGGAGGAAAGGGGGCGGGATTTAAACATCAGCGCACATGCAAAAATCTCAAACCGCTAAATGGACTTTAATGAAGCTCTTCGAAAGTCTTTACTGGATCTACAACGTCAATCCAACATGGTCGCCACAGCTGATCAACATTAAACACAACCCACTCGGTGAGAGGTAAAACTTCCTGTGCTACTAGCCGAGTCTCATCTACTCACATGTCAGGGGAGTGAACAGTGTTCACGTGTCCGGCATAAAGGAGCTGGTCCTCCATCGGGATCAGAACTCTGAGCCCGTCCACCAGAGCATCCTTATCCAGTACACACTGAACCGGAGCTGCACACGACATGACGTTAACACTCATCCACCGACTCTGCAGACGTTTATTCTCCGTGTGTGTGTGTGTGTGTGCGTGCTGACCGGGTGTGGAGGACCTCTCGGATACGCTGTTGCTTCGCGGTGGGAGGAGCTCGTCCTCGCTGAAGCTGCTGTCCTGGTTGGGCTCGAAGTCTTCGTCTGCTTCCATGCTCTCCATCAGACGGCTCACAGCTCCTCGAGACGGCTAAGAAAACACAAACAGGTCTGTTTAGGAACAACAGAAAATGAGCTATATGAAGTTTAATACGTCTTTAGAGCCTTCTTAGAGTGAGAGCACAAGCTCTACTGTTTCTGATTATTTAATAGAAAAAATAAACGTCCAACAACAAGAAGTTACAGCAGGGCGTTCTGCTGCTCCTCTCACACTTCAGCTCTTTTGGGGTTTCCAAAACAAGTCTGCTTGCAGATGGTGAGGAACAGACAACTCTGGCAGGCTTCACACTACACAAACTTTTTTCATTTCTCTAATTCTTATAAGAGCATGAAAGCACTGATTGTTAGATTGTTTTTGTTCCATCAGGATTTCAGGGTGACTGATCGGGGGAGGAGACTGTCTACTGATCGGGAGCCCTGGCTGCCCTCTGCACCTCACTCCACCTTTCCTTTATATGATGTAGACAAAATGAGCCACTGGTAGCAGCTTTAACATCTCTTTTGGTCTGGGTTCGCTTTACAGTTCTTGTGCATCTGATACATCAAACATTTTTCTCAGAAATGTCGATGTTTTTTTCCCTTTTGTGCTCTAACATGTTCAGTTTAAGGCTTCGTGACTGACTTTGTTCCCACAGTGAAACTGATCAGAGCGCTGCATCGTCTCCCACTGACCTCTCTGGATTTGCTTCTGGCTTTTGGTTGACTCTTGTGAACCGGGCTGAGACTGAGAGGAGCAGAACCGTCACTGATGGGACTGCAGAGGGAGGACGGGCTGACGGGGACCGGAGAGTTCTTCAGCTTCTTCTTCTGCTGGTCACCCAACACACGGGGAGAAAACACGCAGATTAAGGAATGTGAGCGCTGTGACTCGGCTGGACACATTTAAAACTTCTCTCACACACACACACACACACACACACACACACACACACACACACACACACACACACACACACACGGAGTGCAATGTTCCCAGACTGCCTGCAGTTGTCCTTTCTTGTCAACAACACGACACAGACAGCAGGGGAGTGCTGCAGTGACTGAAGTACTGAGAAGCCCTGCTGACACTCCGACACACACACACACACACACACACACACATCAAAACGCTAGAAGCAAGAGAGGAGGAGTCACAGAAAAGGTTGGAATGATGAGGAAGAAAAAGCCAGATGAATTATTGACATACTTTAAGCACCTCTTTCCCCTCCCGGCTGGGTGGAGGAGGTTTGGGTCTGGAGGGAGTCTTCGGGGTGAGGAGCGGGGCCGAGCCAGAGGAGGAGCTCTGACTGGCTGAGGAAGAGGCGGAAACGGGAATCTGACTGGTTGTGCTGGTGTTGGTGGCATCATGGAGGAAGATCCTCTCGCTGCGTCTGCGGTTCCAGCCTTCGTCCTCGCTGAAGCCTCCAAAGCCGGCAGCGAGGTCAAAGCTGAATCTCCGTGGCGACCGAGGAGAGGGGCGTGTCTTTGTCAGAGGTTTGCGTTTTCCAGGTAGGGCTTCGTCACGCTTAGTAGGGCTGGGCTGGTCGACTCGGCGGGTCACTGGAGGCAGGAGCGGGAGCTCGGGGGCGGCTCGCTTCCCGTGCAGCAGAGACGGGAACTTCCTCAACCTCAAGTCTGGGCCTGAGTCGGACCACTCACACTCTGATGAACCTGAGAGGAGGAAGAGATGTTCAAGTGATGCATTTGGTTCTATCGCTTTGCAAAAACATCACCTCATTTCTGAAGTTTTACCCAGAGTGCTTTGCCTGCTGCAGTGTTTGCCTTCATGAAGGCTCAGTGAAGCTGGGCATGCAGGGAGTGCACTTGCTGCAAACCGGGCCAGCAGACCCAGGCCGCTCTCCTCACAGACCTCATCATCATCATCCGAGTCGCTTTCCTCATCCTCCTCTTCCTCTGAGGTCTCTGTGTCAGACAGAACATCGTCAGCCCTCAAACACATGGAGGCTCAAGACTCTGGAACCAATAAACACTCACTAAAATCATTAAAGAAAGTAGAGTAACTATCCATGCACTCTCTCTTTCTCTCTCTCTCACACACGTCTGGATGAGTAGGCTGTGAGAAACAACAGCAGAGAGTCGAAACCACTGCCTTCAATCTGTGAAGCTGCACAGAGAAACAGAGGAGCCAAACCGGAGATCTGCCATAAACATGCACGTGAGCAGCATTCACACACACACACACACACACACACACACACACACACACAGCGAGTCAAAACTCAGGCTCAGACAACATTAATAAAGGTGGGAAAGCTACCAAGGAGAGGTGTGACAATAAAAAAAATCCAAAAAACCAAACAGTCATTTTGGTTTGACAAGCCAGCAGTGAGTACAAAAATAGACACACACACATATAAATATATATATATACACACTGCTAACTGCTGGTTAGCTGGTTGTTACTGGGAGTTAGCGGTTAGGTCCACGGCAGCAGATGAGCAGGAGGAGCGTCTCCTCAGGGGGTTAGAGTGTTAACAGTGAAGGTGGATGCACAGTACAGAATCTCACCAGACATCAAAACATCTGAGTGAGGAGTCTGAAACCAGATCAGTAATAAAGAGGAAACTAAAACCAGCCTGTTAAACTGTGGGTTTAAGCTCGTTTTAATACAATCCTGGATAAGAAAGAAATCTGGGCTAGTGGGCTAAAAAACTAGTGCAACTGATCAGACCAATCAGAGAATCAGCTGGGATTTGTCCAGGGCCAACTAACAGCCTATTTTTGGACTAGAATCAATGTTTATTATTTTTTATCATTATAACTACAGGCAAAATGCATGGCTCTCTCTACACTGCTTCAATAACTCTAAAAATTATTATGAACACAGATAATTTAAGATTTAGGAGTAAACCCATTTTTTATTAAATCAAATGAAAACGGATAAAAACATGAATTATTCTTTTTTATATTACAGTAAAAATATATTTTACTTCTAGTGAGTGATTAAAAACACACAGGATGAACTAAGCCCAGTAGTAAACCTGATCTGGTCAACAGCATAATCAGAGAATTCTGGTTAAATAATAAACCTTTTCATGACTGGAGCATCAGCTGTACTGTGAATCCACTGAGTGTTAACGGCAGCAGACAGACATTACAAGCAGGCACTGAGAGGACAGCCCTGTGAGGCCCCTTGGCATAAATGCTCATATGTGGTTTGAGTAACCATGGTTACTTCCTCTGCTTCCATCCAATTTTGAGCCACCAGAAGACATGGGAGTAACCACGGCTACCATCGAAAAGCTTCAAATTACCAGAACAAGAAACAAAAAACCAACAAAACTTCAGCATGTAGCTTAATTTTCGTTCATGTTAGTGTTTAATAAAGTATAAAGGGAGGGGCACTTCCTACTTACAGAGCAGGTGACAGGGGTGTGGCCTCAGGCAGGGCGGGGCAGCGCAGCGACGAGAGCGCGGCCTCGCTTTAGCACAGTCTAGCTTACGCTAAGCCTTAGCCACAGCGTAGCATCGCCACAGCGAGGTCGTGTAGGCTCAAGGCTGCGCTAGTCCTGGCCAAGCTTCTGTAAAGTCGCAGTAGCAGCAGCACAAGCACATGGAACAGGCTGAGAGACACTCAAAGCATCATGGGTAGGGAAAAAAGGAAGGGAGGAAGGAGGGGGTAAAGGATGAAGGGGGAGGAAGTGAGAGGACAGCTCAAGGTGTCTGAGAGAGAGCAGGGAAAAGGGTTATTTGAAGGTTTAGTAGACAGGAGGAGCTCTATTGTCCAAATATCCCCCAAATCACTCACGATGCATTCACTGACCCCAACAACAAACTGAGCCACATCATCAGCAAACAGGAAGATCATAAAAGCAGCCAAAACAACTAATTTATGGTCTTTGAAACTGACTGTTAAGATTCAGCTGTCCTCTGAGCTAATCCACGTTTTCGAATCGTAGCTGGAAGAACTGAAGGGATATTTGACGAACAGAGCGCTAACAGATGTGTGAGGTGCAGAGTGGCAGCTGGACAGACCGACAGAAAAGGACAAACGGATGAAGCAGACACAAGGACCACAGCACTTTACAATCGTACCAATCAGATCAACGACTTTAATAAAGCTCATAGTACCAAACTGTAATACAGCTTCATAAGAAGAAAAAAAACATTTCACAATTCACATGATTTGTACAAATGCTACAAAACATTTTGTATTCCAGGCAATAAAAACTTCATAGAAATCGGTAAACTCTGTTTTAAAAAAACAAAAAACACTGCAACTGTGCAGAGAAGCCAGCAGCAAGAGAGGTAGAGATGGTCGAGCTAATACAGCTACCTTAGCAGAAAGCTACAGAGACACAAGCTGAGGAGGCTGAAACTCGCTCTAAACGGCTCGGAGCGCTAAGACTGGGTCAGTAACCTTGATCGAAGGAGTCGTCAGAGGAGCTGAGGCCCGCCTCCTCCAGCAGCAGTGATAAGTGCTTGTGTTTCTTCTTCTGAGACTTCTTACTGGACAGCAGCGAAGTCGGCGACAACGCGGACCGCCTCTTCCTGGTCAGGTTGCCGTGGGAACGCGTCCCTGAGAGAGGAGGCCAGCCCCCTCGAGCGGAAATGAGCTCCTCTGAATCGGAGTCTAGTGTGGAGAAAATGATTCAAAAGGTCAACAGGTGGAGCGGAAAAACACATCAGAGAAGTTCAGCCTGAACAGACATCGTGAAAGACTCGACGTGTTTTCTACACAACGACTTTAAATTCAACATGTTTAGAAAACGAAGCGGTTAGAGTTATTTAGTTACAATGTGAAAAATATTTAATCATTTCCATTTTACTTTCAAAGTTTGTATGAACCGCTGTCAATACTGAGATCAGAGCTGTTTTAAGAGGGCAGCTTGGACTAGTCGTCATCTGCAAACCAAACAGCATTTCTCCAAACAGAGACTACCAGGTAAGACGGTAATTATTTAGAAGTTTTATATTCAGATACCCCTCCATGGTTTTGATAACAGAGCTGCACTGAAAAACATCATGAACGACTAAAATAACCCTTGTTTTTATGACTCATCTCTCTTTGTGTTCATCACAACATTCAAAACGCTCCATGTACTTTAGTCCGGGGTTTTTTCAGGTCTGAATCTGGAAGAGAGGCTAATTTCTGATACAAGCTGCATGTTTGGTGGTTTTTACCCAATACAGACAAAAATCAAATATTTATTTTTAATCTTTGTAAAGTGTAAATAAAGATAGAAGCACATGAAGCCTAAAACATCTGTTTTGAGCCTCCTGCTCACTTCAGTGTTCAGTGACATGTATAGTTGTATGTACAGTTTCAATAAACTGAACTAATTAAAGTCAGTTAGCTGATCAAACATGATTTTATCCCTTCAGATCTCATATTGATATTGGTGCAATTCATTATATATTGTAGGTTAGAGGATACTTGTCCCGTTATCTGGTGTAACTTTGCCATCTAGAAGTGTTAAATCACATATCTAATCAACCGGATTAGATCAAAACGTTTTAGAGACTTACTGTTGGAGCAGCTGCTGAGCTCAGACCTCATGGGCGAGAACATGGCAGCCTTCTTCTGACCTTTCACCTTCCGGACAGCCTCTGAAGCAGACATTTTGGCACCCGTTTTGAGTTTCGCTCCTTTAACCGATGAGTGGACGCCTCGCTCTTTCAGTCCACTGTCAGCTCGTTTACTCTTTGACTTCTCTAACTTTGTGCTAGAGGGGAGCTTGCGGGATCCTCCCAGAGAGCCGAGGCGTGACAGCGAGAGCGCCCTGTCCAGGTCTGAGGCCAGCTGCTCCTGCTCACACACGAGGCCGCGTTTCACCTTCAGCACCTACAAACGCCACCGAGAACATGTCACTGTTAAATCAGGGGCCTCACACGGCTGCTGCTGAACAGAGGAGCGCTCACCTCTAGAGAGTGACTGCTGGATGGCTCCTGATCTGTCCAGCTCTTCTTCTTTTTCTTCTTCTTCACCTTCAGCCCTGCGCTCCCTGTCTCGGTCTCCTCTTCATCTCTGGACATGCGGAACCTCTTCCTCTGTCCTTCCCCTGCTTCAGAGTCCTCTGAGTATTGCACCGTCCGACTCATCCTGAGGTAGGGGACATGTTCACACTAGCAACACGCGTTGAGACAAACAACACAAAGACTGGACGTGGATCTGAACCACCCACTCACTTTCCAGGCCTGATGTCCAATTTGGGAGGCGCGGCCAAGTGTTTTCTCTTCCTGGGCCGCCCTCGTCCTCGTCTGGTCAGACTCCTCCTCTCGTCCTCCTGCCGCTCACTGATCAGAGCATCAGAGTCATCGATGTGCGATGGGTTCATTTCATCATGTGGGAGGTAAATACCACTCACCGTTTGTCCCTGCGTCTCTGCAGCTTGCTCAGCTCTCTTTGCTTCTCTTTATACGTCTTCTGAAGCTCAGCCAGCTGAACGCGGTACTCCACCTCCACAGCGTCCAACATGTCCACTGACATTTTACTGTACAGCTGCTTGGACACAAGACAAAAATCATTAAGATTCTCTGAGTCAAGAGCCTCCAAATGGACATGTTTAGTTGTGAGAAATGTTTCCTTCATCGTACCGGCTCTTCCTTCCTCTGCCTCCAGCTGTACTTCTTGTCGTGGTCCAGAGTTCTTGGCAGATCAATGTGAGACTGCTTCTCTATGGCCTCCAACAGAACCTGTCTGCTTGCTTCAAGGAGACAATCTAAACCCTCCAATGATGGTTCTGAAGACAAACATAAAATGTTAGAACATTTTAGGAACATAAGTGAGGCGATGAGTGAGGAGAGAGGCTTGCCTTCCTCCTCGTGTCGACCCATCTGGCTGAGCAGAGCCATCCCCTCCAGCGCCACCATCTCCAGCGCGTCGCTGCAGACCGACCCCACATGGGGAAGCTCCACCTGCGGCAGCAGCGTTGGAGCAGGTGGAGTTCCGGGCCGGGCCTGGGCCATCTCGCTGGCTGTTATCAGAGCAAACATTCCCCCCATGGGATCCTCTAGGTCGATGAAGGGGGAGAGGTGGATGGGGGGAGGGTAGAGAGGAGGATCACAGGAGCTTTCGGTATGACAGGGAGAGAGGACCGGAGTGTGAGGCTGCTCGGTGTCGGTGGTTTCCCCTGACACACACACCTGCTCCTGGCAGTCTGAATCTGCAGCAGTGGCTGATGGATGCTGAGTTTGGTCTGGTTCTGTGAAGACCACTGGTTTTGACTCGACTCTAGCGCACACAGGAGATGCATCATTAGCTGCTTGACAAGAGTACGACGGCTCCTCCGTTTTAACTGGACCTTCTTCTCTGTCCTCCTCCTCGACTTCCTCTAGCCCTCGATGAGGACTAGGTAGAGCTTGAGTTTGGATTCTAGGAGTTCGCTGTTCTAATTCGACATCTCCACCGGCCCGATCCGCGATGCAGCTCTGCCCAAGTGGACCGAGCGGCTCTGGAGTAACATCAGGCTGAGGCTGCTCCTCAACGGGTTCCTGTTTAAGGAAAGAACTGGTCCTTGATGGGTCCAGTTTCTGTAGTCTGACATCGTCTCCTAGAAGTCTGGAGTGTCGGTGAGCTGAGGTTAAAGGAGCAGGAGAGCAGGACCGGTCTGGGTTCTCTGCTGCCGAGAGGTGATACGGGGGGAAAGGGGAGCCGTAAGGGGCTGTGATGGACTGGTAAGGGTAGCCTGGAGGAAGATCTGACAGACAGAAAACACACAGATCAGTCACACTAACACACTAACACTGAGTGTTCTAAACACTCTCTGGTTGTGCTAATGGGTTTTGAAGATGATGATGAACTCACCAGAATAGATGCCTGGAAACGAAGAAGGAACTGGTTTCTGCCCTCCTCTCTGCTCCCTCCGTTTCACCTCCCTGTCCTCCGCCACTTCCTGCTTGGGTCGCCGAGGCGAGGATGGAGGGGGAGAGGCCGAGCGGGGAGACGGAGGGTGAAGGATCAGGGGCTTTGGTGTGTGAGACATCCCTCTCTGCCTGCCCTCCTCTGACTTGAGGGTGGTCACCTGAGAGGGGATGGGAGGCAGTGGAGTGAGGGATGAAGTGGACGGGGTGGGTGATCGGGATGAAGGGGGAGGCTTGCAGGGGTGCAGGACAGGTGAGGGCGAAGGGGACGATAAGGAAGAAGGTCGAGTTTTGAGGTCGGCGCTCCGCTTGTCTGCTTTGTCTTCGATGTCTGGCCGATGCTCGCTGGCCTTTAGGCGCTCCTGGAACACAGCAGAGGGTGTATCATGTCAGTCCTAAAGACTGTGTCTGAAGTAATGTAATGCTTTGGGCTTTTTTTCTGAAAACGTAAACTTAACGTTGAAGCTGAGATTTTGATCTAGCCGTCTGTACTTGTAGGAGGGTGCATACATAAACGTCCACTTACGACAAGCTGCGCGTTCCTCTGGAGCTCCAGAACCTGAGCCGTGTGCTGCTGGATCATGAACAGCTCCTGCTGCCGGATCATCTGATGCTGAGAGAGAAACTGCAGCTGGGCAGCGTGCTGCAGAGAGCTGCTGGTACCGTACACACCCGACCACACCGGGGCTCCACGCTCCAGGACGTCGCCTCCTGCAGGACAGACGATAGGAGGACCGGACCTTGTAGCTTTGTTCTCATTGTTTGTGTTGTTCGTAAGTTATCTGGTGTTCATACCATAGTGAGGCAGGTGTTCAGTGGGGATGACGATTAGCTGACCGGTCTGAGGGTCTCTGGCAAACTGGTAGGGAGGAGGCATGGAGCCTGGCAGAGAGGGGGGGTATCCCGGGGGGAGGGGCTGGTGGAGCGACGAGGGGCCCAGACCTGAATCAAAGAACAGAAATACATTAAATGTTAAAAAGTAAAAAAACACTCAGCTAAACCTCAGAGCCAAACCGACAGCATAAAGCAGTCGCGTGTTTGTTTTGAGTAGATTTTATATCTCTGCTCTCAGCGTCTAGACAGAAACGTCCTCAGGGACTTCTGTCTCAGTCCTGTGTGTCCAGCTTACATAAGGACGTGGTTGTCTTCAGAGTAATATTTGTGGACAGCTGGAAAATCCTGCAGAGATCAGGAATGTCTGTTGCACCTGACTCCAGGAGCCCGTCTGCTGGACAGACCAACGGACAGACGTTTTCTGGTCAGCCAATCAGAATCAGCCACATGTGTTCATGTGGCTGAAATGACTTCAGTCACATGTTGGCGCACGCACCGTATGGAGAACTGGACAGCCAGACTGAGGGGGCTCCAGGCCGGGCCATCCAGGGGTGAGAGGTCAGAGTTGAGGGGTCAGGAGGCCATCGCCCCGCCCCTGCTAGAGCGGCCCCTCCAGTGACCATGAGGTTGGGGGTCATGAGGCTGGGCGTCATCATGCTGGGGGTCAAGCCTCCAGACAGAGGGGCGGGGTGCATCGGAGAGAAGTCAGACAGATTCTTGGACTCTCTGGAAAAACACAAGATTTGTATTAAACACCAGAAGGAGACACTAATGTTAATGACACTTTGTCCTGCAGCGTCCCCACCTCATCACTTTGTCCTGCTCCCGTTCCAGCCGACCAGGCAGCAGCCTGTCGTCGTGGTGACGAGCACGGTCCTCCCCTCGCTCCTCATCTGAGTCGGGTTCAGGAAAACAAAACATTTTAGATGCTTCATTAATAAGGCTCACACCGCAACGCTCATTTTTAAATTATCAAAAAAAAAATTTATCAGAGAGAAACCAGAGAATTCTGAAGAAAAAATTAAAAAAGACAAAAAATAAATAAAAATAAAAAAGACATTACAGAATTTGGTGAGACTTCCCATTTTTAGCTAAATCTAATCACCCTGCATGGTTAGGTTGTGACTGAAGAGCTGCATTGTGTTTATATAACACAGGGTTAATAATCTGCTGTTCAAGAAAAACCTGGAGCTCACAGTTTGGTCCAAAGATACGTCAATATGAGGACCGAACCATAAACATCATCAGTTCCTTTTTCCTAAAAGTTAAAGAGTGGGCTCCAGGTAACTGCAGTTAGCCGTTGGTATCACAGCTAAACTGAGAGCCGAACGTCACACTATGTTATAGTATCAGCGTACTTTTATGAGCACAAGTATACGACCTTAGTATCGGATTGATACCCAATACTGGTATCTCCATCTGTGCATCTCTAGATGTAAATGAAGCAGAATTAAACCAAAACAATGTAGATGATCATTTAGAGATGCGCCTCCACATCTGGTGATCAGAATCAGTCAAAATTCAGCACAGAGGCTGAGATGAAGCTAAAAAATCTGATTTATTTATGTATATTTTAGATCTGGGAACACCTAGCAACAATTTTACTCAAGCTTTAACTTCAAAACTCATATTTTTCAAGTTTATCAGAATTAAAAAAATGTGTTCTTTTAGTAATAGTTATTGAGATAAAATGAAATCGTCCAAAACCTGTTCTGGCAGGTCAGAGCTATACGAGAATCGGTGCATTTCTATTGTTGATGTAATCAACAGGAAAAACGTGTTACCTGTTTGAGAAATTTCTAGAAACGTGACATTTTATCTTTTAGAAAATAAAAAAAAAACATGGAGCGAAGTCGAACAATAATCCTGACATAGACCTGGGAAACACTAAAACCAAACTGAACAGTGTGAGTAGGAATCATGAACATGAGAGGACGGCTAGATAACGGTGACGTGACCCAGTCTGTCAAAACAAGAGGAGAGGCTGAACATACAATGCTAGACTTCAGCCTCGACACAAACACAGTGACCGTTTTAGCTCCTGTAAGATAACTGAACACAACAGCCTCACTACTGGGTTCACACACTCACAGAAAAAAAGAAACAACACAAGACAGAAAGACAGGAGCACTCAGGCAGGACATCCAGAATAAACATGAGGCTCGTATTCCCCTCTCCGTCTCATCAGGGCAGACTGAAGGTCCCCGAGCAGCAGAAGGGTTTAATACATGTGTCGAACCCTTCAGGTCTCTCTCTCTGTGTGTGTGTGTGTGTGTGTGTGTGTGTGTGTGTGTGCGCGTGTGTGCAGCCTAAAATGGGGGGACAGCAGACTTGACAATCCCGGATACGCTCTGTAGAAGGTTTCCGTTACCACGGTTACAGTGAGTCTGTCCCACATGCTATCCAGGAACTAGCACCACACTCCCATTCCCCATCACTCAGTCTCTCTCTTTCAGCCTCCTCCATTTATTGTTCCACCACTCTTCTTCTCCTCCATCTACCTCCTCATCCTTTCATTCATCCGTTGGTCCAGGGTGGCGCTCGTTTATTTAAAGCCCTTCTCAGCGAGAGCACTTGACACCGCTACAAAATTCACTCTGCTCAGACAAGCTGATAAACGCAGTCCGCTCAACAGGAACGGACATCAACAGCAGCTTTATATACAGATGACCGCTCAGATCCGTGATAAAACAGACAGCAGTGCATTATGGGAAAGAAGGAGCATAAATATGTCAGAACACAGGAGTGCCCTTAGAACGTTTTGAGTTTTATTATGCTGCCATCAGATATAAGCTTTTGGAAATTCCTGCAATATAATAATCAGGTCTACTTTGGTTTCTGTTACAAAAGTTCTTTGTGCCATTATAGGCCAAAATAAGACAAATGTAAATAAATAAATGTTGCAACTCACTGAAGCTCTTCCTCTTCTATTTATAAAATCTATCATGAATTAAAGACTCTCACAACCAGAGCTTCTTCAGTCCGAGGAACTAAATTACCACACTTTAGTTTTATGTATGTATGTAAGTAAAAGCAGCATCTCACTGAGCTGTGACTGTCAGTGAGAAACTATGAACCTCAATCATGAGGGAGTTTAGGTTGGTGACAAAATCAAGAAAAAATGAGTTAAACTGATAACAAACAGAGGCACAACCAAGTGTTGAATGCACAGAAATGAAGAGACTTTTCAGAATCCTGACATTACTATTTAGAATAACCCTTTTTATTGCTCTTGCTTAATATTCTAATTTCCTGAGTATTTTAATTTGGGGTTTTCATAAAGCCATAATCATCAACATTACAATAAGGCTTAAAATATTTCACACTTTCTTAAATGAAACTGGTAAACTCATCTAGATCTCCAGCCCACTGTTTACTCACAATCTCATCCTTAACCTTAACATTGATCTTTTTTTGTTACACAGCTTATAGTTTATGAACACGGCTGATAAAGAAGCCCTTAAGTTCCCTGAATGCAATGCATTGTGTCCTTTATGCTCCTATTCCTTGCAGTCAGTTTCAGATTGACTTATTGCTTAGCAACATGGTTGTTTTGTAATTCAAGGCTTGCTTGTAGCTTTTAGCTGCACTGTAATAACATGTTTAATGCAGAGGACTGGAAGGAGAGGAGAGGAGGAGGTGGTCTGAGGTGGAACAAGGTCCCTACAAAGACCTCCTCAGAAGAGGGAGGATGGGTAAAAGCAGTGGCGTGACCTTGTGAGCCTCACTCTGCGACAGAGAGGAAGGAGCCGCTCATCTAAATACAATCCGTGTCATAACTATTAGTTTTGTGGTAAAAGCCCTGGCTGTATAATTCAAGTCACACGATACGCTCCAACACCACCACTTCATCGACACCACATGGAGTATTTACATTCATTAAAAGTAAACGATTACTCAACAGAAACCTATTCATCCTGCAGAGATGGAGATGAACAGAGAAAACATCTAAGCACCGTTACCTTTGACGGTCATTTGCAGCAGGGGTCTCTGGGAGTCTGACCCACCTCCAGTCTGTTTACCGCCACTCCTGCTGTCTCTCTGCCGGGCCACGGCCACAGCGATCCCAACAGGGGGGTGGCGCACCTCCCCCTCCCCCTCTCGGCCGAACGAGCGGGCGCTGTCGGGTCTCTCCTGCTCCCGCTTCAGCTGAGGAGGCATCCTCGCTAATCCAGATCCACCTACTGGCACCCTTTCTCTGTCTCTGTCCCGGTCCTTGTCCCTCTCAGAGTCCATCCCGATGCTAGCCAGACCGCCGAAAGGCCCTCGTCCATCCACAATGTGCCTGGAAGAAACTGGGCCTTCAGGAGGAAAGTTCCCGCTGTATTTAATCAGACTCTGCATGGCCGAAACCTCGGAGGGATCAGACCCACATTCACCACTCGCCATCAGCGACCCGCCAGGGCGATAAAGCACAGACTGGTCCAGGTAGCGCCTATGCCCCCCCTCCTCACCCGCTCGACCGTGTTGGGAGGAGTGCGTTTGGGGGGAGGACTGGGAGCTGCTGGGCCGATGGGACGTGTGAGGGGAGCTGGACTTCTGGCTGTGGGGTGAGGACATCGCGTGTCCGTGTTGAGCTGCCAAAGCAGCCATGTGATTGGTGGCATAATTAGCCAGCGGGTTGATGGTGTTCCATTTGGGCTCCGCCCCCATCCGCTCACCTCGTGCTGAGTGTCTGGAGGCGTCCTTGGTCTCTGGGCTGAACCGTGATTGACTTGAGGACAAAGACGTGTCCTGACCTCGTTTACTGAAGGATCCACTGGAACAAATAACAGAACCTTCTTCTCTTTGATTGCTCACTTCGCCTGAGAGGGAGAGACGGGGATGGTCCATGAGGTTCCTCTCTTGAAACCTGTCCCTGTCTAGCTCTCTGTCTCTGTGTTTGTTGTCCATGAGGTTCCTCTCATGAAACCTGTCTCTTTCTCTTTCAAGCTCTCTGTCTCTGTGTTTGTTGTCGCGAGCCTGTGAGGCGATCTGAATAGGCCCCACCCGCTCGTCGTAAACCTCCACAGAAGGCACATAAGTAGTAGCGCTGACCCGCTGCTCTCTGATGGACTCTCTGGCAGCAGAGAGGTGAGGAAGACCAGCGCTGGACGGCTGGAGGGGGGGAGGAGGGGGGACGTAGGAGATGTGAAGGGTCCCAGCTGACATGGACACGGACTCGTTCCTCCGTTGTCGGTCCGAGTGAGAATGATTAGAGTTTTGGTTGTGGTGGGATCGAGAGGCGCCGTCCTCGTCCCGACCCCGTCTGTCCTTTTCTGGTCCGAGAAACCTCCCCTCCCCTCCTCCCCCGCCAGGAGGAAAGGAGGAATGTGGGGGCGAAAGTCTGGATCGGGGCTCCACTGTGGACGGCTGGGAGTGTATCTTTGGCTGGTGAGGGTGGAAGGACCAGCCATCCCTGTCCCTGTCCGCTTCCCGGTCCTTCTCCCTCTCCAGGTCTCTGCCTGTCCTGCGGTCCTCATCGCTCCGCCCCTCCTGCGTCAGGTCAACCACGCTGTGCGGTCGGACCTCCTCTCGTGACCGCTCTCTGTCCCGGTCCTTCTCCCTCTCTCCTCGATGAGACCTGTCCCGACCCCCGTCCCGGGATGGTCTCTGCGGAGGCGTGGAGCTGGACAGAGTGGACGATGAGGCGGACGGGGGTTGGAGAGGGGACTGTCTCAAAGAGGATGGCAGAAAATATCCATCTGAAAGACGACATGGGAACGGACTGGTGAGTCAGAGTCAACGCAGCGCAATGCACCTTTAGCCGAAAAAAGGACTGACCTTTATGGGGGTCGTAGAGGGGATGCTGGGACAGTGAGGACGTCTCCAGGTGTCCCAGGGACAGGTACGGACTGGAGTACAAGCTGCTCGGGAGAGGAGGGTAACCTGAAGACACAAAAACACAATTTACACAAACATTTACTACATCATTTTTTATGAAAAAAGTCCAGCTTTAATATTTTTGTTGATTTATGAATAAAACAAATCCAGGCTGGATTTCAGATGATTTCTGCTACAAGAGACTTCTAATGAAACCAGTCCCACGTGGTGCCAGGTCTGTGATAAAATCAGGGATGGATTCTGTTCTAAAATGTTTAGTTCTGTAGGTTTAAGTTTGACTCACTCCTCTGAAAACAAGAGCTGCAACAAGCCTCTGTTTGACCTCTCTTTCACTTCTGGGCTGATTGTAGGTTAAATTACTTAAACTAATAAAACAATATGCGCTTCTTTAGAAAATCTTGTGGTTTCCAAAACGTCTTTCGTAACAGCACTTGAGAATTTCAAAAGAATTTCCTTTCTTTGACCGGCCGCTCACACATGCTTCTGACTATAAACTGGCTGCACAAAGCAGAAGTGACTCCCGGCCTTCTGGAAGGCATTTGGGGATTTTTGGGAACGTGTTGTTTACGTTAAAGATAAAAAGCTTTGAACTTCTTGGTTTATTGCAACTGATCACTTAGTTTCCTGAAATGTCTTGGTGGGATTTTTCAGAGGGTTTTTCTGCAAAAGCTATAAATAATCACCCCATTTAGATGAAGGGTTCAAATCAAATACAAGTACTTTTCAAGTGAGTTTTTAAAATTTTCCAACACCTTACAGAAAATGATCAGTACATATATAATCAGAATGATCATTTCACTTTGTTGTCTCATATGTAAATGTTGTTCTATAAAGAACCTAAATTATTTTTCAAGCACCTTTAAACCCTGTAGATAAATTCCTGAAGGGCCTTAGTTTGGTGAAACAGCTTTTATGACTAATAGCTACACAGCAGTTAATGAGATGTTATTTTATAAACCTATTCAATTACCATTATTTTAAAATGATGTGATTATTTCAGGAACATTAAGAAATCCCTGCCAAGACGCAACTCCGATTCCGTTTAAACCTCTTGAGATTTGAGCTTTTGTGCGCATTTTGAATTTTACCACAGATGTGGGTCAAGTGTTTTGCCCGAGGACACAAGTGACCCTGCTGGAGCGGGGATTGAACAGACAACCCTCCGGTTGTAATACTGCTGCCCCCAACAAAATATTATAGAGCAAAAAGCCAATGTCTTCACAGGATTTCAGACTAGCTGATCAGTCCTGACATGTATAATGTATTTATATATTTAGGAAAGAGGGTCTGAAATCGTTACGAATGACCTCATGCGTCACTGTTGAGTCGTAGTCTGCCCATTAGGCAGCTGCTGCTCTCAGAGACCAGATCCTAATATAGGCCACTAGTTCTAAACTTGTCCTGGCGAGGTTCACCTCAAAGGCAAGAAAAGCCCCCTGCCCCCAAGGCTGTGTGTGTTTTTAAAGCAGCTATTAACAACGACAAAGGAAGCAGCTAATAAAAGATCAAGGTTTCCTGTTGAATAAAGGTCGACACAGAAACATAAAGAAAGTTTTATGCATGTTGCTCCCTGACCTCAGACACTGGCTGGTGTCATGTTGGACCAGAAGATAAATAAAAGTCAAAGCCTGCAGGGAGAGGACTGGGAGAGAATGAAGGTATGTTGAATGGGTTTCCAGTAAAGCTTCCCTTAACCACAGATAACAGCTGATCAGGATCTCCTTCAGCTTAGACACATGTTTCTGAACATAGCTAAAGTCTGGCTCCTTACACTCCCTGACAACATTTTAGAAGCTTTAGCTTCAGTCATCAAGTATTAAACTTTTATTTCAGGCTGTGAGGAATTCCATTCATATCAGATGAATCTGTGGTTTATTTAAGCCTGAAGGAAGGTTTTAGTTTATTTTGCTTCACATATCAAAGCATCAATTAGAGCTGGACTTACGTCAAGCATCCATTCATTCATGAATCCTGCTTCCTTACTGAAACAAAGTCAAACTCCTTGTGTGTTGCATGAGAACACCTTTAAGTGAAGAAACTTAAAACTTTTAGATTCTACTTTAAAACCTGCATGAAGTAAATTTTTATTGCCTTTTTTCCTCATAAGCAAAGGTAGAGGAAGACACTGGTAATGGATGCCGATTTTAAATCTAAAACTAAAGAAAACAGTTTCAGGAGCTGCACAACCCGATCCTTTATGGGAAGGCTTTACGTCTGTTAATGAAGTCCTGCTGTGGTGAATCATGGGAATTGTAGTTTATCACAGCATAACACTCAAAATCCTCAGAACATACACAATGAATGAACGCTACCAGGACATTTCTCAAAAAGAAAATGTTTTAAATAAAAATGAATAAATGAACATACAAATTTAAGATATAACTTAATGTAATTTTAGACCTAGTGTGACAAACTTAGGCTATTTTAAGGCCTAAAATGTAGATTTTCAAATTTAGGATTATTACTTAAGACTGCACTAACCCTGAAGCATGCTTTAACTTTGTCATGCCTTCTGATCGAGGCACACTTCCACGCATTTAGAAAACTAAACTCAGATTTACATTACTATTTTTTGTTCTTTTATCAGGTAAAAACTCATTGAGACATCAAATCTCTTTTTCATGAGTGACCTGGTTCGAGACGACAGCATAAACACATGATCACTTTACAAAGAAACGACAATCTCAGACAATAAAAACAATACAAGTACGAAATGCACAAGGTGCATCTTGTGTGAGTTTTAAAAAGTCAGTGTAACTAAATATGGCAGAATGAGGACAAAACACTGGCTACGTACAACGCCCATCAAAAAATACACCTTTATTTTCAGGTTGGTGCTGCAGCATTCAGCATTTTTCTACCAGCCATTTTTATGTCCATCGACTCTCTGCTTGAACATCCAGTATCTGGAAGCGGCTCTTCTCTGTTTTATTAAAAGCTCGGCAGGGCTTCATGATCGAGTAGAAGATTCGTTACTTGTGTTTAAAGTATTTCATTATCTTAAATAGGACTGATGTAGCCATTTTAATGGCGGTCTAAAAAAAAATATATTTTAATAACCAATAAAAAACTAAACTCTACCACCTGCTATGGGAATTAGTAACTACAGTTTCTTTGTGACCTTTGAGCATTTTAGGCTTGATAAAAAAATAAAATAATTTGCTGTAAAACTACGTTTAAAAACAAATATTTATGATGATAAAGTCTCTATTTCTGAAGGTATTGATATATAAAGAAAGAAAACTGGTAAAGTGAACACAGGTCATAAACAATGTAGTGTTCTAAGCACCACTCAGTACTCTTATTTTGATAAGCTGCAAAGCAGCATTTCCTGTGTTTCTAGCTAAAGACCGTCTTCAAACACAATGAATAATTGTGGTTTTACTGACCAAAATAACAGTAATAAAAGATTTTTTTTACAAAATGAAGGAAGCCTAGCGAACTGGTATCTGCAGTCTCCTTAAAGTGATAATATGCAGTTTTGCTTGTTTTGGGCGCCCTCTGGTGTCCGTTTTAAATCACTGCCATTAAAACGTTTGCATTGTTTCAGCTTATAAATGCCTAAATCTAACTGTTGAAATGTCTCCTCAGCCTTCAACCTACTCCTTCAAAGAAATCAGCTGTGTTCAAGCTGGGAGAGATTGAAAAAAAGCAGGAATCATGAGCTAAAAACACTCCAGCGCTAGCATAACAGCTAGCCACTTTGGGGTTAGCCTAATCCTCGTGAGACACGTGACTTCCTGGGTACCGCGACGGAGATCTTGCAATCGTGGTATTCCGGATCTAATCACCAGATGGGGCTAAGTGGCTTCTCATTAACCCTGTAAAGGGTCAGATTAGCACAGACTGCCTCAAGGAAAAAAATTTAAAAATATGAAAAAGTTGCAAATGATGCATTTAAAATGAAATCTCTGGTTATTTTTGGTTTTACAAAATTTGAAAACTTCTGCTACAAGAACTTTATTCTTCAAGACATAGCCTATTGGTGACTGAAGTGGGCCTTTCTGAACTTGATTCATTCAAACAAAATGGGACTGAAAACATCGGCTCTGTTCCACAATCGAGCAGCCCAACTCTGCTTTGAATTTAATAGGTGCTAGCAGCTTGTTCAGTGTTTGAAACTAAATAATTCATTAAAACCAGTCTGAAAACACAAGTTCTCATTGTTAAATGTGTATTTGTGGAGAAGGTTTTTACAAAAACATCCTTGTTTTATCAAACCAATCTTCTTCAACATTGTCTCTAAAACCCGTTGATGGAAAACTCATTTCTTATAAAATCATTCTGTGAAAAAACAAAACTGAAAAACATAAATTAGATTAATTGAGAAAGCTGTAGGTCAGACATTGATTTACAATCACATGTCAGCGTCGTACCCTTGAACAGTCCTTAGATGAAGGAAAAACAAAAGTTTAAAAACTTAATCAAATCCAACCCAATCTGATTTGTTGTTTGGAAAGCACCGAACGAGATTTATATCAGAGAGGTGATGCAATCAGTTTTAAAAGAAGCCTTAAATAGAATCAGAGTGTCCTTCTCCCTTTTCCCTGCCTGCCTTGTGTCAGATGCCTTTCCTCCTATCTGACCTTCCACCCAGATCAGATACGATAAGGAATCACAAAAAAGACACGAGGCAGAGATGAAATCTCTGAGCCATCCTGGAGGAAAGAGCTCACTCTGTGTGAGAATGTGTGTTTATGACGGGAGAGGGATGTCGGGGAAAAGTGGAACACGAGAGCCGAGTGGTGGCAGGCATCGGACGGGAAGAAAGAGAAAGATGGATTACACAGAAGCGAAAGTAAAGGACCGGTCGAGGACAGAGGAAGTGAGACACATTTAGGACAGAGCTACCGGCCATGGAACAGAACTGGAACAGGATCCCGTTGGTGAAATCAGCAAGATGCAGAAGAAGAACAAGCCTTCTGGGCTTTGAGCTCAAGCGGGCTGTGAAAAACGCCACCAAACTGTGACACTGCTCGTGTGCTTGAGTTATGACCAAGAGAGGACAGGCAAGTGTTTGGTGAGGTCGTTTACCTTCATGGGCGTGCGACGCCCAGAGCTGAGCCATTTGCAGCCCACTGGGATTGGCCGATCTGTAGGCAGGGTCAGAGGTCAGCGGGGAGGGGCCTGGGTAACCTGACAGGAAGGGAGTGGAGCCTGCTGGGAAGGCATCGCCTGCAAGGAAGAACAAAAGCTGTCATTCAGCCATAAAAAAAAATAAAAATAAAAAAAAAAACCAGAACAACCTCCAAAACTAAACCGTTTTTATTTTGTATGTTCTGGTGCTGGGAGCTCAATCAATACATGTTGATGTTTCTGCAGTGAAGAAGTCTGTTGTAATCACATTATTACAGAGCAGCCAGCCACTCCACTTCAACAGGACAAACCACAGGCCGACGAGAGACAAACGGTTAATGTAACTGCAGACTACAAAAACCACAATCACCACATCACGAGAGGAAGTTCTCATACAGGTCATCAGAAGGGTCGCCATCGGAAATCCAATCAGGGCAAACAGTTTACAGAATTTACCCTCACTCGTTTGAGAGATCAGTGATCAAAAACGGAGTATTTAAATAGATCACGAAGGTCTGTCTGAATTCAAATATCAACTTTTGTTTCTACAATGTTTTAAATAGAAGATATAATAAGTTAAAAAGACCTTTCACTGCTGTGGAGAGAAAATTCCAAGCTAAAATTGAACTGAGGTCAATGGAAGCTTGAGTGGGTCTGAAAGAAAACCACAAGTCCTACAGCAGTCAGTGTGAAAGGAAACAGAAATACCCACGTCTTAATGTACAATTTGAATACCTACAGGAGTTTAGAAGCACTTGTTTTGCAAAAGATTTTAAAATCTTGAATAATTCTAAAGTTAGTGTGTGACTTCAGCAAATCACAAGACTCTGACGGTGATAACCATCAAAAATATTAAAATCCCTGTTAGCTTATGCACATTTACAGATCCAGGGGCAGACGCTGACAGATAAGAAAACACATGACGTCACCAACCATAACATTAAAACCAGTCCCACCACTGAGTGAATCCTAAGTGACCAATCCCCAGAGCTTACCATGATATTGATTGCTTTTATTAGACTCCGCCCACTTCATTTCTGCTACTATTGAATCATTACTGGCATCTATAATCACAACCTGAGAGCAGTCGCAAAAGGTTTCACCCCCTCCTCACCCATTACTGAACACACAGTCATTACCCTGAAAAATCTAAACGTGCTGTCTGTATGTGGGGAAAGGGGCTGAATGTGTGTGTGTGTGTTAGTCCAGTGGGAATCTGGTAGACGTGCTGCACTCGCCCAGTTTCCTCTGCATCTAAATCAGTGCATTAAAGCTGCAGTCTTTTAGTTCCTCTACACACACACACACACACACACACACACACACACACACACACACACACACACTTTAAATCAATACCAAATGCAGCTTTCCAATTAATCAGAGGTACACACACACACACAGCATGTATGTACAGCGGTAATGCACTCTGCTTTTATTCTCTTTAGTCAGTGTGTAGGTGGGACCTTTCACACTCAGCCTTATTAGACAGGGATTTATTAGCCTTTCAGTGTTTGCATCTATCCATGTGTGTATTTGTGACTGCAGCATGCCTCTGGAGGATCACATAAGATAAAAAGACAAACAAATCTACATTCACATCTGCTGTGTGTGCGACTGATGTGATTTGACCTCCAGAAAAACTTATGTTTAGTTTGCAGTGACCCATCCCTGAGGAGCAGTGGGCAGCCAGTTTCATGGTAGCTGGGAGTTCAGTATCTTACCCAAGGATACTTCAACACACAGCTTGGGTCTGGGATTGAACCCTGATCTACCGATCAGTGGACAACCTCTGTTCCCCTGAGCCACGGTCGCCCCAGGAGAGTATGAAGAGTTTAAAGTTGCAGAGATGCAACAATTTGATATTTTTACAGCTCTGACCTGCTGATACAGATTCAGATTCATAACCAAGAAATATAATTAACAGAAGACTTAAAACAAAAAAAATTAACTTCCACATGAAAGATCTGTACCTGCTATAATCAATTAAAACGGAGCAAATAAAATATATATTTAATATTTAAGATCGGCCGGCCGATCACATATGAAGCTGATCGTGCTGAATATAATTCTGATAACCAGACAATTTCCAGGTGCATCTCTAAAAGAAAACATCATGATAGTTATGGTAGACCTAAT
Source organism: Callopanchax toddi (assembly GCA_006937965.1). Lineage (NCBI taxonomy): Eukaryota > Metazoa > Chordata > Actinopteri > Cyprinodontiformes > Nothobranchiidae > Callopanchax > Callopanchax toddi. The sequence goes on along the minus strand of SSNR01000323.1, from coordinate 220,743 downwards.
AAACAACTCAACGATTATATCAACCAACCCACTATGTCATCTCTGAATAATTTTATCAACCAACTGAATAATCAACCAACCTACTATATCATTCAAATGATTTTATCAACCGACCAATCAACCACATGATTATCAACCAGCAGACTGTAATAATCAACTGAATACGCCGTCCTAAGTTTGGGGCCTATGGAGTTTCTAATTGTTCAGGGTCAATTTGACCCCTGAAGACTGCCTGAAGGTTAATCAACTGATTAATCAACCAGACGATTATTCATCTGACCAATTTATCGACTGACCAATTATTCCGGCAAATGATTACTCAGACAATATTTGCCACATTTTAGATTACCTGGATCAGGTGTGTTCAGCTTCTGATTGGCTGAACACACCTGATCCAGGTAAATCAACAGCAGGAACAACAGGACTAGGGTTGCCTACCCTCGTCCTAGCATCATCAACCTATGACCTTTAGCTCTTGTTGGGGAAGTTCCCAGCAGTGTGAAGCGACTGGGATGAGGATCAACACCTCCAAATTAGAGACCATGGTTCTCAACCAAAAAAGTGTGGTTTGCTAACTCCGGGTCAGGAGAGAGGTCCTACCTCAACTGGAGGAGATCAAGTAGTAATAATAATAATAATAATGCATCAGTTTTATATAGCGCTTTTCAGGTCACTCAAAGACGCTTTACAGAGTTGCATTATTCATTCACACAGTCATTCTCACCGGTGGTGGTAAACTACGACAGACGTCTGTAGCCACAGCTGCCCTGGGGCAGACTGACAGAAGCGAGGCTGCCATTCTGCGCCATCGGCCCTTCTGACCACCACCAACATTCACACGCAGTCACACTCACATTCACACAGGCAAGTTGGGTGAAGTGTCTTGCCCAAGGACACAACGACAATCTAACCTAGCCAGAGCTGGGGATCGAGCCGGTGACCCTCCGGTTACCAGACCGGCCACTCTCCCAACTGAGCTAGTGCCGCCCCAAGTATCTTGGGGTCTTGTTCATGAGTGAGGGTTAAAGGGCGCGGGATCACCTATTCTACCCAAACACCACCTCACAATGATCCTAAAGTCCTGGTTGGGTGTCACGAGTTTCCATTCCTTACACATGGAGGCGTTAGAGACATTAGTTAGATGAATAAATCTCGGGAACCTTCGGGCTCTTTGTACACGTCTTCACAGTGTGCAAATACACACTCAGCTTCCTACTGAAAACACTTCTGGTTTTCCTTTCTGAACAGCCTACAGGAGGGGAAAGAGGGAGGGGCACAACAAAGAAAAACATTTGCACTCCTTGTTCCAGGAACAACATCCAAATGTAACCGAGAGGAAATTTTGGGTTTTCATGCTTTGGATTTACTCTTTCATTACCCTCCTCCTTCCATCTCTCAGCCTTTTCCTTCCATCTCTTCTCTCCCACCCTTTACCACACACACACAGATTTTGGCTTTCTGTTCAGAACACAGTTTACTACACAGGGATAAGAGAGTTGCCAAGAAACGTGCTCTCTGACTCCCAACACGCTCTAAGAATCCATTTTCAGATCATCATAAAAGGAAAATCTTAATATCAGAGAAAAGCTGGTCTGCTGAGATTAATCCTGACTGAAAAGCATATCTAGAAAAACCACAACGCCCACATGTAGACAATAAAACGATTAAATTATATTCACGAACCAGATCTGTGATCGCAAATCGATATAAGATGAACTGAAACACAACAGAATCCAAAAACAACAACAGTGCTGGAGAAGCGCAATAAAATGTTAGCAATAACTCTCTGTTTAAGAAAAAAAAGTAACACAAACGCAGCAAACACCTACACACACTCTGTGAACCCATCTGTTATCCATCAGTGGTGCTCAGAGTGGGGTTAGCTAGAGGGGGATCGCTATTGATCTCTGGTTTTTATTCCCTACGAAAAAAAAAGAAACAGTAAAAGTCTGCTGTTGCATCCATCTTTGGCTCAGCTAACTGGTGCACTGAAACTGGGAACCATTAATCCAGCCTGTAGAGATGGAGACAGGCCTTAAAGAAAACACAGGAGCAGAGAGGAGCAGGTTCGTGTGCACGCAGACGTCTGCAGTCTGTTTTGGTTTGGTCGCTCTAGTAGCTACGAATCCTTTATTTTAAACAAACAGGAAGTTCAACACATGACTAGTTGTGCAAACAGAACTGGAATGTGTCATTATGGGTGCAATACATGTTTCTCCTTTTGCATCTGTAGTACAAAAATATTAAATGAATTTATCAAAGTATAGTCAGTAATGACTTCCAAAGCTGAACTAGAGGGGGGTTATGAACAAAACAAAAAGGTCATCAGCTCAGAATGACGAAGAAAATAAATTCTGTTTTAGAGGAAAACTAAGCAGCCTTAATAGAGCGAGAACAGAAAGCCCAAAAAATTTAAAAAGCATTTACCGTAGCTGCCAAGGAAAGGGCACATCCTAACTGTGATGATAAAGCTGTGCATCAGTAAAACAAGCTTCATTCCTGGATGCTTGGAAATAACACAGGGCTCTACACTAACTTTTTGCACTGGTTGCACCGGTGCGCCTAAGAAAAAATTTAGGCGCACCGACACAAAAGTTAGGTGCACCCAAATTAGCTGTTTTATAGGTTCACTTTTTAAAACAATCTCTGTCCATATAAGTAATATTAACTCCGTAATTACTAATTAATAAGCTACTGAAGCTAGTAAACATAAAGTTCTTTATTTGAAGCTGAATCGTACCAGATGAGTAACCAACTGAAAAAGTAAAGTGCTTCAATCAGCTGAAACTTAAATATTTTAGGATCAGTTCAAATGTTTTAACTTCATGTTTCTCAGGAACGTCTCAACCTGAACATTTCATGGCTAAATGTCTGATGGACGATCCTCCATTGTGACACCTGTCCCTCAGATGGACTCCTGTAGTTTAGTCTCTAGATCTTTAGCCTCATCTACATGTTCAATATTGTAGGAAAATTACAATGTATAAAGCTAATACAATAACTGACCAATAAACATTTAGAAAATGTTTGAGTAAATAGTTCTAATTTTAAATGAACTGAAGTCTTTAAAAACCTGATTAGAACCAAAGAGAAGGAACTGAGTATTTCTGTAAACAGAGTAAAATTATATAAAGAATCAACAAGATCATTAAATATGTTTTTAAAAGTTTTAAATCAAAGGTATGAGGTCATTATGAAAATGTAAATGAAGATGGCGTCTGAGACTAAGTGTGAAAGTTAGAACAGGAATGTGGTGGAAACGGATTTCATGTTCTTTTGTAAAAACGAGGCAGAAACTAAGATTTTTTTTCCCTCTCAGCTCCTTTTCATTCATATTTATTTTGTGTTTACATTCTGTTTAGTAAAGTTTAGTAAAGTTAGTTTATCATCATCTCGTCTGATGAACATTTTGCTGCCTGATGCTGAAAGGCAGCAAGTAGAGGAGATACCAGTGGTCAGTGCGTTAATCACAGCCTGTTATATCGTTTATAGTTTTATAGAGTGAGTGTGTGTGTGTGGGGTGGGGTGGGGGGTCGGACTGAGAGCCGCACATCTGACCCTCATTAAATCCACGTTGTTAGCGCGATATCATCCTCGTTATTACATGACGATCTGACTACAGCTGACTGCAGCGTTTAGCGATGTAATTCTCACCCCACTACGCTCCGTCTGGACCGGGGTGGATCACCAAGTAGCTCGGCTACGGCGTCGTGACTTGTTAAAATGTATATTTTCGTACTTCTGGTTTAATGCATTTCTGTGGTTGAACCACGGGGAGACGTTCAGCGTCGCCGATTTATTTATTTATTTCCTGAACCGGTTCCTGGGCTGCATGAGTTCTAAGCTTCTGGAGCGGGTCTCTGGATGCTCGCTTGACGACTCGTTCATAGATTTTGATGTGTCCCGTTAAGATTTGTATTTCAGAGTAGACCTCTCTCTGGTCTAATGCATGAAGCACGGGTGACTTTTTTCTTCAAACAGCTGGTCGCACTGGTGCGACCTATGATTTTTTTAAGTTGCACCTTTTAAAAATTTGGTCGCAAATGCCACCAAATTGGTCGCAGTCTAGAGCCTTGTTTAACATTTAAAACATTTTGGTCACCAATTGCATCCAATTAGATCTCATAAAATTCAGCTTTAAATGATGGCTGTACAGTAAATTGGAGATGTGTTAGAATGTTCTCAATATTTCACAAATGACTTAATGGACTGCCACAAATCATAGGCTGTTCTATTCCAGAGCCATACGTCTGACCTGTCAATCATTTATGTGTCCAATCAGATGGACTCTGTCCTAAAACCCTGAATGAGATCATAGTAGCCAAGAGGCTAAAATCCAGAGTGTTTGGAGTTTAACGATGACAGAGAAATATCATTAAATATTGTCATCGCAATATTCAACAAAGGTGGGCGATTTATCGATTACAATCATACAAGACGTGGTTAAATGATTACTTCTCAACTAGTATAGATTTTAATGACAAACCCATCTGTTTACATCTAAGCACTGGAAGTTTAGCTGCTCCCATGTGCTTCTATCTAAAGGAATCACAGCTGACCTCACCTCCCATCTGGAAAATCCTCCAGCAGGCTCAGTGTTTACCAGGAGACGTGTTAGCACAGACTATTACTGCATTACTGACAGAGCAACAACCTGTCCTGAAATAATTAATAATAATTAAGCAATCAAAGAATCACACGTTGGGCCTTTGTTGATGGACACCGTCATCATAAAATTATAAATTATTTGTTTACTGTGTCCTAATTATCTTCTGTTCTTATGGTTTAACATCAAATGTTAACATCAATGTTTAAAAGACCAAAACAAAGCAGAACAGAAAAAATAAAAATACTAAAAGGGACACAGGTTTGTTTCAACTACAGCCATTATTTACTTGTGTTAAAAAAATCATTTAACTTCTTATTGCTCAAAAAAGTAAAATCACTCAACAGCAACGCTTCTGGTCCCATAATAATATACAGCAGCAATAAGTACGGCTAGGATTACTTTAAGAGATGAGGTAGATGATTAATCATCTTGTTTTTATCAATGAAAACAGCTGACACGTTAATTGAAGTATTTTTCAGATGAAAACAAAACATATGGGCCAAAAAAACAAGACGTTGTATATTAGTCATCATCAGCTGCCCTGATTTTAAAAAGCATCAGCCATAAAACCAAAACCCAATCAGTTTTATCAGTTTTACAGCTTCACGATTTAACTAGTTTAATGCTCAAAATAAGAAAATACACCGCAGATTATGCAGACAGAAGTTAGATTGTGATGACCTGCCTCAATGTTGGTCGTCCTTTTAAAAACAGATCAATTATAAATAGAATTCTTCACAGAAGAAGTCTGGACTTGCTCTGAACTACAAATAGTAAAAGCATAGGTGTGTGTGTGTGTCTAATAACATTACCGCTTGCTCAGTAAGCCACAAGAGTGTGCGACAGCGATCCAACACACCCTGTAACCGAAGCAGTTAAATAGAGCTGAGCCACCTAAATCCAGCCACATAAAGGCCAACTTATCCAGCTCCACCAAGCAGTCAAAGAGGCACCCAGCCAGCGTTTTATTCCAGCCTGCTCTGTGAAGCTTTGTGCTGCGAGGGGTTAGATGTGAACACACCTCGAGAGCCCTGCTGCGCCGCACCGAGGAACTCAAATCTCCTGTAAAGGTGGCCGGGTGTGATTCTGACTCAGCGCACACACACACACACACACACACACACACACACACACACACACACAATCAGCACTGTGTCTAACAAATGACAAGCGGCTGGGTGGTGACACAGATAAACACACCTTTTAAAAAAGAAAACACTGAACATTGAGACAGCTCTGACACACAGTAGGTTGGATTTAGTTAAGACTGTAAACGTGTCAATCTGTACTATAAGGTACTAATGCTGTTGTTACCCCAAATTCCTACATCAGATGTGTAACATTTCATGAAATATTGCAAATGCTTTTAAGTGTATAAGTAGTGTAAAGAAAACTAAGATTCAAATAAATGTTAAAACCAATGTTAGTGGCTTATTGGGGTCACCATGGTAACGCTAGTGGCTCATTAAGGTCCACACATACCTAACAACAAACTTAATGAGGCTGACATACTACGGTCGGGCAATGTGTGACATTTTTATAACTGTTAATCATCAGTCCAGAAAATGATGATGGGAGATTTATTCACGCAGGCGACATTAACATCATTTGCAGGTGAAATAATATTAACATGCATGAACTGATTTGCCAATTTAGAATACAAAAGTGGATAAATTTGAGGAACTAGTTGCCAAAACACAGTCGCCGATTTAGGAACACTTTGGCTTTAAACTGGCTGCTTGTGCAGACGTATAGGTGGCAGCAAAGGTCTCAAACATCGACATGGTCACCATCCGGCTGAGCATGCTACGCTACCACCAGATGACACAGCCATAGCTCATCACCAAATCACTCAAAAAGGCTTAAAACATCAGCAGAGATGTTCTTTATTGATATTCACCTGTTCACTAAAGGAGACATTTTTTTAAATTTTAGTTATTGTTAATTTTGTATTTGTTGTTTTATACTGGGCCGAATCTGTAAGACAGATCAACACTGGAACGACCCGTAAACACAATTAAACTGGAAGAAAACCAGTCTGTCTGTCTGCAATATTTATTATTTTTATGTGGGATGCATCTTTTTGACTTAAATCAAGCATCGTTATTAATTAAGAAACTAATTCATAGGCAAACATTTTATTTCCCATTGTCCTTAAAAACAACCGACATAGAGCTTAGCCTATCATTAATGGTTGATAAATTCCCCAACCGTACCTCAGCCTAACAGCTGCTGTGTGAAAACTAAAAGTTGAATAAAAAAAAAACAACCTTGAACTATGAGTTACGGAGTGTGCCGATGGTCACACGTCATTTATTTTAGGTTTCTACTGTGTGTTATGTAGGAGATCTGTGCTTGTGTACAAAGTAACCATACTGGTGTTTCTACAGTGAAGTCTCAACAAATCTCAATGTTGCAATTTTTTTTTAAAACAACCATTTTGAGCCATTTTGTCCAAGTCATCCAACACGTTGCTACAAAAAGTCAGAGCATATTCCTGATCAAACTGTGTGTTTTAAGTTAAAATGTGCAAGACAAAAATCATGACAGAATCTCAAATGCAGCCGTTATAAAGGGAGCTTCACGTCTTACAAATAAAACAACCGACAGGCTGACTGACAGGAAACGGTTGAAGTAATCTGAACTTGTACCAAAGTTGGACTGGGATCAAACTTTCCTCTTTCAGTTTGAGTCAATAATAGGACAACTCCATACTAAACAGAGTCTAACTCCACGTTATCTGCATTTTGCCCAAATGCCCTGAGAGAAATACTATTTAGCTTGTAACATGTAGAGACTCAACTTGCAACCAAACACAGAAACAGACGGACGGACAGACAGACGAGTGCAGTGTGTGACCTTTGTGTGCTCGAGGCGGCTGTTTGTGTTAAAAAGGGAGGGTTCTGGCAGAGTGAAGGACTTAGCTAATGCTTTGGGTATTTCAGCATGCCACGACATGCTTGTTCTCAGTTCTCACACACACACACACACACACACCATTCTATCACTCTTGCTTGACAGCTGAATGAATGTGTATGTGTGTGTGTAGTTTGGCAGTTTGTCTGCGTCTGACAGGTTTATTGCAGCAGGGCAGCACTGCCTTGTGCATTCTCTTAAGGAGGCTGTTTTTTCTCCTGAAGGATTCAATTATTCTGTGCAGGGAAGTGTCCGAGCCTCTCTCCAACACACACACACACACTCATACAAGGGTATGTGACTTGAATACAGATGAACACACACTCGTCACATTAATTTACACAGAAACACCAACCGAGCGCTATACGGAAGACAAACTGGAACAGATATGGCTGACCTGCCCTGCATGCTCTATGAGTTATTACACACGAGTCGAGCCACGCGCATGTGTGTGTGTGTGTATGAGAGAGCAACTGCAGGGATACCACATTTATCTAACGCTGTACGAGTGTGTTGTGGTCAAGATAAATCTTTTCCTTTCTCTCCACATTCTTAACCCCACCAGCCATAACTGCACTAAGCACAATCACATGCTCCAACATACACAGAACCTGAATCCTCTCATCTGTGCACGCACACACACACACAGCGTAGCTCCTTAACCTTCCAGAGACAAAAACACTGCTCTCCACCCCACAGATTGTGCCCATTCAGTTCTCCTTTCCCATTTGTCTTAAGCTGTGTTCATGTGCCTCTATTGACCTTCCCTCTGAGAACTCGCCACAACACCCACATGCATCTCATTCCCATCTCCCTCTCCTCTTCTGAGAACACTCTCACAGATAAGGGATGCTGCAGAGACGAGCATGGCAGCCTCTTTAAGTTTCAGCCATTTTGAAGTGTGTATATGTGTAAAAGTTATAAATAATTACCATCTTACTCATTGTGGATGCCTTCCCATACAGCCTCTGTTAAGATAAATTGAGCTTAAGGCTACTAGTGTGATTGTTCTTATAATTTTTTATAAAGCCTGAATTCCCAACCTAAGAAAACCAGCAACAAGTTGGTCTGGCTCAAACCCTGAAGAAATTTTGAAAAATCACATGGCTACTTATGCTTGTTAAGTTATGCTTCTTAACTGAAGACGAAGAATCCCTTGGACTTGCAGCAAAGAAGCTGGAATGCAAGAAGCTCCTGCTACTGGAGTATTTATGGATGGCAAATAAAGAGAGATTTGTAAAATTTAACTGTAAAATCTAAGAATGATGACAGAAGAATTCTCAACCCAGGACAGAGTCCTGTAGACTCTTTAGCAGCAGAAAAACTCTGGCAGGACTTGAGGATGACTGGGCACTTATGGGGTGAGTTTCAATACATCAGAGTTATTAATGGAGGGTGTTGGCACAGGGAGAGAGAGGAAGAAGGATTTGCAGGACTCAGATATTTCACAGCATCTTTGGCGTTAAAGCTGCACTCGTTCATTTGGTAAACAATGTAGCTTTTAAAGTTTTTTTTTTAAAAGCCTCTTAACAACGTTCTAACTAGGGGTGCAACGGATCATCATCGATCCGTGGTTCGTACGGATCACCCTCTACGGTTCGGAACGCACGTGGTTCGCGGTTCATGTAGAGCGCGTGCGTTGCTACATAAGTCCCGACGTTCTGTGCTCACGCGCTGTGAATCTGCAGATTATTCCCCTCTTAGAAAGGTGTTCGGTTTGCATCACGTATAGAGGTTAACTCTGTTGGCTTCAGCCGTTTTAGTACACCAGAACGAAGGATCGCTGATCAATATCCAGTCTCTGTTGCGCACGTGCGCGCACGCTGCTTCTGATTCCTCCGTCTCTCTCTCCGTCAGCTGGAATCTTTCTGATAGACAAACTAGATTCACCTGTTTCTGTCTAAGATAACGTTATGTTGGGCTTTTATACGAGCTAATAAACGTTAATATAACCGGAGTTCAGTCAGGAGCGCCTCGTGCGTCACGCCC
>SSNR01000323.1:181172-211208 GCA_006937965.1 Callopanchax toddi | reverse complement strand
CAGCTGTGACCGCTAGTTTGACAGAAGCAGGTCTGTGACCCTGAGGTGTGCATATGAGTCTATCTCCCCCTATTAATTTGTTTTAATATGATTCAAAACTTCATTGAAGCATCAGATTGACATCTTGAGTTAAATGCAGTTTGTATTTATGAGGATTGAGCATAAAAAGTTGCTCAGTGTTTTAGAAAATAATGAGAGAGCAAAGTTTTTTGTCTTTTCTTTTTCATTCTGCTGATCCGAAAATTGATCCGAACCGTGACTCAAAACCGTGAACCGATCCGATCCGTGAGTTTTCTGATCCGTTGCACCCCTAGTTCTAACATAGTATAGCTATAAATATATTATGGAGATTTAAAAAAAAAACGAAAGAAATCAAAGTGGTTGTCCCGCAGTTCTCTAAAAACTTTAGCCAATCCTATCGTTCGGACCAAACGATAGGATTGGACAATCCGGCTGTCTGTCTGCCGCATTTCTGCACTGCTTGGATCGGCCACTAATCCGCCCGGGCACATTTTGCAGCAGAACATCCCAGAAGTGGGAGGACAGAAACAGCCAGCTGTTAGCGCTTCCATTTTAGGAAAAAATACCAGAGGTTTTTAAGTCTCACACCAGTGAGAAACAGGCTTAAAATAATAACTATTTACAACTTTTGCACAGAAAACACTGCTGCAAAAACTAAACTACCACAAAATGCAGGAAAAATAAATCACTGTTTTAGGTTGTAAGATGATCTCTAGGAGATACAGTGCAACAGAATACTCCAGTGAATGTATAAATATTTGATCTCCACACCAGAGTGCATGATTCTTGATGGATTGCGTTCTGAATCTAAACACCCTTTTTCTGTCACTGCAGCACTTTGTGTTTTAGGTTAAATAAAACCGTCCTCGTCTCCCGTGTCCTACCTCTGCTGCGCTCAGACAACAAGGAGGGAGGAGGAGGACAGATGGCCTCAATCTGGTGATGGAAACACCAGCAGACCTCCAGTAGACGGAGGACCATTTACAGCCAGCTTACATCTATAAACACTGACTGATCATCTTTAACTAAAGGAATATGGGATTTTACAGAATGCATTCATTCAGCAGCACAAATATCAAACTATTTTTGCAGCTAGAGGATGCATTTAAACCAAATGTTAATGCTTCTCATGGCTGCCAACACAGAGCTGCGAAAGTGAGGGGGACAAAGTGGAAATCCTATTTAGTGGCAGCTGCAAACTCTCTTATCGAGATCTCAGCCAACAAAAACAAGTTTAAAAAAAACCTGAATTCCATGTAAACAAAAACCACACAGCAGGCTTGTCCTGACTGCACAGTGATTCAACCAGCACATTATGAACATGTGTAATTATTATGTACTAAAGATACAGAGCGTTACAAACATAAGAGATCCGAATGGGTTCTGGTAAATATCGTACAGTGGTCTGCTTCATAGAGGGAGGAGAGGAGGAGGTCAGTGTGTGGGCAAGATGAAATGTTAAAAAAAAAAAAAAAACGAGTGTTTAAACCACCAATCTGATCTGGAACAGTCCACCAGAACAGCCCCCACCCCGCCTCCGGCTTCAGGTTCGCTCCATACGAGCACGTCTGCAAACCACAAGCCGTTTTCAGCTCGTTTCTGAGCCACAGGAGGGAGAGAAGAAGGAAAAATAGAGAACATCGCGTCATCTGAACTGAAACATGCTGCAGCAGCAGCCAGATTTTAAATGTTGCTGTTCGGGGTAAGTTTACACCTAACAACTCCAACTAGAGGGTGTTCCATATTCATCAGGAGCTGCAGAGTCTGCTGCAGTAAACTGGTACATCTCTTTGCCACAATACACCCATCAATCACCGTAACACCCCTCGCTGTGAGCCGATTTCATCTCTGACACCTTTTCATGTTTGTGTGTGAATAGAGTGTGTGGGCTTTGTCAGTGTGTCAAATTAACGCTTCATCAGAGCCATGCCCTTTGAGCGCTGCTTCTTTACTAGAAACCCTAGAACCCCGCGCTCCAAAGTCATCCAAAAGTGGATTATCTGTTTAGGGGTTTACCTCGGAGAGAAACCAGAGAAACTGTAACCATATCTGCAGCTACGTGACTTCACAGGGATGTAAGTGACCTAATGAGAGTCAGACTTTCCATTTCCCAAAGGACAGCGAACTTGTTCTTCCTACTCCCACATTATAATGTGATTTTACAGGACGGTGCTCCAGCTTCCTCTTTGCCTCACCACAAAACTGTTTGCAAACACGCAGAGCCCTTTCCTCTCTAAACGATGTTTATGTTTCAAGGCTACAGGAGCAGATATTAGTGAATGCATGCAGGGAAAGTAAGTGGAAAATCAGCCTAGTGGAGAACTACTTGCAGTCTTGAGAAAATATGTTTACCCCATCATAGATTTCTTCTGTTTTTGCAACAAAGTTATCAAATGATGATTTCATTTAAAGACAATCTAACTTGGTCATGTGTGGAAAGATGAACATTCTGGAAGGGGTGTGTCCCGTTCCATCTGGAGAAAAAAATAACGCTTTATATCAGAAAAAACATACCAGCAGGCAGATGTGGTCGTGGTAGTGTGATGGTCTGGGGCTGCTTTAAGACCTGAACTATTTGTTGTTATAACCAGAAGTATAACCTTACACATAGAGCCAGATTGGTTTGGATAGCATTTATAATCCATCTATGCTTTACATCAGGTTATCTTTGTCAAATACTGACATTTGTTTGCAGATTAAGATTAATAAACCTGTAAGAAGGTAACTTTTTCACATCACCGTGATCACTGAATTGCATTATGAACACACAAAAAGACTAATTCTCCATTTCATGCACTGAAAGCATCACTGAATCATGCAATTTGTGCAAAATGCATAAAACACAACAGAGCATTCAACTTGTTTTTCATTCCAAATAAGGAACCAGCATGTTATTCTTTCACATAAACACTCACATACATTTCACCCTACAGGGTAAACATGCTCTGTCATCCCTCTGAGGTCACAACTTCACCATCTCCACCCTCCACCAAAAAAAGAATAAATACAAACTGCATTTAATAATCCGCATGCAGTCAGAGATCATTACCCCTCTGACCCACACACTGCTGCAACAACAGCTACACCACAACCCCAAAAACACACGTTTATGTGTGCGTGCTGCAAACTGCCAAGTAATTTTCCGCTGAGAATCCTTTACATGATCCGTTCACATCTAAAGCCAGTCCTCGCAGCTTTATGGAAGCCTTTCATCTTCATGAAATCTGGCTTCGACACATGAAACCGCACCTACATCCAAGCACATGCCACAAACCGCACATCTTCTTCAGTTGATTATGATTTATAGTTTATTTTTAATAAAATCAAGTATATTTTAAGGGGGTTTTCAAACAACCAGGCGTGTTATTCAGCAGTAAAAGCATCGTGCACTTACTGTGGTGTGGATTTAGGTTAATGGCCGGTGGCAAAAATTTTCCGGAGTGGAGAGGCGGCGGATGGCTCGCGCCCAAGTGACCGGGCGAGGGGGGGATCCTCCCGGCTGCAGCGGCTGCTCCGAGTCGGTGAGACTCCATGGCGAGCCCCGCCAGCAGCGGGGGTGGGACGTGGACGGACCGAGGAGAACCAAAATCTCTGCCATCCATTATCCACGGACAGGAAAGTTGTTAAAAGGAAATTGCACGTTCGGATGATATTATTCCGAAAAAAGCCAGTTTTTGGCTATAATAGTGTCTTTAGTTTCCCAGGCGATTCGGACTCCTTTTCAGCCATACTGCTGACCTAAAAACACAACAAGATAAACATCAGTCGGTGCAAAATCTACCAGCCCACAGGGAAAAAACTGTTATAAACTGATAGTTTTAGGTTTCTTCTTTGCAGCGAAAAGGCGGCCCATACGTGCAGTGACGCAGTTTGGAAAAACACTTCAAAAACTAAACGCTGAATATTTATCCGGGCTCCAGGAGGACCATACGGGCTGATCCAGCCGTCTCCTAAATGAAGAACTCAATGCGTCTTTAGTTTATTTGTATTTTCGTGATTTAATGCTCGAGCGGGGGTCAGCCCCCTTCACCGAGCCGCGCTGGAGCTCCGCTTCCCGGGGAGAGCACCAGGAGAGGAGCGGCCATGCGGCGGCTCTCCGCCCGCCATGAAAGCAACGACCCTGGACACCGCCATGAAACCCCCCCAAAATAATATTCACCTTTAGTATCCACTGCTGTTCTCCGCCAAGCCGTTTTCAATGCTATTTTTATTATTTAGCCAGTAGACCGAGCCGTGTAAGCCAATACACCATGAATACTAAAGGCGCATCAAATATAAATTTCTACCAGGTTAAATATAAATAAGGTTGAAAAAGCCCTGCGTCATTCATCAGCGGAGTTAGCGGTGTATTGTTGCCTACACATGTAAATTTAGTCCGGGTTACTTCACCACAGGGTGCTGGCCGGGGTAGGACATCAGAACCGAACCATTACTCCCATTATTAGTTTACTGCCTTCTTAAAACTGGTCAAATCTCACATATTTAAACGTTACATATACTAAAAAATAAAAAAAACATTGTCGCATTTACTTGACACGAATCTGAATAGCTGTAAATAAATGTTTACATTATGTTTAGATACATTTAAATGCTGGCAAAAGTCACATTAAAGCGGCAAAAACAAGTTTGCTTAAATAGTAGTAATCTTAAAATAAGTTTATTGTATTTTCTCAGAAACTATGTAAACACGCGGTGAGTTTTAAAGTGAAGTTTAACATATAAGTAAGTATAACATTTTAAATCTTTTTTTAAAAGCGCTTTATTAACCTTCAAAAGGCAGCAAGATTAAAAATAAAATACAACGAATAGCAATTGCTGTCCATGCGATGAAAACCGCGTTCAGAAAACGCAATAAAGCTAATTTCCCTCTTTACAAAAACACTGAAATGTTGCCTTTAATGGCCCTGAAAGTGCCCCGGAAAGGTGAGCTTCACTCGGCTGCGTTCCCTGCGGCACGGCGGCGGAGCTCCGCGTATTAGCCACGTTTCAAACTTTTCACGGTTCCGTTAACGACAGAAAAACTTTCTAAAAGGAAACGTCTCGAAGCGGAGGATTTCACAGCGATAAAAGCCTACTAAAAACACTCCAATAACCTCCGCGCCCTTTTTTACTCGCATTTTTTAATCCAGAAGAAGGTTTTAAAACTCCGACAACGTTTTAGCTGGGAGCATACACGGCAAGCGGGGAACGAAAACAACATGCCGAGCGCCTTACTTCACTGGAGAGAAATGTCGACGAAGGAGCCTAAAATGCCAGCGTTTCTCAAAAATCCAGCCAGGCTGCAGGAAAAGCTGGAGTAGTCCATTACAGGCTGGTCCGAAGGTAAACTGGGGGATAACTGGAAGGGAGAGAGAGAGAGAGAGAAAGCCCCTGACGTCCTCCTAAGCTATGAAACACAGCATTGTTTCACAAGCCCCGCCCATCGCCTTCACTACCGCAAAAGCCTGTACGTTTCAAAACACTGCTCTCTGATTGGCTGAAGTGACTGTTCGTCAACAGTATGTTAAAAACGCACTCTGGCTGCTTTCCAACACTATAAAACCAATTATGGAGCAAGGAGGCTGAGCAGTTTCAAGGTCCCCTCTGCCTTCAAGACCCAGCCATCAAAACAAGCTGAGGTTCTCGTTTTTGGACTATGTGTGTGCGCGCGCGCGCATGTGTGAGTGCGTGTTGAAGGGTGGGAGGGTTATTTTAAAGGAAACAACAATCAGCCACACTAAAATCAGATTGCAGATTGAAAAGCTGACAAAACTAAGCCCAGCGAGCCAAAAAGTATTTTTTGATCATTTTGAAGTGTGTTTCTGTGTACAAGTTGTAAATGAATACTATCATACTCGTCTCTGAACAACCTCTGTTTAGATAAATACATTTAGACACTTATTTGGTCATTTTAGCAAGCAGCTAACAAGGTTCCTGCCCCCCAAATTTCACAGCTCTTGCAACAATTTTTGCATGTTTTTGATCAATCTTCACATCTTCATAAATTTCACAATATTAGCAAAGATATAAAACAAAAAGTCCTGCCAGACTTTAACCATATATGCTTCAGAGAAGCTAGGCTACATTGGTCATGTCTATGCTACAGAGTTACCGGTACATGTAAATAACCATGAAATGCAAACCTGAAGGTAATTTAAATGTAAATAACCTATTTACTGTCTGTTCAACCGCTTAGAGCATATTATATATATATATATATATATATATATATATATATATATATATATATATATATATATATATATATATATATATATATATATATATATATATATATATCTTATTTGAGCATGCACTGCACTCCACTGAAAACAAATTTATAAATGTAGATATTTGAATAGAAATTTTAAAAATATTACTTTCCATTTTACCTTAACATAAAAATGTTTACAGTACCATTTTAATATAACCCTTATTGCTCATAATTGAGTAAAAATGCAAAAAAAAGTAATTTCTTTGTGGTGTGCAAATTAAAAGGTTTGATCATTCAAGTTTTAATATTGGAGCTGTTTGAAAATGGCAACAGGTTTTGCTGTTAGCTCATCAGTCCTGTAGTACATAAAAACTATCCTTATAGAGAACTATCAGCAAGAAATAAAATAATAAATATTTATATTTTTCACAGAAGCACTCTTCAAAATGGTTAATTGTTGTCATTAAACCCCATTATTGTCAGAAATGTGTGAATTAAATTACTAAATTACACCGAATGTCTCCAGAAGGCAGGCGAGTCTTAAAACTAAGGACGTATTTGGATTTTATAACATCATAATTAAACAATGTAGTCTGCTCAAATAAAACGTCACAACGTGAGTGTTCACTTAGCCTATTAATTCTGAGCTGGTTCTTTCGATGGTGTTATGGATCAGCATCATATCAGGAATCAACTGGGACCTGTCGCCTTCACGGTGGAGGGCATTTTTGATTCCCTAAACTTATCTCTCAGTAGGGAATAAAGCTGGGCTTTCGATATGCAAATCGCAGTAACCCCCGCAGGGCTGTAGGTGAGAAAACGCAGGCTGCCTCCTGCGCAGAGTCCAAGTCTGAGCGGGAACAAATGCACATTTATTAGCATAAGAAGAGGAGAAGAAGTGCCGTGGCCTGCTCATTTAGCGCCATTATGCAAAATTCAGAAGAGGGCGTCGTGGGATGGGGGTGCAGATTTTGGTGTGGACTCTGACACACACACACACACATGCACGCACACACCGTGACCCCTCTGTTCCCCCTCGCGCACAGCACAGTGAAACAACAGGAATTTTACAATGTTTTCTTTGAAGTTCGCCGCTCTGCGTCGCAAACTCGCTAAAAAGCGTTGATTAAAAAATGCGAGAGGTTTCAAGCTGCCCCGCTGCCCCTCCTCCTGCAGTCTGACGGTTTCAAGGCAACCCTTCGAGTGAGAAAAAGGAGGCGCTTCGGCGGAGAGAGCGGCGGTTAGAGGAGACCGCTGCTGGGTTCGCAGGGTTCCGACCCGCGTTTTCACCTCCATGTTTTCTATTTTTCTTGCCCAATTTGGAGCTGAGCGAGGAGAGGAGGCCGGCTCGGCCACAGCCTTCACCCCGCTGACCTGTTTGGTCGCCGCCGTCACCCCTGACGGGACCCGGGAGGGAATTACCAGGCGGAGATCAGAGTGATGTCCCGGGACCAGGGAAGGAACCAGGGACTGCTTTTGTTCTCCAAATCGCTCCGACTGGGAATTCAGACAATGCCTTCAAATTAGGGCTCTATTGTTGTTGTTGTCTCACCCCCGCCAGGGGGGTGAGGCAGGTTTCATCTTCTGCTTGTTTTCATTATAAATGCCCAGACTTTCCTTTCCTGGAGGTTTTATCTCCTCTTTGAGGCATTTTTATCAGATAGTCTTTGAATTGAATATAAACAAATCAAAAGATTATTTACTTTAGAAATCAGTGATACAATCATCAGGGACCTTTTGTCATTGAATTTTAAGCTTTTAGTGTGTAATTTATACAATGACCTGTAAAACATGCATATAGTAAGGGTTAGGACAGGGTTTGATTCTGTAACAATGATATCGCAGCCTGAGATTCAAATTGCAATATACAATATATTCTATAAATAACTAGTAATATGGGACTTACTTTTGTAATAATCAGAACATTTAATTTATACATAAGAAGTGTAAAGAGAACTAAGACCAAAATAAATGTTCAAATTGTTGCCAGGCAGCCATGGCAACCTGTGAGACACAGACAGGTCACACTGATGGAATATGTTTTGTTTGAAGTGTTTTGTGTCAATGAGCCATTAATTTCCAATTTAGCAGAGTAAAGCATGTATTATTATAAGGCTTGAGGTGAGCAGTCTGAATTCTGGGGGATTTGAGGGAAACCATCAGTCAACCACAGCAGTGAGAGATCAGACTATGATGTTTTGATTCATGCAAGAGTTTCTATATATTTTTTAAAAGTTTAGAAAAGTTACACATCATTACTGAGTTTGTAGAATCTGAATTGAAAATATCTAAAATCATCATCAAGCAGACACACCAGACCCTCTGACCACCAACAAGAGTTGAAGTGTTTTACCCAATAGGACACAACTGGAGCGGGTCTGAACCAACAACCCTCTCTGGTTGCAATAAGAACCCTCTAACTATGAGCTATTCTGCTGCCCTTTAGCTACATTTCTTGCAGTTTTTTGCAAATATTATCTAAGTCTTATGATACACCACTTACCAAAAGTCATGTCACACCATTGCAGATTTCTTTTTTCAAAGCCAATTTTGTGAAAACACAAAAATTGTGACAGAATCAGATTAGTCCTGAGTGCTTCAGTGCTTATGTGTTGGCACTAGAAATAAAAAATGTTCTGACTACCATCGTATTTCATGAGCCTACAAACATGTCTCCTTATTGCAGCTCCTTCTCTCATCCACTCTCCACTCCAGACATTTGTTAAATGCTTTTTAAATGTTCTTTGAGGATATTCCAGCTTATGATTCAAGCTTGTCTTCTATGAAGGATTGCGGTGGAAAAGTTAAAGGAAAAACCACGATTTATGTCCTAAAACACTGCTGAGTCAGTAGCTGTTATACCACATTTAGTTTCCATTTCCACTAAGAAAAATGTTTTCATTCTGCTGAATAAGAACATTTGTTATGGCTGAGTCTGACTCAAGCGGAGTTTTAAAAAAGTATGTTTTTCTTTCTTTCCCCAAATCTCACATCAGCATTACTGATAGCTGTGTGGATATCCGATCAGGGGTTCATTGTGTTTTATCAGCAGAGGAATCAGGTAAATTGGTGGACACACTTATCTGATTTGCTCCAGGCATGTGGACGCATTAACCCACAGGGGACAGAGCACTCATTAATTAAGATGCGAGGCCACACCCTTCCCTGGGGAGCACCGAGGTTTATATTAATGAATAACATCCTCAGAGTCAAAAACAGTGATTTAGTGAATGAATCTTCCTGTTTGTGGCTAGTTTGGTGTTATCAGAAACTTAAAAAAGTCAAAATACTGCATGTGGAAGTTAAAACTTCCAAATAAAATCCTGACAAGACCAATACCTTGAAATCCTGGTCTCAAAACCAAGACCAAGCTGGCGTCGTTTCATGCACCATAGGAACAAAGAAACACATTTACGAGAGAACCTAAACGCAGTGTCATGTTTTCAGATGACACTGCTATGAAGTCTGGCATCAGTACACACACCAACCCCCACACACAGCTCTCCAGAGGTACCTGTCAATCATCAAACAGCACCTCAAAGGGATTTATGGTGAAGCACTTGTGAAGAAAAGTGGTGGTGTGTGTGTGTGTGTGTGTGTGTGTGGGGGGGGGGGTTCCTGCTGGAGGATAAGCAGCTGGTTAGTAACACTCCACCCCAACAGACGTGCAACTGCATGCAAAGCATTCAGATGAAAACCCAAGCTTCACTTTATACGTTTTCATCACAGGAGGATTTATGATCTCAGTTCTTCAATAAAAATGTATATTTAGTAATAAATACCTGTTTGCATAACCTGTTATATTATCTGTGTTGCTTAATGCTGAAGTATCTCACTAACAAGCTACAGCATCAGTAAAAAGAACTGAAACTGATAATAAAGACCACTTCACATCACTGAGATGTGAGTTTTGGGGGAGCTGTTAACCACTAACAGTGCACACTTGAGCAGGCTTGCAGAATACAGGACATGCATTTTATTTTCTTCCTCCTTAGTGGCTGCCCCTGACTCATGTGGTTAGAACTCTGAGAAAATGTGGCTTCTCTTTTTTTTACACCCATCAAGCCATGACACTATCATAAAGTAGAGGCGATGCAACAAGCACTTCCTGCAGGGTAACTGTTCAGCTTGGATGTGTCAGAATCAATACATTTGCAAAACGTCTGCTGGTGTGCAGCTACCAATCTGCTGTCACAAACTAGGCTGTAGAAGGTGGGGTGCTTACTAAAGTAATGTTCTTTTTATAACTTTAGTGCACATATCTGCTTTAGTATAAATAAAATATGTATATTTGTATATTTATGATGCATCCACCTCAGAGATGATGTCACCTTCTGTTGGATAAAAACCACAGAGGCTTAGAAAAACTAGCATTGAAATAAAAGGTCTATTTTTTTCAGCTGGCCTCTTTATGTCAGCAAAGGTAGACCTCTATTTGCCTTTCACCCACTTATCTGTTGAGCAGATTAATGTCGTGCAACAGCACCACCTGTTGGTGGAATGGTGGAACTGCCACAAAAAGATGGAACTCAAGGATTCATTTGAATCAAAAACATCAAATCAGACCCCAATGTTTCTCTTTTCATGCTCTAAAGCTGCACATCTGCAGCTGACAGAGGAACGCATTAAACCCCTTTCCTGACAAATTAATGTGTTTTTATCTTTTTGCCTCAAAGAGATGCAATCTGCTGTGACAGGAGCAGCAGGACTGCGTCATTCCTGCACACCTGCAACAAAACAGACGAGTAGAGAAAGATTAAAACGGGAGCACGGTCGGGCTCGTTCACACACACAAAACACGCGCACGCGCGTATTCCAGGCGCTGTTTTTTCACGGCTCTAGGTGTTTTGCTGGCGCGGCATTAAAAGGATGTGAGAGGGAAGCAGCCTCAGCAGAAACCACAGGGGGGAGGAGGTGGGAGGCAGAATAAATCTGATATCAAACACCCATGTTCTCTGTGTGTAGAACGTTCTGCAGGATTCATGTATTTGAATGCATTTGTATGCATCATGTTAAATAACGTGGTTCTGCAGCATCCACCTGTGATCCACAAACCCATTTAAGACGTGCACAGGAAGAGGGTCAGCAGGAGATATTTCCCATCATTCCTGGGAAACTGGCAGAAAATTTAAACATTGGATAATTGTTTGTCCTAATAAGTGGAAGTCACATTCCTTTTTGCAGAAAGACAAACTGGTGCATGATTCGTGATGATGTAATGCCTGAATTATTGTAGGAATTACAAAATTAAATGATCAGCTCACATGACTTCATGTAATTAGTTCACACTTAGATCATGAACTGAGGAATGTAAATCAGGTTCACACAATAAGTGATGTGCAACAAGTATACTGTAACCTGAATCTGTTTTTAAATCGAGGAATTACAAAGGCGATGCACTTGGTGGGAAATCATAAAATCCTTTGGTTTTGTATTCCAGAGTCTGATTTCTGTTCATGACAGGTTTAGTGCCGAGACCAAAACTCTGCAGCCAGTTCAATCCATCATCCTGTCTGAATAAAATTAGACCAGGCCATTTTTAAAGATCTACCAACTCTGTACAAGAGGAAAAACTTATTTTGAAGCCTTGAAACTTTTGCTTTAATTTTTTCGTCATTAAAAAAAAAGTAAAAATTACTTTATACATTTTAGAACCTGTGCTTTTTCTTTACATAAACTCAATTTGCACTAGTATATGTACTGTGTTTTTGCCAACTTTGTAAATATATTCACAAATGTGAAGCAATGACCCTCAGTTTGTTTTATTCGTCCTTTTGACATTTCTGGTGTTTTAAGGTTCATGCAATAGTAGTCCTAATTTGTAAAGCATTGTTTGAATTTACAAGGCCAACTGACAGATCTTGCATTGTTTTGGTTGCTTTTGTATTTGTGTCGACTCCCAGTTTGTATCTTTTGTAAGTTTAAGCTTCTGCCTCCTGCTGTCCACCTGTGCAACGTTCCATTTAGATTCCATTACAGAATCAGCCCCTCAACAGGTTTTAAAGGCTGTAAATACAATTTTAAAGAACTGCAATCTGGCTTGTTCACATTTCTAATCTGTGTAAAATATACAAAGGATCTTTACTTCATTTTACCTGCACAGGCTTTAAATCCTCAGTGTTAAAGGCTGGTAGCAGCTCAGTTACACCAGTAATAGTTTGAGTTGCAGAGTTCTTGCTGCATTAGCCAAGGTTAATTATAATTTTAGCCTCACAGCAACTTTGAGATGAGCTTCAAATTGTGAAAACCATTTGATTTAGTTCACCTAGGTTTAGAATGGAGAACATTAAGGAAAACATGGAAACCCACACAAAATTGGAACACATGTGCACTTTATTGGGATCTTTTAGTCAGTGTACAGATTGGCCCCACTGGTCTGGCACCCCTTCTTAACCGGTCATTTTAAGATGCCTTGCCCCACCACCCGGGGATGAACCTTCAATGGGGGTAGGGGAAGGTCACAATTGGGTGTTGCATAACAAAAGAAAAATTAAACAGGACCAAGATTTTAAGGCTGAAAGTACAAAAAATCCAGACAAATTTACATACAAGCGATACTACAACCATGTTTAAGTATGCGCCAACCACTGGGCAGCCTTCACAGAGGCAAATACGTGTCTGAACAATGCAGTTAAACATTTGGAATCATGTCTGAATAATGCAGTTAAACATTTGGAATGACAAGAAAAAAAATGTACATTTTAAAGTCCCCAGGTAAACAGCAGAAACCTGGGGTGTTTCATTTAACCTAGCCAAAACATTACGGTTTCCTTCATCGTTCCAGTTTTTTAAATCCTGAGTCAAGCGCCAAAAATAACTGAAGCCATGCCAATGAATTGTCATCTAGGCTCTGCGCCCGAGTGTGAATGAGAAATGTGTGGTTGTTCTGCACAGAGCTGAAGATGTTGGGTGTTTGGGGAGGGGAAGAGGAACAGTCCGTTTAAAAGCATTTGCGGTGGACGATGGAGGGGCCAGACTCATCGTACTCCTGCTTGCTGATCCACATCTGCTGGAAGGTGGACAGAGAGGCCAGGATGGAGCCTCCGATCCAGACAGAGTATTTACGCTCAGGTGGGGCAATGATCTGTCAAAACAAGACAAAGATTAGATGCTGGAGCCTTGTTTTGTGCCATTTACCAGATAATTGTTCAAAAACTCACTTTGATCTTCATGGTAGATGGGGCCAGGGCTGTGATCTCCTTCTGCATCCTGTCAGCAATTCCAGGGTACATGGTGGTACCACCAGACAGCACAGTGTTGGCATACAGATCCTTACGGATATCAACATCACACTTCATGATGCTGTTGTAGGTGGTCTCATGGATTCCGCAGGACTCCATACCTGAGGGAAGATTTAAGAAAAAAAACACACAGTCAGCAAGTGAAGGAGAGCAACCACTGACTTTAGGAGTCAGGAGAGTTTCAAAAAAGGAACATACCAAGGAAGGAAGGCTGGAAGAGAGCCTCAGGGCAACGGAACCTCTCATTGCCAATGGTGATGACCTGTCCGTCAGGCAGCTCATAGCTCTTCTCCAGGGAGGATGAGGAGGCAGCAGTGCCCATCTCCTGCTCAAAGTCCAGGGCAACGTAGCACAGCTTCTCCTTGATGTCACGAACAATTTCCCTCTCAGCTGTGGTGGTGAAGGAGTAACCACGCTCTGTCAGGATCTTCATGAGGTAGTCTGTGAGGTCACGGCCGGCCAAGTCAAGACGCAGGATGGCGTGGGGCAGGGCATAGCCCTCATAGATGGGCACTGTGTGGGTCACACCATCACCAGAGTCCATGACGATACCAGTGGTACGACCAGAGGCATACAGGGACAGCACAGCCTGGATGGCAACATACATGGCGGGGGTGTTGAAGGTCTCAAACATGATCTGTGAAGAGAAAAATTACACTTTAGTTTCCAAAAGTAGCCCCAAATGTGGCAACTGCACTCACTACATGCATTAGAGTGAGGATCAGACTGAAGTTAGTACAAAAAAAAAAAAGTGCAGAAACTCCATTCCTTCACACTTGTGCATGTCAGACATGTAGATTCTGAAAGTCAATGCTAAACCCTGTTACACAAGTGCAGATAAGGCACAGAGACCTGCTGATGAAAGATCATCTTATAGGAGAGAGGTCCTGGAGAAGGAGGAAGTGAGAATGGAGAAGGAACTGAGGAGATGAGGCAACTTTTGAACAGCAACTAAACTTGCAATACATTAAAGGATTTTTACCTGGGTCATCTTCTCCCTGTTGGCTTTGGGGTTCAGAGGGGCCTCTGTGAGCAGGACGGGGTGCTCCTCAGGGGCAACTCTCAGCTCGTTGTAGAAGGTGTGATGCCAGATCTTCTCCATGTCATCCCAGTTGGTCACAATACCGTGCTCAATTGGGTACTTCAGGGTCAGAATACCCCTCTTGCTCTGAGCTTCATCACCTACATAGCTGTCTTTCTGGCCCATACCCACCATCACACCCTGAAAGGTGACAAGAATATAGAATACTGAGCATACAGGACTGGCCAGGATTTACTCAAGTCTTACAATACAATTCATAATTAAATTACCTTTAATAAAATTAAAATTTACAGATTACAATGTTAAATTCAAAAAGCTTAAAATTATATAAACTGCTCATCACCAACCTGATGTCTGGGGCGACCGACAATGGATGGGAAGACAGCACGAGGGGCGTCGTCTCCGGCGAATCCGGCCTTGCACATACCGGATCCGTTGTCAACAACAAGTGCGGCAATTTCTTCTTCTCCCATGGTTAAACTGTAGAGAGAAAGAAAAAAGAAACTTAAGTCTCTTATCCACCCAGCAAGTTGCTCCACAGTCACTTCCTGTCAACTGCTGCAGTACACTAAGGTGACCACTGGGGGGCGTTTGAGTCCCGCATTCC
Source organism: Callopanchax toddi (assembly GCA_006937965.1). Classification (NCBI taxonomy): domain Eukaryota; kingdom Metazoa; phylum Chordata; class Actinopteri; order Cyprinodontiformes; family Nothobranchiidae; genus Callopanchax; species Callopanchax toddi. Next base: position 196,104 of record SSNR01000323.1, on the reverse strand, counting down.
GACCAAGCCAGACAAAAGGAAGTGCTGCTGCATTCTCTTGTTACCATATAAGGACATGGTTCGGTTTTGAGCAGCTTTGCGGCCACCGGCGCTGTGGCGGGCAGCCAGAATACGGCAAGGAAAAAAAAAAAAAAAGGAACATATTACAAACCCGGACAGACCACTCCCTCCGGTTCACTACAGTTAACCCCCCCCCCCCACCCCCACCCCAATTGTGGCTCAACACCCATCAGAAATCCTGGCTTCAATATCACTGCGTCATAATATCGACCCGAGACTCGCCACATACAGGCCAGACACGACAGTTCCGCGCTAGAGTTTTGTATGAATAAAAACCCCGTAGGGCTTGAATGTTTAACCATTCAGAGAATAACTATGGAACTATTTGAACTTTTGTTGACTCATCGTCTGAGGTACATGACTGAAGAGCCATTTCCTGAAAGCCACGCCTTTACTAGCAACCGATTCCAGTGAGCAATTTCCATTTTAATCATGTTCCAAGAAATAATTTTGAATTAGATTTGAGCTTAGTAAACTTTGATCAGGCATGTATTCTTAACTGCCACCCTACTTTAAAAAGATAAGTATAACTAAAGCAGCCATTTCGAATAATAGAGCCTCCGCCAAGGAAACCATTAGTGATGAAAGTCTAAAGGGCGTTAGCATGATGTGGCTAAAGCTCAAGCTAAAGTAGGTCACACCCCGCTAGATCAGGCGGCACAAAGGGAGCAGCCCTGATCCAGACAACCTCAACTTAGAGGTGACAAAACCACAGGGAACAAAATTCAAGCTGCCATTTACTCCTGAACAAGTTAAACATTGTACCAAGGACCATTTCGGACAGAACCATAAACTTACAAGGCATTATTAACCATAAGCCGGTTGCGTTCAAAATGTACCTGCGAAGCGCTGTTGTACTTAATTTGTTTAAGAGATTTATCATTTTAAAATAGCAAAATATAATACAACTTGTAAAAATATATTTTCAAAAAATGTTCAGTCAGTACATGACTGGACAAAGAACCTCGTGGTCATTGCCATTTTGTGGCAAAGAAAAGTAATACTGAGGCGAAATATACGACCAAAACAAGCATTTTCACTGTTTACATTATGATCTTTCTAAAGTTAGAAGCGTGTGAATTACAATTGTTATCTGCTTACCTTTGGGTGGGGGGGCTTTTCGCTTTAAGGGAACCGGTTTCAGGCAAGTGTTATCCCGCACAGGCTGCGTGTGACGGCGCTGAGAGTGAAGCCGCTAACAGCAGCCGCTGGGTTTTTATACAGCGTCAGGCGCGCGGCTCTAGCCATAAAAGGTAAACTTTCGGAATAGCGCTTCTCATTGGCTCAGCGTCATGCACTGGGGCACGTCGCGTGCACGCTGGCTGCACGGAGGCGCTCGCGATTTGAGAGAGAGGGAGGCGATGATAGCGAAGACATTGGAGAAAATAAAAGGGAAGGGGTTGATTTGGCCGCACCGAGCAAGTCTTATCTTGTGATATATACTGTTTTATTTACAGGCTCTTTTACGTACATGACTGTGTGCAGTTTGCTAAGTGTAAAATGAGAATTCCGTGCACCTGCTCCAAGCTGTTGAGCAAGAACTTATGTGACAATTGAATGAGCTCAGCACACAGGACTCCTCCCTAAAGGCAGCAGACTTTATGATATCCCAAATCTACCCTTATTTTCGGCCTTCTTTCTGGATTTATTAAACGTTGTTTAAGATTTTTGACACACCATTGTGTGGATGTGCTGCTGATGTTGTCCACGTTGGAAATCATGTCTCTCTGGATGTCACAAGGCCACAAAACAAACACACGAGTCACATAACATGCACAGATATCACAGGATGGGGAATGACCACATGCTGTATGTAGGCCATCCCTTCCTCATGCTGCAGAATTTTTACTTAAAATTGTTCATTTATTGTTCAAATATTAGAGTTGTGTGGCCTGCTGACTGCTGCATCCTGTCCCTGTCTGATTCCGACTACTCTTCCCTCACTGCTTGAAATCTAATAGATGATCAAAGGTGTGTCATAGAGATAGGATGGATTCTGTTAGTGTCCCTGGATTTTTTTGTTTTGTTTTCTTGCACAGGCATCAGTTTTAATCTATTTAAATCTACTATTTTGCCAGATCATGGCTCCATTTTCCCTTAAATCACAGTGTGATGGTTTTTGAACCAGATCTATAATTATTTCTTTACATTGTAGCTTAAAATATGAAAGTATACATGTGTAAACTGACTAGTTGTCCATTTAAAGTTGCTTCTGTGACACATGTAGAACTCCCTCTCTTCCTTCTTACCACTTCCCCTTCCTCATTCAGCTACATGAGCTTTTTCTTTAGCCTTCTCTTCCTGGACCTCATTCATGAATGTTACACTGACTTTAAATGGACATTATTGATGAAATTCACTGTTTTGCCTCCAGTGTGAAACAAATCTGTGTAAACTTCCTTGTAAATGTGCAGATTAAAGCAGCTCTTAATCAGCACATTTGCTGTCTAAGAGCATTTTAATGATAAACCTTGACTGAAATGGATGAATAAGAGATGAAAGAGTCAGAGTTCGGACTCCACCTTACAAATGCTATTAGATGTTTGAAGGAAAAGGTGTTTCAGCGTTCAAAGGTTGGCAGGTTCTACTTACTGATTTACAGGCCTGCAGTAATGCTGCATTTTTTTGTAATGATACAAATAGGCGCATCCAGGTAATACAGAAACAGGCCCCTCTGATGCTGCAGTGACATAAACAGAGATTGGCTGGGAAAGATTTAAACCTGCCTCAAGGGTGTTCCCATTGACACATTCATAGCAGGTGTATGATTTCATGAATGAGTGTGTGTCATGTTCCGACTTAGCCTGCTTTGAACCTTTTAATGATGGAATGTGTGCACCTAATTTAGAACCGATTAAACATTGAAACAAGTGTGTTCATGTTGGCTTCTGTTAGGTTGAGTCAGTTGTCAGAAAGCTTCGGTAAGCAATTTGCACTGATTTATGGTTGTAAGTGTAAGGTGTCTGGTTAAGTAGTGTGTTTGTCAACACTCTTCAGTGGGAATCTGTGCTTGCCAAGTGCTTGGAATACTGTCCTAGGAAAAGTTCTTCTCATGTATCACAATAGTGTGTGTTTGTGCTTACACCCTGACTGCCAGATAAATGCAGGCTCTCTGAACTTGGGCCATCCTGCCAAGGTCCTTACTGTTTTAGAGCTAACTAATCAGACAGAAATGTATACACAGTCACTCAATGTGTTGTATATAATAGCCAGACCTTTTAGGTTGTCTATAGATTACTTGTCAAAATGTAATAATAGATTATTTTATTTATTTTATTTAAAAAGTTTATTTAATTCAAAACAAAAACAAAGTCAAAATATCCACAATTGCAGTAAACCACAACAATATCATCAAGCTAACGTCATTTCAGATACAACACCGACACTGTAAATGTGAGAAATGACATAACTAACACGATACATACATGCACTGTTAAATAAAGCACTAAGGAAGCAAAACTAGAAAGCTAAAAAATAATTTACTTTAAGGTGTTTCTTCACCTTAAAGTAAATTAGGTCTTTGGACGCAGCTAGTAGGTTGTTAGCTGGCAGACAAAGATCGCACTGCACCGTCATACTTCGCTCGCCCCGCTCCTTTTTTAGAGTGAAAATTAGCTTGAATTTCCAGGACTTGAATGCATTTATCCCTCCACTGCTTGTAGGTTGATTCGGTTGAGACTCCAACCACTCTATCTCTTGGTCTGAATCCATACGAGGCTAGCTGCTACCTGTTGATACCGGCTGGTCGGGAGTGTACCCTCGTGTTTTGGTAGGGTTTACTATGGTAACGGAGGCACGTTGTTTCGGGGCATTATGGGATAAATAACCTACACAACATGGAGACACAAGTATTCCAATGGTATTACGAAAGTAACTATATTCTAAATACCAAAATAGTAACTGTAATGAATACATTTAGTCAAAATCACTTATTCTAAATACATGTATTCCGTTACTACACAACACTGTGCACAAATGGCAAATAATGATAAAACACTGCTTGATGTTTACTTGTTCAACAGCATTTCAACAATTTTTTACAGTGTGCAATAGTTTATTACTTTTAACTGTATGTGTTTGTACACAAAAAATCTAAACCTACCAAACAAGAAGTTCTAATTTAATTAAATCATGGAACTGGGAAACTGGACCCAGTTAGGGAATTATTGTTTGCTTCAGCTTCAACTTCTGATGTCTAATAGCTGTATGTACAGTCGACATGATTCACTTCCAACTCTTTCAATATTTTATGCAAAGCTGAGTTAAACAACTCAGGAGATGCTTTAGCTTGCTACTAATAATTCTCTTTTCAATTACAAAACACAAATACGCTTCAATCTCAAACTGGAATTTGAGTTCACAAACAAGTTTGTGTTTCAGCAGGAATCTTTTCACAGACCAAGCTATCTGACCAGGCTGTTGAACAGTACTTCAGGTGGGACTACTTCATGTCACACAATTGAATAAATATAAAATCCAACAGGAAACAAATTACTAAAACAAGGACCGTAGTAAACAAGCTAACTAACTAATCTAGCTATCCAGCTAATATTAGCAATAAATTTTTAATCGACCACAAAAAGCTGCTAGCTGATAAAAATGTGACATATGTGACCTATTTATTGAGACATAACAAAAAATATCACAAACCATACAAATTTGTCAAGCTACCCTATCAAGCTAATGGATCAAGTCAGCTAGAAAGTTAATAGGAGCAATACAATTTAATCTACACTGGATTTTGCCAAGCAAATGTCACAATATAATATTGGCTACAAAAGTTGAACAGTACTTCATGTGCTTTTTAGAGACACAAATAAACAAAAGTGCTAAACAACAGTTTGTTATCACAGCTATCACCAATTTCTATGTCCATGGCAGCCATGTTGGATTTTGTAGTCAGGCTCTTTGGCATTCCTTCAACTTTCTAAGTTTAAAATCCAATTTTGAGAAATGTTACATCTTGAAATTCAGAAATTATAAGGTTTGTGTTTAAATGTGATTCATAACAGTAGATTTAGTCATTACATAGTCATCCTTTGCCACAGTAGCAACAGCAGCCATTATTAATGCTGTGTAAGGAAAACATCACGTGATTACAGTTTCGCCTTTGGCCTGCTGAAGTCAGTGATCTCCAAGGTCATGTGCCGTGAGATAATCAGTAAAGTAAACGCTGTAGTAAGTGTGTTTATGTACCTACATGTCTGCATTTCTAATTACTTTAAATGCCAACAAGTAGCCAGAGTGAAATGACAGCATGTTTCAGTAATTTACACACACAACCACTCCCACAAAATATGTGTTTGAGAATATTTGTGAGTCTACGTAATCTCATTTTGATCAGTGACCTGAAGGAGTTGCTGTTACAGCCAAATATGAAGTTTTCCCTCTCAGAATGAGTAAACTAACCAGTTATCCTGGAGCAACCGCTCAGATGTAACTGCCTGTCATGCCACTCCCTGAGACTCTCCATGACTTCCTGTTCCTCAAATGAGCAAAGAAGTCTTTTTTTATTATCTTAAAATCTAAGCAGGCCATTCTACATCAATTCACATTTCCTGCTCATGTCTATAGTTGACCTCTCAGGTCTGCTTTTTTCAATCACACTTCTCTTTAGACTGAACTGAATAATTGAGGGCATTTTTGGTTTGTATGTAGGTGTAGGTTTGAGGGGGAGGGGCACCATTAATGGTTTGCAAATGAATGAAATTGGCCCAAAATTGGCTGCCCTTTCTATTCTCATAAGCCCTCACATGTGCTTTAGAGTCTTCCTCGTACTAGACTGCAGCTCAGTATGAAAAACATTAGCTGCAATTAGCCCTGAGAGGAGCTGGAGATGATGTGGATGCCAGAGGAAGGATGAAAATCAATAAACCTCAGATGAGATCAAGTAGCCATCAGTTGGGATCTGGGTGTAGCAAAGATGACAATGAAAGCGAAGAGAATCGGATGATGGGAAATAGTCATTTTACTGGTTAACATTAGCTTTCTGTTTAATAGTAATGCTTCAGCGACATCATCAAATTATGAAAGTCCAGGATTTCATATTGGTCAAACGGTAATGTTTTTTATAATGTCTTTAATGTAAAAAGTTCACATAAATAATCAACCAAACCTATCAAAATATACCAGGAGAGCCAAGAAAACAGAGAGAAGGAGCAGACTTCAACCAAGGATGACTTGAAATCATAGGGGTGTGCGATATTTATCATTTCAGTAATATCAAAATTCCTATTTTGATGATGAGGCAGCAAGAAATATCAAGTATTTACCTAATGGCACGGCATTGGGGCTAAAATGCCCACACAGTGGCAGCTACGTCCTTGTAGCAAGATGCTACTGATCTGATTAGGCCAGTGTAACACCGGCTAGAGAGGCTAACAGCATTTCTAGTCTGATCACCCATTGAAATGTCTGCTCCCTCATCTGCAGTCACTTAGCATTGAAGGCTAGTGGCTAGCCGCACCATACACTCTGCCTTTTATAATGAGTGAAAGATGGAGCGACAATGAAATTATTTTAAAATCTCCTGACTAACCGCTGACCATGGTATGGAGAATATGAAACGCTTCAGTGGTCTGGACCCATGGTGGGGAAGATAAATATTATTTGTGTATTATTCATTAATAGGATCTATCCTGATAGAATGAACAGGTAAAACATAAGGCTCAACACCTTTTTAGGTTATTTAGATATTGTCATGGTATTGTTATCGGTATATGGCAAAAACTAAGATATCCATTTTTGTCAATATCAAACACCCCCAGTCCTATAAGGCTTACAACCACATTTTCTTACATTCTGTAAATACAACAACATTCAGTACTGTAGCCAAAGAGACCTGAACGTTGGTGCTACAGTACCACAACATAAATCATGTGCATGGAAATGTTTCAAGCACATAATGAAAAACATACAATCTGTACGTCTTATCTCACTAACAGATTCTTTACCATCTTTAGTTGTAATGTTGTGCATCAATAAGACCAACATAAAGTCTGACGATTCCAAATGAAAACACTTTATTTAATGAAGTGTTCACAAAGGTCAAGAGACAACAACTTTAAACTGATGTTTCAGATCTTTTTTACCATGTACTTGTTGTAGGTAGCTCTTTGAACAACCTATGATCAAAAAGTTGTTTAAAATGATTGGAATTTGGGTTCTTTTAAGATGGCACTGCTCTGGTTTTAGCTTGTCTCTGACTATTAGCTCATAAATGTGGAGCTCTCTTTCTTAGAGTTTATTGGTGTGGCGTGTTGGTTTGGGACACATGTGAGGAGTGGTTTCTGTCTTCCTTTTTATTATTGCTCTTTGTCCGTGTTGCCAACCAAGCATTTCCACCCTCTCTTTTTTCTTTCGTCTGTGCTGACTGATGAAAAGTGACTTGCCAAGCAGTTGTTTGCCATCTGTGACTGGTCATCATTTCAGAGAGGGAAACCCTCCTCATCGTTCACCCCCTTCCCTGATCTCCACCCCCTCGCCCCCTCTTCCTCCTCTCCTGGGATACAGCCAATAGATTGGCCGTCTGCGGCGTCATTGATCCTTGGGTCACCGTGGCGACGGTCTGACTCCAAGGCACGGGCCAGTCACCAGCTGTAGGTGTGTGTGTTTGTGTGTGTTGTGCCTGCCAGCTGGCCAGTTTGTGCTTGAATCGAATTAGCTTTAAAGCCCCCCATCCTTCTTAAATAGACACATTCCCCCAAACCAAAAGTTACTTGGCTATCACAAATAAAAAATAACAACAAAATCCTTGTTTTTGTGTGTTTTTGCACAATAGTTCGTCCTCCGAGTTGCAATAGATTGTTCTAATGACAAAAATGTCTCTTTATTGTGGGGAACTGGGCAGATTTCAAACTTACTGGTTTTGTACTTCCTCTTATGAGATGTTTTCACAACCCATGTTAGCCTTTTATCAGCTAGCAGAATTGGAAGTGAACTGCATGGCTAGAAGAGGCCGGTGCTAATTCTGCCAGTTTGGAAATCATGTGATTAATACGTCTAAACCAGATTAAAAGCTTGTATAACCCAGTTTTCTCTATAGTTAATAGCCACATGCAGTGCTAGAGGCTTGCCAGAGTCTCTGAGTGCTGTTGTTTTTTTTCTTGATCTGAACACACACTAGGCCCTCTGTCCTTTCTTCTTCTTCTCTTCCTCTTCCTGTGCAGCCGCCTCGCTTCCTCGTGTCGTTCCTGCCTCTTATTGGCTCAAATTAAAGACCAAGGTGCCTTTTAAGGGTGTGAGACTTTAGTCAGGTGTGGATTAAAGTAGTGGCTGATGATGACACTGTGAGTGTCACCACTAAAGGATCACAGCAGCATCGACACATGTCCTGTTTTAAATAATAAATAGTCATACATGCATAGTTAGCAGTAGATTTGTGCAAACCTGGAGCATTTTACAAACAAATTCTTTGTCTTTGCAGCTCCTACTAAGACCGACAGACTTAATTCTTTGTGTATGTAATGCACCCACTTCTAATTCACCCCCTGAACGCTGGACGATCCTAGGAGGCTCATCTATCCTCAGCCATCTGCCTCTGTCTGAAGGGAGGGTCGCTCCTCTTGCATTGGCCAGCTTTGAAAGCTTCCAGCCTTCTGATTGGCCCGTTTTGGGAAGCAGTAGCCCCTAACAGGCTGTGGTCACTCTCCCACATCCTGATCTTCCTTATTGCATTTGTGCCCCTCAGCTAAAGCACACTGAGGGAGAGGTCAGCCACCTACACACACTCTGCAGTCACTGGCATTTATCTGTTTGAACAGCCCTTATGTAACTTTACAGCTGGTCGTGCCCGGGTGAAATATTAAATCTCCATATCTTCTTCATGTCTTCTTGCTGTTTACATCGCGCGTGTGTGTCTTTATCTCATTTTGATCAACTCTGAAGTATATTCTGATTAAAGTGTAAAAAAACATCCTACACAGGAATTGTAGCAGCAAGTCACGAGTCTGTCCACATCCTCTGCATGGTAATCAACCCCTCCCCCTGTATTTGCCAGCAGGAAACACCTCTGGAGTAAATCTGCAGCCTGCTTCTAAAAATCTAAGTGTTTTATTGTTTATTCTTTAAGCCTCTGTTCACATTCTAGGGTTGTTTTTTCTTGCAGTTTCCACCCTTCTCTCCGTCTGACAGTTTGAATGAGCTGCCCGTCCTGATTGGCTGCCAGCAGCTGCCATATAAGGGCATAGGCCAGCAGCTGAGACAGGAAGCAGGGTAAAGGAGGAAGTGGAAAGCCGGCTGTCAAACATGTGCAACCTGAAGAGGATTCATATGAATTTACCACACCTTTACTTCAACCCACTCTTTATTCTTTCTTTTACTTTCACCTCATCGTTTGTGACACAATTATCTCATCAATGACTCTTTATTATTCTAATAAAACGCCCTCTCTTTGCTTCCTCTTTCATTAAATGCACAGTTTGTAATTCTGTCAGGATGTTTGTCATCCCACAGTTAGAAAAAACTAAAAAAAATATCCAAAATTATACATTAAAATATGGAGTTTAATCAGAAATATGGTGCTTTTAGGTGAGGTGTGTTATGATGTTGACAAAATTTGCAAAAACTTGTCAGAAATTTCCCCAGAGATTAATAGGATTTTGGTTAAACAGGTGAGAAAGCTCCACCCCTTTTGGAGCTCAGGTAGAAAACATGATTCTGTTACACTTTATTTTCAGTTTATGCATCAAAACACGTTGTCTTAGCTCAGAATAATAGAAAGCTGATGTTGAATTTCCTCTTCTTTCTGACTGGACATCTCCAGAGGCTTGGCCACTCACCTGCTGTACTTTTGAGTAAGCTTTAATTTGTGTGACTGGAAGCCTCCTAATCCCTCCTGACAGTGATCTTTCATCTTAGCGCTGCATGTCAGCCTGGCAAAGTCCACAGGAGTCATGGAGCGCCGTGAGGTGCAGGTGCAGCCAGTGCAACGTGATATTATTTATCAGTGAGAGCACCTGTAACAGAGACTAAATATGCTGACAGAGGACAACAGTAAATGTCTAACACAGTTTGATCTTATGACAAAACCATAGAGTTTTAATGTCTATTCATTAGAAAAAACATGGATGCAAAATGAGGATGATCACTCTGATTTCATAATTCCTTCATGTCTCTTTGTTTCTCTCTCTGTGTGTGTTTGACTTGGCAGGAGTGTGTGTTGTGTTGTAGTTTACAGTTAGGTTTTGCATTCTTGCTTTGTGTGCGTATTTTTTGACCTGGGTGTGCTGTAAGGAAGGCCACACCCTCTTGTCAACACTGACGTCCTTAAAAGGAGATCTTTAGGTTTGTCACATGACAGAAATCTGAGGAATGCAAGCCTGGTCACATGGGGATGACATCTCAAGGAAATCAGTTTCACCCTAAGGGCAGGGAAATTGTGTGTGTGTGTGTGTGTATGTGTGTGTGTGTGTGTGTACTTAGGCGTGTGTGGGAAACACACACAAAGCACAACCCAAGAATTTTCACTTCTTGTTCAGTTGTGTTTCAGTAACTGGAAACTGCAAAGTAGGAGGAGGACTTTCCAGTTTCCTTCTCTGTCAGAAGAGTTGTGTGTGTGTGTGTGTGTGTGTGTGTGTGTGTGTGTGTGTGTTTCAGTCATCTGTCAGCAACTACAGTACAAAGTTTACACACCTGACAGTTTAAAGCTTTTGCAGAACATCATAAATCAAACTACATCCTGTTGAAGCCCTTGAATTTGTCCACATTAGTGCAAAGGGAAGAATGAAGCTCAGCACTTCCTGGAGCTGCTGCCCTCTGCTGCCCCCTACAGCTAGAGAGCGGCAACTGTAACCACAAAGTTGATTTGTGCACACAGAAAGGGACTTCCTCTCTCTCTTTTTTTTGACCTGCACAGGTCACCATATAAGGTTAGCGTTTGACAGGTAGTCTCAAAAACCACAGTTACACACATTCTGATGAAGCGCCGCTCCTTATATGTTTTGCGAGTTAGCTTGTTGTTAGTCATCATGAGGACAGGAAGCTTTGGGCAACAGCCTGGTGAGGCTGTTTAGCGTCATCAGCACACCATTTCTGTTCTTAATGTTCTAACAAGAAGAAACTTCCTGTTTTAGTGTCATTTTAAATTTCCCTTGGTTGAGAAGCGGTGATGTAAGACAAAGTTTGCCAAATTGTGACATTTTAACAGATTTTTCAACTTCAGGATTTTTGTTTTAAAAGTTTGTATTTAACGATACAGATGGTCTAAGACTCTGGTGTCCAAACTTTTTAACGTGTGCAAAAATCAAGTTGAAAAAACTCACGGGCCACAAAAGTTACTTTTTTTAGTTTTAAACAGCAAAAAGTAATTTGAATTCTAAATATTTTATTTAGACCTGTAATATTATACAAGTATTATGATTGTAGTACAAAAAAGATCAGTAAATCTCTGATAAATAGATTTAACCTTGTTAAAGAAAAAAGTGTTGAATTCCGGACCTTGAGGGACACCATCCTGCATGTTTTAGTTGTTTCTCTAATAATGAAATGATATGATGATAAATGATGATAAATAAAATGATTCTAATTTTATGATCTGTCATCTCTTTTATCCAGGCTGCAACATGACTCAGCTCATCAGTCCATTCTTGCAACCTCACTACACCTCCACCCCATCCCCCCATCCCCCGAGCAGTCAGGCAGAGAGCCAGAGAGGGAAAACAAACTCAGAAAGTCAGTCTGTGTGAACGCATGAATCAATTCAGGGAGGTGGGGAAGAGAACTGGAGAAGAAGGATAATGGAATAACGTGAAGCTCTGACTGTAACTGTACAGGATCTTGTCCTGCAAATAAACATGCAGTAAGTACTGTATATGTGTGCTGATGGTTAGGCAACGACATGAAAACAAACCTGCAGCCGTTTCTATGAAAGTCCCAGAAATAAATCCCTTATAACTGATGAACTTCTCAAGTTGCCCTGATTCAAGGTGGCTGTCAGATCTAATCATCATTAGCAAACGGCTTTAATACAGACAATTTGACAACTGAGTTCAAATTTCATGTTTGTATCTGAGAGTCAGATCATGTGAGATCATGCATTTTAAAGCTCAAAAGAGAAGATATACTACTAGTCCTTTATTTTCTTCTGAATTCATTCATTTACTTTCTCCTCATCTCCAAGAAGTTGGTATGTTTCTCTGGTGGGGAAACGGCACCATCTGTGTACATTAACAAGAACCTGGAGTCCAAGTCAAACAGTCCTCCTCCTTTTCATTTATCTCTCCACTCTTTCCATTGTTAGCTCCAGACTAAACCCCTGGTCGCTCTAATATTTACCCTTGCAGTTTGTACATACACACTTCCTGTGAGAGGGTCAAAAGGGGAAAACATTCTCAGGTGCTCGTCACTGGATTAGGTGACAGATAATCTGGAAGCTAACAGGATGCAGGGGGAGCTCTTTGTGTGCATGCACTGGTATGTGTGCTGCAGCTAAACATGCAGGATTCCCTCCCTGTAATTTATTTGAAATATAGGTCAGGTGCTGCAAGTGTTTTCTCACGTTGTTGCCTAACCATCAGCAGACATGTACAGTACTCACTGCATGTTTAAACAGGCAGCTGCTGCAGCAGTTACTTTACAGAGTCAGAGCGCCACACATGATTTGATGATATGAAAATAAGTGTGTGTGTGTGTGTGTTAGGTTTTTACAGGTAGATGACTCGGTGCACTCTCATTGGCTGAAACCATGAAACAAATCACCTGCTGGATTGCCTTTAAAGGCAACTGCTGTAATTTTCTCACCCTTCCCCCTTCCTCTCCCTGTCATTGTGTTTCCTCATTTTAACCTCTGTAGATACCCCTATTGGGTGACTTACAGAAATGTGGGAATAAAGGAGGAATATTAGAAAAGAGAAGAAGAAGGAGGAGGAGGAGGAGGAGGAAGAGTCACGCCCTCGTAGGCTCATCAGATTGTAAAGCTATAACCTGAGAGGCACTACTAGCTGTTACATAACAGAAAAGTGACACCCTGGGAGACTTTGTGAACAGAAACACTTTCTCCTCTTCACATGTCTCGTTTTCTCCCTCTGATTCTTCAGTGTTGCAAAGATAACTGGGTTAGTCACACGTTTTCATTCTGAAAAGTGTGGCTGCACTAGAGACCACGCTGCACGTTTAGTGTGTTTGTTCTGGCTCTAATTCCTGTAATGCTGTCGGATTCTGACCTAGTTTAGAGTAAAATATTTCTAATAGCATTAAAAACCACAGAGCAAATCGAGCAAGTCAGCCCAGAAAAACCCACGTCTATCATTTCAGATTAAAACAGGGAGTGTGAACCGTCTCAGAGGAGGTTTGCTCTTTGATTCTTCTGAGCTATTTAGTGCAAAGTGTCCTTTCTACGGAAACACAATACATAATGTCCTTTTTGTATTTTATGGGGTTCACATTTTCACATTTAGATCCCTATAACCAAGAATGATGGGTGTGAAAGACACTGTCTATGTAAGAAAGTTAAAATATATTTCTAATTAACAATAATGTTTAAAATAAACCAGAATCTAACTAATATAAAGTTAAACCACAGTATTTAGAGTCAAATCTAATTCTATAAAGACTGCTGGAAAGATGGACGTAGCCTTTCAAAATAAAAGCAGGATGAGATCTCTCCTGATGGTGAAGCTGTGTGAGTTCATTCAACCATGGATTGATTATCAGTGTTGAACTGACTCAGAGGGACTCTGAGACCTGAGATAGAGGACTTCTTCACCTTACTTTCATCTTAAGACCTATTAGGTGAGTGTAGCAGCATCAGGGTTCTCTAAATTTAACATGATCCAGTCTGTGCTCTCCTCTAAGAACGACACAAAATGTGTTTATCAAGAGCTACAATACAGAAAAAAGTCCACATGAAACTTTTCTGTGGAAAAAAGCCCAAACCAAAACGCCTTAACCAGAGGAGTCATCCTCTCTGGGTCTGAACAGACAAACCTGAAGTTTAATTCAGTTTTATGACAAAACAAACAAAAAGTAGGAGTGTCCAGTGATCAAATCCAAGATCCAGACTGAGCGCTGCTTCAGCCTGACTGAGAGTTTGATTAATGATACGTTTTCATCTCTGTGCAGTTCTTTATGGAGCTGGAACAAACAGCTCAGACTGAAACAGCCCAAAAAACAAACCAATAAAGTTACTGCTATTCACAGATCACAACCTGACTGAATCCATCTTTAACATTCTTTGTGATTTCTTTAATTTATTATTGATTAAACTGATCTTTTTTTATTTATTTAAGAAAACCAGCAGGATGAGCTTGTGGACCTGAAAGGTGAGAATGTGTTTGTCCTTTGTGTCCAGCTGTGTCCGCTGTGCTATTTTGAATACCTATATTTTTAGTTTTATTGGGAACAGAGAGCTGCTTTGATGATGTAAAAATGGCTTTCCAGTGAACGGAGACACACTGTCTCATGTTCAGGTTCTGAAACACAAACACATTTGTCCCCAAACAGCGGAGGCTGAACGCTGATGTAACTCCATGTTCTCATTTTTTACTTTAATAGTCATTTTCTTAAAACACTCAGCAGTAGTTAGTTACCCCTTTATAAGAGCTGCAATACTGGCCAACAGGAACGACCCCAAATGTTTATTTACTTTATATTAAAACAACGGAACAGTTCTGGATGCTATTTTTAGCTGTTATTTTTTATTAGATAATAAAATAATTCACATTATTTGTGGCTTTTTAACGTGACAGTCACAAATAAAAGCTATAAACAAACCAGAGGAAATAAAAGCGAGTCAGCTTTTATTATTGCTGTTTCCAGTTATTTACTGATGAAACCAGTGATCCATGTGGTTTTGGATCCTCAAGGATCAGTTAAGATGTGGGCCAGATGCTAATGATCCCCCCGCTGTGTGTGTGTGTGTGTGTGTGTGTGTGTG
>SSNR01000323.1:163949-172669 GCA_006937965.1 Callopanchax toddi | reverse complement strand
CCCCCCCCCCCCCCCACACACACACACACATTCCTGTGAATCAGAAGCTGGACGCTGGAGGAGAGGAATCAGATTTGGGGATCTTTCAGGGGGCGTGGCTTGCGCTGTGACGTCACTGATGGTTATATAGGCTGCAGCTGTGGCGCCGGGCTCGCGCTGCTGAGACAAGCAGAGCACAGTGGACCGGCGGCGCGCGCTCACACACCAACACACACTCCCCAAACAAAGAGAAGCACGCGAGGCAGCAGAGCGTTCCATCCTTTCAGCCGCGAGCCCAGCAGCGTCCCCCTCCCTCACTCCTCCCTGACGTCCCTCCCAGGCAGAACCGGTCCGAACCGAGTCGACCATGACGACCAACGGCGCGACTAACGGAACCAGCGACATGCTGCAGATCCAGTTCGGTCTCATCAACTGCGGGAACAAATACCTGACGGCGGAGACGTTCGGCTTCAAGATCAACGCGTCGGCCAGCAGCATGAAGAAGAAGCAGATCTGGACCCTGGAGCAGAGCGGGGACGACACCACCGGGAACGTCTTCCTCCTCAAGTCGCATCTGGGTCGGTACATCGCCGCCGATAAGGACGGGAACGTGACCGGGGACAGCGAGGCCCCGGGACCGGACTGCCGCTTCGTCATCACCGCCCACGATGACGGCCGCTGGTCCCTGCAGTCCGAGCCGCACGGCCGCTACCTGGGCGGCACTGAGGACCGGATCATCTGCTTTGCGCAGACCGCCTCGGTGGCGGAGAAGTGGAGCGTGCACATCGCCATGCACCCGCAGGTGAACATCTTCAGCGTGACGCGCAAGCGCTACGCGCACCTGAGCGACAAGGTGGACGAGATCGCCATCGACCGGGACGTCCCGTGGGGGGTGGACTCCATGATCACGCTGGTGTTCCGGGAGCAGCGCTACCACCTGCAGACGTCCGATAACCGGTTCCTGAAGAACGACGGCGCGCTGGTCGCCACCACCGACAAGAGCACGGGATACACGCTGGAGTTCCGCTCCGGGAGGGTGGCCTTCAGGGACTGCAGCGGCCGGTACCTGGCCCCCTCCGGGCCCTCCGGGACCATGAAGTCCGGCAAGAGCGGCCGGGTGGGCAAGGATGAGCTGTTCGTGCTGGAGCAGAGCCACCCGCAGGTGGTCCTCACCGCGGGCAACGAGAGGAACGTCTCCACCCGACAAGGTGGGTGTGGTGCTCCATCCAGGTCTGACAGCTGTGTGTGTGTGTGTGTGTGTGTGTGTGTGTGTGTGTGTGTGTGTGTGTGTGTGTGTGTGTGTTAACGTGATGGAATGTCAGACCGTACATCCGGGGGTCTGCAACCTTTACAAGTGAAGGAACCATTTCATCATCTCCCCTGAATCTTTATAAAACATGACACTTTTCACAACTCTATGGGATATTTTCTAGTTTTGTAGAATACTGGTAAAGTGTGATGTAAAAAATAAAGTGCACAGTAATAAATTAAAAACCATAAATCAAGTCAACGGGTGAATGTAGGTTAGAGGGAGAGAGGTCGTCCTCTGTTTGGGGTAACAGGGTTCAATCCCATGCTGCTCTCTGGGGCACATAACCAAACCCACTGGCATTCTGTCACTAGTATGTCACCTTTAATGCTTTAAAAACTTAGTAAATTGTGCTAAACTACATTCAACAAAACAATCATGTGGGGTTCCTCAGGGCTCTGTTCTTGGACTACTTTTATTTACCTTTACATACTCCTCCTAACTCAGATTATAGATTAGTACAATATCTCTTACCATATGCCGATGACGTCCAGATTTATATTTGTGTCCCAACATTTATTTATTTATTTTTGGTCACTATTATGTCACATTTTAATGCCTTCAAATTGAGTAAATTCTGATAAATGTGCAGAAATACACTCTGCCTTTACAGCAGTTTAACTTTAGTTTGTGGTGGATTTGGGGTGAAATTGCTTTTTATGACTGTAAAAACACCATGGGTAGAAAAATAACCACGTTTTTAGTGAGAACTAGACCTTCTGAGCTGATTCTGGCTTTGAGGTGATGTATTATCACTTTCTTTCTGCTGTAGAAACTCTTTACACTTTGAACAGGAATAGACAGGAAAACTACTAAATCTATCCTTTACATAAATATTAGTCTGGTTCAAGTAGATTTTGGTCAAAGCTACAAGGAGCTCCTTCAGATTAGCTGAGGAGGAAGGTGACTTGGTGTCAACATGGTAGAATTTGTTCTCTGCGTTTGACCCATCCCCGAGGAGCAGACGGCTTCATGGGAGGCAGTTGGAGGTTCAGTATCCTGCCCAAGGACTTTTCGACACATGGCCTTGGCCAGGGACTGAACCCTGATCTACTACACAGTCAGCCTACTTTGTCCTGCATGTTATACCCAAATATTTTAATTTAAATCAAAATGTTAGATTCTCCCGGACCTAGATAAGCGGAAGAAGACGAGACAACGTTCGAATCTTTAGAATCAAATCCAGACAGAGTTGGATCAAAATGTTAAATCTAAATGGTAATGTGATTTAAAACTCTTCGATTCAGAGCAGAATTTGTTAGCATGTTAGCAAATTATACTGATATGTCGATACTTGGACATAACTTTATATATTTAGACTGGATTCTAACTTTAGCACGTAATTTAAAGCTGAATGTTGGTTGTATCGGTGTCCTGTAGGAAGGCTTTTGTTTGAGGACCAGAGAAGCTCTTATCAGTGATTGGTCTCGTGGCCACAGGCCTTGACGGCCTGGTGTTGGTGGCGTCTGGGTTTCAGATGTTCATCTGGGCAAAGATACAAGCATGTCTCTCCACCTTCTTCCTTCCTTCTAATGTTTTCCATCTTTTCCTGTTACCACCTCTTTCTTTTTTTCCTTTTTGACATCTGTTCCATTATGTCGCCGTGCAGCCTTCACGCCTCCTCCCCCACTCCTCCCTGCTCACTGCTGTGTGTATTGTTATCTCTGAGCAGTTGTCTCGTTTTGAGTCTTGATTCTTAAATCTGAAGAATCTGTAGGTAACCGAACGCCTGGAAGCAGATGTGGTGTTGACTGAGCACAGTGAGTGACGGGAACTGATGCTCTGTAAATGGTGACGGAGAAGACGGCACACTGAATACCATGTGGTTTAGTGGCTTTGCTTCCTTTTCAGAATGAATGATCCATCTATCATTTGATTTTCCTGTTCCAGAGCCGTCACACCCTGGGAATGTTTCCCTCTCATCCTTTTGTTTACTTGTCATGAGGATATCCATCATATTTTTGTTTCCAGCTGTGACTTTTTCCCTAAAGTGACATGCTGTTTCACACACAAAATGGAGTCCAGCTTTTCTAAGGGAATAACAAAAAAGTTCTCACAACTGTTGAAGGATCTGGGGGAGTAGAACAACAAGCCTTCTAAATCCACTCTCAGCAAATCAAATTCCCTCTTACACATTTCATCCTCCATGGTTTCAAGCTTGAACAAGAGCCTGAATTTTACTTTGTAACAATTAAATGAAAGCTTGAATGCATTAAAAAAAAAAATCATATTTCATTACGGTGCATGGGTGTCGGGGAGAACACAGTCCTGGTTTGAATTGTACCTAATGGGTCGGTCAGTGTATCCTGGCTTGGGCACACTTCTACTGTGCACCACGTCACCACGGGTTCCCCAAGGCTCCAAACTAGGACTTCTTCTGTTTGCCATATACACCCCCTCACTGGGCCAGGTCATTTGATCACATGGCTTCTCCTACCACTGCTATGCTGACGACACCCAGCTCTATCAATCATTCCCACCTGACGAAAACTCCGTCTCAGCACCAATCTCAGACTGTCTCTGCTGTACCGAACACAATCCATCCTGGTCAGTCTATGCTCATCTCCCACTCCAGCTACTGCAGTGCCCTAACCTTTACTCGGCTTGTGCTGTGAAACCTCTATAAATGGTCCAGAATGTGCAATGGTGGAATGACCTACCAAGCTCCATCTTCAAGAAACTCCTGAAGACTCGGATCTTCAGAGAACATCTTCTACTAGCTCCTCCCTCCCCTACTCTTCACTTCCCTCTATGCTTGTACTCTTTTCCCACCCTGTCACCTCTGGCAGAGACTAACTAGTGTTTGTCCCTCTAAGTAGTTTGTTGTTGTTCTCAATGGTAACTAATGGCGCTACGGACTGATTGGTAGGCTGAAGTCTCACGCTTACCTACAGTACAAGCCTCTGATTGGCCTGGAGGTTGTCTGCGTCGTCTGACTCGCTGCTGCTGCAGAATGGCTTCCTGCATCTTTCATGCCGTTCACGGAGCTGGTTCAACACAACTGGAGTATATTAATTATAATCTCCACGAGGTTATACGTTGTCCGATCCAGTAGTCTGTTCAAACCGAGCAGAGAGGATGCTGATCTGTAAGCACCATTATTTATTTGACATTATCATTTGTAAGTCACTTTTAGAGAAAAGCCTCTGCCAAATACATAAACGGTGTTCTGATCACCAATCTATCAAATGAAATGGGGGAAAAAATCCCCTAAAACAGAAGTTTAGTTTACCTGAACTGAGAGCAGGAGAGGAAGACCAGTCTGTCCTCCAACAGCTGTGTGGTTGTGATGAGGATTAGATGCTGAGCGTCTCCAGATGTTGTGCAAACAGCTCTCAGTGGTTTTTCTCTGCAGTGGCTGCTCAGCTGACAGGCCTGAGCCAAGACGCTGGTTCAGTTCTGCTGGGTTTCATTATCAGAGGGAGGTTTCAGACGTCAGCAACCTCAACTGGGTCAGTCTAAAAGCTGCTTGGCTCCAATCAGGACTGCTGATTTACTCACTAATGTTTTCTTTAAAGCTTAAACGGAACATCTTGATAGGCATTTTATTAGTTTGGTCAGGATGTTCCTCTCCTGTTTCAATCAGCGTGCATGTTAATAGAAGCTTGTTTTTACTGCAGATTCTATTTTTAAAGATCTACGTTGAGCTTTAGGAACATTTTATGGCCTCATCAGTTTCAAACCTCTATGGTTGAAGTGAGGAAACATGGTTTCAATGTTGCTGAATTCCTTAAATGTTAAAGAAGCAAAAACATTTTTCTTGTTCTGGATTTGATTCAGATTAGACTAGTCTTTTAAAATTACCCATAATGCAGCTCTCCTCTCAAGACGTTCAGTCTGGTTTGCTCCCCTCACACCCAGATAACAGATTTGCTCGATGTTTTTGTTGAAAGGAGC
This sequence comes from Callopanchax toddi, assembly GCA_006937965.1. NCBI lineage: Eukaryota > Metazoa > Chordata > Actinopteri > Cyprinodontiformes > Nothobranchiidae > Callopanchax > Callopanchax toddi. The sequence continues at coordinate 167,484 of SSNR01000323.1, read as the reverse complement.
TAATGTTGCTCTCGACATCTCAACCTTGGAGCCATTTCTTGGATTTGTGATTCAAAGTTTCCAGATGTTCTGACCTCGTCTGAGAAAAGAGGCCTAATTATTACAGCAGTTCATTTCTGAGGTTGCTCCTGGTCCCGGATCACGATCTCGGGGTGTCGTCATGGAGACGAGGGTGTCTGGTTTGGGATCCATGGTGTGTGATCTCTGTTGGTGTATTCATGCTGTGACCTTCAGTGTGCACTGGGGCGGACCAGGAGGACAGCCTGCAGACCCTCAGCTCTCTGGTCTGGGAACACTTACAGTTGGAGAGTGCTACTGGAAAAGGGAAACCTAGATCTGAGCTTGGATAAGCATGAGAAAACGGATGGATGGACTCTTACAGCAGGACCATTGTGTCATCCTTCAGTTTGAGCTCCCAGTGTTTCTAATTCCCATTAAACTAACTGGATTCTGCTCGTTTCCGGTTCATAACATCCACTTTTCTCATCAGTGGTCACACATTCCCAAAGAGACAGTTTAACGGCCCTCATGTGGTCCATGCTACAATTAGCAGTCAGTCATCCTGGAGCTCTGAGGCTCTTAAACCCCCACCCACCCGTCCTGATGCCACACCTCTGCCTGCTCTTTGTAATTTTCTCCTCTCTTGGCTGCATGTGGGCTATTTTTGTTATTCAGTGGCTGATTGGTGATTTCTGATCTTGTGGCAGCCTCATGTGACAAACCTCCAGCCTGCTAACTGTGAAACTGATTTGGGAGGAAAAAGAGGCTCAGCAGGAGGCTGGTGGAGCGTCTAAAGTCTGCAGATGTTTGTTGCATTAAATCTGAACAAAGTTGAAGGTGGATGTTTGTAGATTAGACTTTATATTGGGTGGGTTGTTGTGTGCTAAAGGCTGGGTGTTGTGTCTGGCCATGAATCAACCCCCCCACAGTCCTCTGACCTTGTCTAGTGGCTGATAATGCTGCAGGGTGAAGGGTGATGATCAGTCACCGCCGGTGGAGGAAAGGGAGTCGTCTGTTAGTCGATGCGTTAATGTGTTTAAAGAGCCCGTGTGTGTTTTGGTGTCGAGGTTTGAGTGTGTGTTGGGATCGTGCCAAATCCTCCAGAAACCTCCTCCTCCTCTGATGTCTGCTTTATTATAGGTTAGCTTTCAGCTGCTCCAGATGAGGGTGCATCTCTAAATGAATACTTTGCTGAATGCTGCAGCACACACCAGGATATAACCTCGTTCAGGACGTCGTCGTCACACACTGAGGGTTCTGTCTGATCTCATGTTGGTATTTAATTAAAGCTCGTAGTTTGGGTTCAGATCAGAGTCCTGATGTTTTGTCTGTTTGTGCTCCTGCTCTGGTCGCCTCCTCAGTCCGGACTGCTGAACAATGCCAGACACACACACACACACACACACACACACACACACACTCACTCATGTCCTTGAAGCGGTTGCGTGTGTTCACAGCAGGCTCTATTGCGTCGGCTCACGTGGACGGAGGACCGCGCTCAGCGCCGTGGGGCTGGACGTGTGGGCGTAGCGGACAGGACAATGGACGGGTTGGTTTGAGGTCTAGGAGCTTTCTGCTTGTGTGGTCGCCACTTTAACTGAAGGGGGACTTTAGATGGAAGCTTCAGCCTTTTTGAAGTGTTTGTGTAAAATTTTATATTATCTGACCCATTTAGATCACTTCCTGAACAAACATTTATAAAATCTGAGCTCCGGTCTCCTAAAAATCAGAGATTATAGATGTTATTTTATAAACTTTTCCACTTTTGCATTAAACCCCAGATCGGGGCTATTCAATAGGTGGCCATTTGCAGCCCACATATTTCTGGCCCTCCAGCCATACAGACATTTTTTTTGCATGGGTGTGTGTGTGTGCATACGCCCCTAAACAGTTTTTACGTTAGCTAAAGGCTATCAAAGCCTAGCAGCCTAAGTAATATGAATCAGTATGTGTGACACTATATATGTGGTAAACCAGGTGTGTGACATTTATTTATTTAGTCGTAATTAGGCCTCGTTTTATTAAAAACTTGCAGCCAGTTGTTTTACGTTTCTTCTGCTTTGATTCACATAAACTAGACTGAAGGTTTTCTAAAGAGCTCCATGTGACGACTGGAGCAACGTTTATCAAACAAATGTTTTAAGCAAAAACACAACATGACGCGTAACGTCACTGGGATGATCCTGAAAACGTTAGAAACTTCCCCCTGAATGTTTTTAGTTTCCCTCCAGTTCCAGCCCTACTGGTTTATCCTCTAACTGATGTTCCTGCTGGTCTAATGGATAATCTCAAATCTTAAATTAAGGTTAAATAAAGAAAGAAAGAAGTTAAATAAACCAGTTTTCTGTCCTTTTAATTGCAACTAGTAAAAAGTACTGAAGGATTGTGAAGTTTGTACCTGGTTTTGTCGTTTTTCTCTCCACCAAACCAGGATCAGAACAGTCAAATTAAAATCTGTCGACAATCTAAAAAACCCACACCTTTTCTGCTTGTCCTGAAGTCTTTAAACTGTAAGCAGAACGACTCATGAGCTCATGAGAACCAGAGGCTGCTCTCGTTAGTCTCATCTGGGATGTCACCGGACTAAACGAGGGTTAAGGGAAAAAGTCATTGTTTGTTCAGAGTAAATCCCAACACTCACTCTGAGCGTTGAGTTTTTTCAGTTTGAATTTCAGACGTGTATGTTTGACCAGTTGCTTCAGACTGGGATCATGTGACTCTGATGTGACCCCCAGCAGGTTTCTATAGTCCTATTGGACCTTTTGAAGCAATGAAATGCTTTAGTTCTGATCGTCATCGTTTCAGCAGAAACTTACATTTTGTTATAAATTTTAGATGACCAGGCACAGATTTTCCACCTGTTTGAGTATTTAAAGTCTGCTGTATCTGCTCCTGGTTCTCTCTCTCTCTCGCTCTATCGCTCTCTCTCTCTCTATCGCTCTATCAATCAGACTCATCGATCTGGAGGTTAGGAGCAGAGCTCAACTCCTTGTTTTCAAAGGTTTTCATCCTCGTTTCCTCCACTCCTCAGACTCTCCTGCTCTGCTGTGGATACATTTGAGGGTTGATCCTCCTCGCCGGCCCCTCCTCTCCACCATGTGGTTCTCATTATGGCCGTTGCATTTTTCCCTCGGTCGTCTGTGTTTGTGTTGCGTCCACGAACGAGTGTGTCCCTGCATATTTCTGTAGAAACTGGATCCGTGGCTCACTGCAGCCTGAACACGAAGGCTCATGTTTGACCTTTTTACTACCTCTTTAGAGGATCTAATGTTTTATTTGGACTCCAGCGGAGCTTAAAAACACCCCTAAAAGCCACAGCTATGAGCTGGTTTGACTGATTTAATCGTAGAAGAAGAAACTCAAAGAAACGACCTGAAGATGAGGGAGGAGAGGGAGTTTGTTTTTCTTTACTTGACTGGTCCGTGTCCCTCTGTGAGCCCAGTCCAGCCTTAGAGGGCTCAAAGAAACCAGTCTGAAGCTGGTCGGATGTTACAGGACTCTCAGGAGGTTCAGGTTGTTCTCCTGAACTTTTCAG
>SSNR01000323.1:58949-158949 GCA_006937965.1 Callopanchax toddi | reverse complement strand
CCCCCCACACACACTTCCTGTCCTTTACACACCCTCATATTATATTCCATCCTTTTTGACTTTATATGTTGAACTGCACAGAGAGATCAGTGAGGATGGGAGGAAGGAGACTCGTCTCTCCCTCCCTTTCCTTCCTTTTTATCCATCCCTCCTCAGTTTCTCAGCTCTGTCCTGCAGTGCCGACCTTTATGTGTTGCCATAGTTACATTGAGGCACTTTTTCCTGCTTCAGTTTTGGTTTGCTGCGTGACGTCTCACTAACTCACTCCCCCTCCCTCCGGCCCAGAGCAGATCCTCTGAGTAAAGCTGGTGTTTCTGGTTGTCGGCGTCGTGGCTGTATTTATGTGTCTGAACCGACCTGGTAGACCTCCCTCCTGCCTGATCAAACCTACAAATACAGGTCGTGACCTCCTCAGCTTCTTCCTTGTCGGTATCGGTAGAGTCGGTCTGTTTTTGTGGGGCTGGATCTCGGAGAAGCTGATGTTTGTGCTTCTGTCATGCCAGGCGGAGTGTGTTTGTGTGAGCAGGCCTTACTGCCCGTGTTGACTGTAATATAAGTTAGAGTGGAGCTGATGAAGATGATGTAACCGGTGGGACAGCCCCTTTCATCTCGAGCGTAGAAGTTTCAAATGTAGATGTTCCCTGTGCCACTCTAGCTACGTTCTCATCCTGTTGAGCCTCAGCGAGTTTCTAGCTAGCATCAGAGAGGAGAAGAACTGCACTCGCACAAGTCGCTGAAAGAGAATAAAACACTTGCACAGTTGGATTCTTTGTTTTTCTATGTCCAAGGCACAGACATTATCATGGAGTGTACAGCAGGTAGCAACTGTAGAGAGAAGAGTTAGAGATGCTTAGAAAGCTGCTTTTTAAAAACTTCCTTTGACCAAACGTGCACCTCAGCCTTTACACAGACCAAACCTTTGATACTGGATGAACTTTGACCTCGCGTTAAGCTGAACAGAAGTCTGGTGCTACTAACGATCTCATCTCCCCTCCAGGCCACATCTCAGCCCCTCGTCCACTAAATCTGCTGCTGCTTTGGTCTGACTATTTAAATAAAACCACATTTCTTTGCTTCTGTTGGATTTTTATGTAAAAGGAGTCAAATTTGGACAAATCAAGTCATGTAGCACAAATAGTCATTGGATCATTACCCTTCTCTCCTCGACACATCCATTAAAACACTTCTGATGTGGCAATCAGTATGAAACACCAATCACTGTATTCCTGTGAAATGATTGTATCCCGTCTCAATGTTTCCCTGGTTTTGAGTTTTTTAATGAAGGGTTAAGAAAGTGAACTAAAAAGCTTTTCTCCTCTGAGAAACCGATGTCTGAAAGCTAACGGCGGCCGAGTCTTGGAGGTGGAAAGATAAACATGTGGTAATGACTGTGCCTTACGCTTTGAGTTTTCTGGCGGTAGGAAAATAAAAAACGAAGTCCACCTCTTTTTGCTTGGAAAAACTGGAATTTCCTTTTGTATTATTTTGTACAATTATTTTTTTGGATATTGTGGAGTAATCTCTCTTGTGCCATTGGTTCACCTGAAATCTAGCGACCAATAAAACTGGAATTTGAAATGCAGTACGGCTGTTTTCGTCATTTCTATCAAATCTGAGAAGTTATTATTCAAATCTTAAGTTTGTTTCCTGGTAGTAAAAAAAATTAAAGGGCTACTTCTACTCAGTTTGGAGAGTCTTTGTTTATTTTTGATCAACTCTACAAGCTAATGGCTAATCAAAGCAGGGCTAGGTCCAAAGTGAACTGAAGTCCTAAAACCACAAGTTTAAAACTTCATGGCATTCATTGAACACGATTGAATAAACCTTTACATTGCAGTTACATGGTTCTTGAAGCACAGTTAGCATTAGCAGTAGCAGCTAGCTGTAGCACTTCCAGCACCGCCAGGCATTTTGATGTTTCTCCAAGAAAAACCACATAATCCTTTTTGACTTTGCCAAATGAAGATTATAAAATGCCACTCACATAAACTGTGAAATATTTTTAAAATCTGAGATGACCCTAATCTGCCTGGTGATTAGCATCCTGTGTACTAGCTGCTAGCTTGTCATTCAGATGAGACTAAATGTGTTTTCCAAACTGAGGCCCTTCAAAGAACCAGACGTTAGATTTATTCGGTTCAACTAGATACCCCAGAGATCAATACAAAAAATTAACTCGTAAACAGTCAAAGCTCTTAACCCTCAATGTGGATTTCTTGAGACGTTCCCCCATGGCCCATCAGCCCCTCTGGCTCCAGCCTGGAGGTCACGTGTTGTCCGCCTGGTTTCGTGTTATGAGAAAATTCCTCCCTCCTTGCATTTCTGTAGACGGTTCGGTTGGTTCTTGTCTGCTCATTCCTACAGTCCACACGGAGTTCCAGTTCATCTGAGCTGTTCTAAAGATTATAAATATGTAAAAATAGAAAATATTCAAAACATGTTTATCCTTATTCGCTGTTAAAAACCCAACAGTTTCAATACAAGAGAAACATTTCATGATGTTTCTGAAGACTGCACAGGAAACGCTACAGCTAACTGCTGCTAATGCTGATTGTGCTTGAAGAGAACCAAAGCGTTTTCCATAAATGACTAAATAATACAATGTTTACTGACATGTAATGGTGTAGTTGTTTGATGTTGGAGTTGTCATTGGGTGTTGGCCAAGATCAGATTAGTGGTTAGCTCCTTCAGAATGAATCTATTATTCAAAGAGTCATCTCATAATAACCCTATCAGAAACTCATTAAATGTTATAATAAATTAGCAGCCTCTCATAATTCTCTTCAAATTTTCTGTCTAGTTGAACTTCACAGTTTGCTGCTGAAGGACTTTATATAAAAGGTTGAACACTGTGAATTAAAGATGGCTGCTTGACTCAGAAGCTTTGGTGAAAATGAATCATGCCTGGTTACAGTTGCTAAGCACTGATTGGTTAAATTCAAAATGTATTTTTTCTAAATTCTTTGATTCTGTCTGTATTCCCAGAACAGTCTAATGATCATCATTTCATCTGCATACTTTCATAAATCACAGCTTATTCTTGTAATCATAGCTTCATGTCTGGGCCTCCCTCCAGTTTCTGACCACAGCAGCTCCGTGTGTTGTCCCACTTACACACACACTCGTGCAGAAACACACACACACGTTTTCCTGTCTTCTCAATAGAACCTTTGTGTTGAAACATGTATCCCAGCGCAGAAAGGGCAGCCCCCTCCACAGATCCACACTCCTCTCAGGGTGGTAATGTAATGATGGAGCCTCTCTAATCTAGTTCCCTCGTCAACTCCACAGATCCCAGAGGAACACGGCAAAACAAACACACACACCTCCCCTCCCCTTCTAATCTCCTGCCTGCTTTCACCCTGTCCTCCAGCGATCCCTCGTTTTCTTTCTACTCAAAAGATGAGTCACAGAAAATGTGACCCAGATCTCAGGAATGGCAACAGCGGTTTGTGGGTAAAGTGCTGGCTGTGTCATAGAGGGAGGCTGGATGTGGAATGGCCGACGCTGCCTTCTCCTCCCACACTCGTTACCATGGAAACAGCAGCTGCCAGTGTGTGGCATCGAAGGGGTGAGAGGAGTCAAAAACCTTCATTTCATTCAAACCACAGCAGCTCAGGTGGGGGGTGGGGCAATGCAGAGTCTAATGATTAGGATGTAGAACCAGGGGGTGGGGGTGGGGGTGGGTCTGCCTTTCATCACAGAGCTCATGGCTCTGCGGAGCTTCTGCCCCCAACCCTCATTCGTCTCCATCAGAGCTGGTCTCTAATCAGATCTCCCTCCCTCGTGTTTCACCATCCCTCACACGTTTAGCTGGTCCGGTTCTGGGTCAGTGGGTCAGTCGGGTAATCTCTTTAGGGGACGGGAGAGATGAATAGCAGGGCAAGTATCTAATCAAAAAGAGAGGGGGAGCTTTCTGCATGCTTCCATGCTAGCAGGCATCAGCATGTCCTGTTCTGTCAGCTGGTTGTGATGTTAGCCACAGCTAAGCTAATGTTAAAGTCAGCTGCTGATGTCTAAATCAATACTGGTAAAAAAAAAAATCACAGCAAATATTTTCTAAACCTTTTCCCCACCGTCAAGTCTGAGGAAGAAATGAATCATTTCAAATATAATCCTGATGAAAGTTCCCTGAACTGCACTGGACGTGCTAGCTGCTGCTGCTAACGCTAATTATACTAGAAAATAACCAAATAATTTAATGAAAATAATGTCATGTGAAATTGATGGAAATCTAAAAAGTTGTAAACATTGTTTGATGAGCTGTCTTATAAAAGCATGAATCTACTGTAGTTTTCTCTCTGCTAGTGCTAGCTGTTAGCTCATCAGGACAGTCAGGTTTAATCTGTTTCTACAAACTTAGGCTGTTCAAAGATCTATTTACTAAACATTTCCTCAGAAACCCACTTCAAAACATCTGAACTAGGCTGATTTTATCGATGGTATGATCAACAAATGTACAATTATCGATGGTATGTGACAGTATAGTGTTTTGGTGAAGATCCAGGTTTTAACTTTTATTTTTTCAGAACCAGTCAGAGGCAGGAGCTAAACCACTGCTCTGGACATTAATAACAAACCATTAACAATCCACAGACATCCCTAAATAAAATTCTGAATTTCCCAGTATAGCTAATAATTACCACTTTTTACATTTTTATGAAGTTTTTTATATGAATTCAGAAATTACGCACACATTTTATTAATTTCTTCCAACAGCTGGGCGGAGATATGAGCAGCTGCTCCAGGGTCACAGCTGTAGCAGCACACGCTCATTAGAATAAATACAGGCTCTTAAATAGACACACAAACCAAAACACACAAAAACAATGCCAACAGCGGCGGAGCGGCCAAAAGCATCAGGGGAGCAAACGCTGGCAGACACCAGCGGTCCCCCAGGAGGAAACTCACACATGGATGTTCCTCTATGTTAATGAGGACTGGAACAGACGTGTTCTTCACCCTTAAAAAAATAGAGGAAAATGCTACGTGGGTCTGAAGGTCGTCTGAGTCTCCATAAAGATTTAAATTAGTGAACAGAGAGGCCCATTAATCCTAACAGGAAGCTGAGCTGTTATTGGTCCATGCCAGGTGTCTCATTGGGTAAAGTCTGGTTCACTTTAGGACAAACTGGGCAAAAAATGTAACTTTATGCAGCACTGATGTTGTTTATGAGCTGTTTAAACATTGTTCGATATAGTCTGATAAAATGATAAAAACAACTTCGACAGCCTGCTTAGGTTCAAACATGTAAACTGGTATTGATCCCATCCCAACCAGTGAGCCTCCTCAGAAAGAGCTGAAGGTCAGAGGTTGATAAGAGAACCACATCAGGATGAGATCCTTCCTGGCACCAAACTCGAACCCCTCCACATCATGACTAGACATTCTGTCCTTAAAAGTTATGAGAGGGCAGAGTCCAACCCTCACCGGGAACAGGTCCGACTTACTGCCGGCTATATGGACCAAACTCACACTCCTCTGGTACAGGGACTGACTGGCCCTCAAACTAAAGACCATCCACCCCGTACTCCTGGAACGCCCCCCCCACAGGGTGCCTCTGGGGACACGATTATAAGCCTTCTCCAAATTCACAAAACATGTGGATTGGTTTGGTAAACTCCATCACCCTATAAGAGCTGGTCCACAGTTCTGAGGTTCAACTATCAGCAGAGTGCGATTCAAACCCTCTGGTACCATTTCTAAAAATGTGTCCCACCAACCCTGAGGAACTGCCTCCAACGACCACACAATGTTGCAGAGACGTGTCAACCATGACAGTCCTACAACATCCAGCCTGGAGGCAGGAGTTGAAGAAAGAGAAAGAAAATTAGGAGTTTAATAAACGGAGTCTCTTTTCTGTAAGGGTTCCTCCTTTTCAGACGCTCGTCCAGAACCAGCTGCTGTGGTAAACCAAAGAAACCTCACAAAGCAGAAGAATCGACCTTTTACTGTTTTCAAACTTTAGACGCTGTCAGTCTGAAAACTGTTCAGCTTTGATACTTTTGAAGCTAAAAATGCTGATTAGTGGTGTGGAGGAAAACAGCTGTTATTTCTTTTATAATTTAAGTGAGTAAATTCCTAAAATTATGTCACAGACTCTGAGCATCATGGGTGACATTATTCATGGGAGCCACAGTGCCCCAAATGTATACATTTTAATGTATTTTTGCTCTTGTTGGCCTTCCGTAGACGTTTGCACAATAATGTAATGTCACATATTTTTGGCACTATTGGCTTTCCATACAGACAGTGAAATAAAGTGAAAATGTATCACTTATACTGAAATGTTGCTACACAGGAACTCTATAATTGTCCAAATGTTTCCTTAAACGTGTTTTCTTTAAATCCAGTTTTAAGGCGAACATGAAACACTTAAATATTCTAAACCTTTAAGAGTTGCTAACTTGCTCAGATTAAGTGTAAAAGGATTTCCTCGGCAGCTTTTGAACATTAAAACCTTTCGATCTCATAACGAGGTTTTGAGAACATCCGACTCCACCGTGTCTCTACTCCTCTCTGCAGTGGGAGTATTTTTAGCAGCAGAACAAATCTTTCAATTTCTTCTTTATTTGTCCTAATCACGTCAGCTAATCCAGGTCTTTGTTGTCTGGATTAAATAAATCATTAGCTGATAATTCTCTTTAAGTCCAGTTTAGTGCGATCCAGTCTGGGGAGTCCTGAGGCATCTGAACGGCGTGGAGTAAGAGGAAAGAAGGCTGACAGTGACACGCCGGGTCAAAGGTTAGAGGTCAGATTAGAGGTTAAGGCAAACTGGGCAGAATGAAGACGCAGCACAAACCTTTCAGACATTCAGAGAGAAGTGTGGTTCATGGAGACAACTTGGTGTGTTTTCTTACTGATGTAATGTCTCTGAGTGAAGCAACGCTCCAGCTGTTAGCTGTGCTTCCATATCACTAAAGCTGAGTGTAGTGATCCTGACTGGTGGAGGACTGGGTGTGATCCAACAGACGGAGTTATCCTGAAACACTCCAGGAGCCCCGGGCTGCAGCGGAGGTTCCTACAGTTTGAAGCAGAAACAGGAGACGGTGTGTGGCAAAGTGATTTGTCACACTCACAGCACTCTGCTGAACAAAGAACCCCCCACCACCCAAACCCCACTCAAACATCACAAAGCCTGGGAGACGCCTCGATTGGTGGAAACCCCCCCGTCCGTCATGTGATTGGTGCACAGCTCCTGGGCTCAGTGTGCATGAGTCAGCCCGTTCTCCAGCCCGACACGAGGGAGGAGGTGAACCTTCTCCTGGTCTGACGCCACGCAGAATAAGGAGACGATTTGAACAAAAAAAAACTATTTTATTGGAAAACTCTCACACAAAAGATTCTGAAGGGAATGCTAACTTTTCATTTTGCTTTTTATTACTCAAAAGTTTCTGTATAAAACTGACAGAACTGCCCCCGAGGCTCAAACTGTTCAGCTCGAGATTTAAAAGAGAAAAGAATGAACGTCAGGAACGAAATGCAGGGAAACAGTCAGCAGGACGTCACATGAGAACGGTGTGCTAGAAGCGTCTGTAGTAGTGTGGGGGGGGGCCGTAGTGCATGGGCAGGTCCATGTCCTGGCGGTGAGGGTTAAAGGGGGGAGGCAGGTTGTTGTTGTTATTGTTCATGGGAGGCAGCTGCTGCAGGGGGGGGACGTAAGGCGCTGGGGGAATGGGGGGGATGATGATCTGGTGGTACATCCGGCCCTGGGGGGGGGCTGGAGCGTAGCGGCCACGTGGAGGGACGAACAGCGGGGCTTGTACTGCTTGGGGGGGCGGAGGAACAGGGGGGTTCAGGTTGTGTGGGTTATCTGGAGGCGGGCCCACACGAGACCGCTTGCCGTCTGGGTTCACCTCCGGGGGAGGACCGACCCTCTTCCCTGAATTATCTAAAAGCAGAAGAAGAAGAAGATTCCATCTGAACTTCACAATAAAATACGTCTTTCTTCAGTTTTCTATCATTCATGTCAACAAAACACAAATAAAAGCCAGGAAACAGCAGGAATAGCTCGACACAAAAACAAAACGCAGCAGGAAGAAGAAGAAAACAGAACAGAAACGCTGTCCTACTTCCTGTTAGGACCTGGTCAGAAACACTCGCTGACCTGTACACTTCTTGTTCAGTTCGGCTTCACCCTCCTTCTGGATCTCCTGAATGACTCGCTCATCATCTTGCTGCAGAAACAGAAAAGAAACAAACATCAAAGTGTTTTAATGATTTTAACAAAACAAATCTAGAAAACTTCAGGGTGAATTCTGATGGGTGGCTGCGAAGCTGCTGCCTGAAAGTTTGGTTTGTAATTTTCATGATTTTCCTTTTTTCACAGCTGATGAGTGAGTTGTGAACATGAGAGGTTGTTTACCGTCTCTCCTAATCAAATTCTACCAGAGAAAATTAATAGAAACATAAAAACTTCAGGTCAGAGGAACACTGCTGCTTTCTTGGACAATTTATGAAAAAATAAATGAGTTGAGTTTCAGTGTTTGGGCGCACGCACCGTCGGGTCCGTCCAGAGCGAACACTTGCGACAGTGGCGGCATGGAGCGCCGGGGGAGCGGGCGTGTTGGCAGAAATGGTTGTATCCGGTGATAGGCTCCCTACAGAGATAACACATGAAGCTCCCGCAGCGGCACGACATGCGGTTGCAGCCCTCCGACTTGACCAGGCCCGTCCCACACTTAACGCACTTCCTCACACGAGCCGCCGTCATGCGCTCCTCGCTGCAGCACACAAAGACAACATGAGGTTAATGTTTCAAAGAGAGGCTTCACTAAGATAAAGGAGAAAATCAGGTGAAGAACCGAAGCTCTACGCCCAGATAGAACGCTGGTTTACAATGAGGAATCATAAAAGAACAGAACAACTCAGAAAAGTAGGTGATTTAATCCATTTGTCGACCCATCAGCCCTTTAAACCAACTGAACTTTGATACGTTTACTGTAGTTTAGTTCTGTTCAAACCATCAGACCTGATTCTTTTACCAGACCACTTCCTGTCTCTTTCAGCACCAGGAAGCCTGATGATCTGACAACAGGAAGCTCCATCTCTGGGCCTGCTGGGCTACAGGAAGCAGCTGGATCAGCTGCTTCCTTCAAAGTGTTGACCTGAGATGTTTACCCAGAATTCTCCTCTGTGAGAGGGATGTGGGGGTCTGGATGTGGACAAAAACTCAAAATGGGGAAAGCTCTGGATTATCAGAGGCCTCACTGTTAGAGCTGGTGATCTGAATTAACTTCAGAAGGTCTTCATGGTGGCAGATGTTCAACAGCAGGATTAAACCGTGGAGTCGTACTATGGATAGATCATTAAGAGTCACTACAGAAACAAAAGATGCTTCATCAGGTTCCTCTAAACTCTGAAAATGACATGGACTTTAGAGAAGGAGGGATTCTGTGACCCACTTACAAAAGCACTCTCATGCGGATCTCATCTCTCTCCAGAACCTGCTCACAGGTCTTCCCCACATGTAGCTTCCACTGGACGTGACACTTCCTACAGCTCTCCTAAAGACAGGGAGGGAGGGAGGGAGGGAGACAAGAAATCAGAAGAATGTCCTCAAAAGACCAAAGAACTGGCTGCACAAGTCTGAACTGATTCCACACAGTCAACAAAATACAAATTCATAAATCCAAAGATTTATGGTCAGACAAAACAAAGATTGAGATATCTGGTTACAATTACAAGACATTTGTCGAGGTGAGGCTTTCAGATCTGAGAACACTCAAGCACGGTGGTGTCAGAACCATGATGGGGGACTGGGGCCCAAAGTGGATGAAAATCCACCTGAAATCATCAGCTGGTGTTCCAACAGGACGATGACCAACAACCAGAACTGGGTTCTGATTGGATGAACAGGCTGACATTAAGCTCCTGCCATCCCAGAAGCTTAGAATTTGTGGATTATGCAAAAATTTTGAGTCTGTTTCAAGAAAACAACCAGTTTAGAGAAGGTCTACTAGTTCTGCTGATAAGAGGTTAAAATCAGCCAGAATTAAACTGAACATATAACAACAACATGCTAAGAATACTACTAAATACTGTGAGTATATATCTGTATGTGTGACTGTGAGTGAAAGACAGAAAATCTATAATAAATTCAGAGTCAACCCTTGTTTTCACACATTACTGTTATATGTTGTTTAATCACGCCACCCTGGAAAAAACAGTTCAAACCAACCATTAGAAACACAAATAACCCAGACACTCAGGTCCACGATGAGACCGCAACTGTTAGCTAGAAGGAAAATCATTTGTTCGTCCATCTCTGACATTCATCCTACAGCAGCACTGCAGTCAGAGTCGAAGCAGCATCTGTATGCTGCTACCGTCGCTGCTGCAGGGACTCGGATTAACCAGACACAGCTAGGTGCGGCTTTTTGGCTGCCAGTGTGTGCGACTGCAGAGAGCACGCTGCTGCCGACGGCTCGGTTGCCTAGAAACAACATCTCTACCCTCCTCCGTCTTCGTAAGGCGTCCAGGTGAATGACATCCGGTGCAGAAAGCTGCCACGCTAACCCTCAGCTAAGTGGTGACAACATCAATATTTGAGCTGCTCATTTAATATTAAAGAGCTGATGCAGCACACCGCCTCCTTACACGTCTTTAAATCACTGCTCGTCAGGGGTTGTGGGCCTTTTTTCTTTTTGCATAGGAGCTTCTACAGCATTTACAGCTGTGTCTGGTCAGCCAGAGGGTGGGGTCATGCATTTCACATGTTTCTGTTGGCCTTCATTACAGGATAGATGAGCACTCCTAAACAGCTCAGGAGGAAATTTAAAAAGGAAAATAATGACAAAGGATGAGACCAGTTTGGAGGTAAAGACTTGTAAGAGTTCATGAACAGAGGTGAAAACCCAGATCACACAAAGGGAGAGGCAGAGACAGGATGGGAGGAAGGCAGACCAGAGTGGAGAGGTACCGCCCCCTAGTGGTTTCACATGAAACAACAGGAGAGAGGGAGAAGCGTGTGTGGAGCTCTGTGACCTGTTCAATGAGTCGCTGAGAATCAGGAAGACACCTGAGTTCTTATAGCGCAGCTAAAAATACAGCCGGTGACGTGAGAGTCAGACCTGGGGCGGGGCGGGGCGTGTCCGACCGGCCTCCTGGGGTTTAGTTTGAATAACCTTCAACCTCAGATAAACACTCAACCACATCTGTGGTCAACTAAAGCAGCTCCGAGAAGTTTATTTAAATCCAGCGCTCTGTTTATCTTCAACACTTCAACTCCTGTTTCTCTTTCTGTTTTAGCAGCAGTAGAGACCAGAGAAGAAGACGAGCTGACAACACACTCACACACTCACACACACACACACACACACACACACACACACACACACACACACACACACACACACACACACACACACACACACACACACACACACACACACACACACACACACAGGTGGATCAGATATGTTGTTATACATGTGTGTGTGTGTACAGGTCAGATGAAGCTAAACTGAGGCAGGCGTCAGTATCTGGGTCAAATCTGAGCCGAACTACATTTGAAACGAGGGTTCAAATTATTTCCAACCAGTCAGAAACCAGTGGGGGGGGAGTGGGCAGTGTGTCCAGCCAATGAGGCGGCTGGGTGAAGGAGAAGTGTGTTCGTTACATAACGACGCCCCTCCCTGCTGGAGGACTACCACTGAGACAAAAACTACAGAGACGTTCTCGTCTCCACCACATCTGGAACTTCTTAATTTAATGATTTCCAGGCAAAGACAACAAAAAGAGAAACGCACAATCTGCAGACGGCAACACACACACCCTGACTCTCACACACACACACACTAAAGAGGCTTTCTGTAGCTCCAAGCTTGATACCAGTAATAAAAGATTATGACCAGTTTCCATTTTAATTTGATCTCAAACAAACTGAAGCCTAAATGGTTTTTACCGTTTTAATGAACTAGTCGAGACGCTTAAAGCATGTTGAACTGTGTGTGTGTGTGTGTGTTTTATAGTGAAGGACATCTGTGTGAGCCTCTGGCTCCGCCTACAGGCCGACGGGGAACATTACACACTAAGAGTGTAAAATAGATTCCTGATTCAGGTTTTAAAATAAAACTTCAGTCAGAGGTTAGAGAAAAACTCGTCATCAGATCGAGTCTGCAGGTTAAAGTGAGCTGGAAGGCTCCAACAAGAACAAATATAAAACAGACGTTAAATCTTAATAAATGACCACCTTTCACCTTCTTTAGAGCTCTGGAGAAAACAAACAGATCACAGCTTTTATAGGTTTCTCTAATTTTACAGTTTATAGGTATATTTTTGATGCTTTTATTTCATAAATTAATGAAACTTCTCCCAAATGCAGATGTTGTGTTCTCAGACTTCAAAATTCACAAAGAAAAGTTCAGATTTGTTTATAAACAATGCAATACTAAGGTACTATATTAAAAAGAGTTGCTGGAATACTACTGGTAACTGAATGCCTCTCCTGGAGAAAAACATTCAGCTCAGCTGTGATGACTCGTCACCATCCATCCTTCACTCAGTCACAAAGAGAAGCTGATTTTAAATAAACTTGCATTGGTTTCGTAATGTTTTCCAGAGAAGAATTCATTTGTGTTAGCTAATATGATGAACCAGGGGAGGGATTTGAACAAAACCTCACAAAGTCGTCACAGGATCTACAACTGACTATATTTTGGGAGATGATCAAATTTAGGAAACAATAACTCTGTACAATTTACAGATACTGAGATAAATCTGAGGTGGAATCAACTGGGAGTCAGTCACAAACACCAGGAGAAAAAACAAGCTCCCTGATTAAATCTAGACGTTTTTTATGGATAAACTGACAGAACCCTCTGACTCAATAAAAACACCTCGTCTGCAGGTACATGAGGATTAATCTGAACACCACTCTGTGCCAGGAGGATAACACACACACACACACACTAGTCATGTTGGAGCGCACACACCTCTGTCTCAGTGTAAAGAATAAAGACATATGTGTGTGTGTGTGTCAGACAGATAACAGAGTCAGACTGAGACTTTCCCACAAGCAGAAACTCAAGGAAACATGAGGAGAACATTAAGCTGTGAGAGTGAGAACAGACTAGATTCATATTAATGATATTAGTGATGGAGGCTTTTGACTGGAATTCATGTGACAGCGATGGTGGATCCCCCAGCATTCCTCAGACAGGAGGAGGAGACTCAGAGATAAACACAGAGGTGGAGACCTCACCAGATGGAACGACTTATCAGCTCATCAATC
Organism: Callopanchax toddi; assembly: GCA_006937965.1. Classification (NCBI taxonomy): domain Eukaryota; kingdom Metazoa; phylum Chordata; class Actinopteri; order Cyprinodontiformes; family Nothobranchiidae; genus Callopanchax; species Callopanchax toddi. The sequence goes on along the minus strand of SSNR01000323.1, from coordinate 145,715 downwards.
CTCCATCTCTCAAGTCCAAAAGGCTCCCAGGTGATTTATGCTTCAGCACAGGAAGCACAAAGGCTCCACTGTCACGACGGGCTGAATAATTTATACTGAGTCTCAACACTCAACACAGATTTATCAATCGGATGAAGCTGAGAAAATTCTCCTTCACAATCTGGTTTGTTACAAACAAAAATCAGAACCCTGGCAGAGACTAGAACTGACCTTGCGGCAGCGGGGGTTGGGACAGCTAAACAGAGACATGCCTTTGTCCAACAAGGCTGGGAAGTTACAAAATGGACATCTGCCAAAAGAAAAAGAACGGGTTAAGAAATGATAAGAAGTATAAACAGCTGTGTGTGTGCTTATGTGAAACAGGAAGCTCTGAGGAACCGATTGCAACAAATGAGTCCAAATGTTCCCTACCTCACTAGCTCGTCTGCACAGGTGGCCGCCACCGCCTCCTCCGCCTGCCTCTCGTTGTATTTACACAGGATGTTATCAGGCAGGACCTTCTCCAGCTCACACATGGGGTAGGAGCAGGGGCAGCCTCCCTCCATGCAGCTCAGCTCGGACTGGAACACACACACACACACTTAAAGTACAAATAATAAACCAACATTCACTGTGATCAAGAACAGATGATGCTCGCTTTAGAAGAACAACTTGACTCCTGGAAAGTGTCTCCTTGCAGTTTCTGAGCTTTTAAACTTGAGCTATGAATCATCACAACGTCTGGAGCTTCAGTTTTTATGATGACAGTTAGAATAAACTCCTGAATGTTAAAAATCCCTCCGTCATGAAAATGAACTCAATCCCTAAAAGCCCTTTCCATTTCTAAAGAGTGTGTGTACCTTCCCAGAGCCGAACACGGCCTCCTGAGCGTACTTCACCAGGCACTCTTTACAGAACAGGTGTCCGTCTGAACACTGAGTCATCTTCTCAAAGGCAAACTCCCCGTAGCAGCAGCCACACTCAATCAGCTGACCGTCCTGGAAAAACAGTCCATTACACACAGGTCATCTCTATACAATGATTTCATTTTAGGAGCAAAATCAATAAGACACACTAGAGGTTGTGTACCATGAAATATTTGATGTAAGCACTTGGTCACAGTGATCAGTAAGAATAATAAGTAATAAATCTGAAAGATAATCCAACATTTCCACAACAACCAGCAGCTGTTTAGCTCTCCTCTCAGAGCCAGCGGAGGTTACAGCAGGATGAAAAACTGTTTGACTAGAAACATCTTTGATACTAAGAAACAGATGATAATAGAAACAGTTTAGAGATGATAAAACACTAAAAAAAAATCCTTGTTTGGCTGCAAAAACACTTCAAGAAGTCTTAGAAAACTGGATTTAATCATCTGTTTTACTGTGCAGCAACGTTTACAAAGAAACGAGTCTTTATAGCAAAACGTATCCAACAGCTAAACTTTTTAAGCTGCAGTGAGCAAAGATGTATTTTGGAAAAAAACATTAAAAGGTAGTTTTCATAGTGGTGGTTGAATGTTATGAACTGATAAACATCTGAAGAAACCGTGAGAAACTACGCCTTAAAATTCACATAGAATTTAGAAATCTACTTTTTTCCCCTGTTCAGTTCTACAAAGTGTGTCTCACATGCACGCTCACATGCATGCACGAACGAATGCACGGGCAGCAAAGGATTCAGTGTCCAATCAAAAACACACAGTGAATCAACCCACTGAGTTCCTCTTAAGACAGAAAACAGACACGACTCAGAAATCTCACAGAACCTGATAAGAAAAGGAAAATCACACAAACCCAAAAAATAAACAAAGAAAGAAGCTAAAAATCAGTGTTAGGGTCTTATTGTGATAACGCACTAGAATAGTAGCTCAAAATACCTAAAATTCTGAGTTTAAAGCAGCACTCCGGAGGATTTCATCAGGAGAGCAGTTTTTGAATTTAGCGTCCAAAGGCTCCTCCTCAAAACATCTCGACACGCGCGTCCGGTCGCGTGTGCGCGCGTGCACGCGGCGCATATACTTCGGACATGAACTGTACCGCTCACTGTGTAGGGTTTAATCACTCACAGTTCACAATCTTATTCCAACAACACTACGAGGGTCTGATGAGCCCTCTCTGTCCCTGCTGCTTCTGATATTAGCTCTGTTAGCAGAGAGCTGCTGCTGGACTCTGAAGCTGAACTTGACTCGGCCCTGGATGAACTTTCTGACCAAAATAAACGCATAATCCTGTCAAGCCTTGCCATTCTGTGAGGTGAAAGGTTTAAAAATAAAAATAAATCCATCTTTAGCTGGAGAATGGGTAGGTTTTTAGTAGAAATGAGCCGTGAGTCCTCAGTGAACGGCTGAGACGGCAGAGAAACACACGGAGCGTCCTGTACGACAGCGCCCCCTACTGGTACAGGTTTGGTCGATGCGCGTGCATGTTGAGAGAATGCAGACATTTGAATTTCATTGGCTGAAAAATGTCGGCGGCAAGAAATAATGGAAAGGGGTCTCTAGGAGGAAGGAGGGTCTTCATCAGAATGACAGATGTTGTGGAACTCATCCCAAAGATCATAGTTTAGACCTGAAATATCATTTAAAACATTTAGAAAACTTTGATACAGAGAAAAATGCTCCAGAGTGCCGCTTTAATGTTGTATATTTACTTGAAAAAACTTGGATTTGGATACAACATGTTGATGATCTAAGTACCACCTAATGTGTGTATGTGGATTAGTATGTAGGTTCACAGTCATGTACAGTAGGGCTGGGACGACGCGTCGACGTAATCGATTACGTCAATGCGTAAAATACGTCGACGCAAAAAATGTGCGTCGATGCGTCATCGCTTTCAAAACAAACATGGCGCCAGTGAGTAAATCAGTCCACCCGGACTCGTAGTTAAAAAGTACGGGACTATTTTAACAGAAAAGGAAGCGAATCAGTCGTTTGTCGGCTTTGTAAAATGGAAATGGCCGATCATAAAAGTACGACGGTGCACCAGCATCTCAAGCGGCATCCAGGAGCAGCTTCCGCAAATGACAAAACACCGAAAGTATTCTACTTTTTTACTAACGCTGGTTTTTACTAGGGGTCCAACGGACCGTCACTGATCCTGACCCCTATGGATCGCCCTCTATAGTTTGGAACGCATGTGCTCCGGACGACGCAGCGCTCGCTAAATCATCTCCGACACTCTGCTTATCTGCTTGCGCGCTCTGAATCTGCAAATAATTCCCGTCTGAGAAAGACGTTCGTTTTGCCATCACGTATAGAGGTTCAGGCTGTTGGAGTCGGTCGTTTTAGTTCACCAGAACAAAGATCCCTGATCAATATCTGATCAAGTCTGTTGCGCGCCCGCGGAGCAGCTGATTCCTCTGTCTCTCTCTGTCAGCTAGAATAAATAGACAGATAGACAAACCAGACTCATCTATTTCTGTCTAAGATAACGTAGTATGTTGGGCTTTTATACGAGCTAATGGACGTTAATATAACCGGAGTTCTAGCAGGAGGCTCAGAGCAGCGCCTGGAGCGTCACGCCCCTCCGCCCAGCTGTGACCGCAGGGAGAGACTAGTTTCACAGAAACAGGTCTGTGACCCCGGAGATTTGCATTTAAGTCCATCTCCCTCATTAATTACCGGTAGTTTTAATATGATTCAATATTATTATTATTATTACTATTATTATTTATTGGTTAATATAGCCCTTTACAACAGTCAACTAGACAGCCAAAGTGCTTTACAAGCCTAAGTAAAAGCAAAAATACAAATAAAAGAATGCATTAAAAACAAACAAAACTAAGAATTAAAAGGAATCAGAAAACTGGAATAAAAGTCAGCACTACGGAGTGTTAAAAGCCTTCCTGAATGAAAACGTTTTAAGACTGAATTTAAAAAGGCCCAGGTCAGTGACTAGTCGTAGGTCCAATGGAAGCTGGTTCCAGAGTCGGGGTGCCGCCACAGAGAAAGCCCAGTCACCCCAGTGTTTATATCTGGTCCTCTGAACTTTTAGAAGAAACTGGAATGAAAATTGTATTGAAGCATTGGATTGACATCTTGAGTTAAATGTTGTACTACTACAAACTTTATTTTCAAGTTTTTAATTAAAATGTGTTCAAATGAAGAAATTTGTTTTTATTTCATTGAGATACTTAAAATAGCAAATGTCAAATTACTATACAAGTCAAATAATGGGGAAATAATCAGTAATCGAATCGAATCAAAATCGAATCGAATAGAAAAATGAATCGTTAGATGAATCGATGCATCGAAAAAATAATCGCTAGATTAATCGATTACAAAAATAATCGTTTTGCCCAGCCCTAATGTACAGGAGATTTTGCACATTGGTTGTTTTTATTTTATCTACCCGATTTTACTTTAGTCTTTTACATGTTTTTATTTCTGCATGGTGCTACAGCATTGCCCTTCAGAGCCAAAACTAATTTCTCCGATGGGAGACAAATAGAGGAACTTGAACTTGATTTTCTCCGATGATGTAAAGTCTTACATTTGCAAAACCTGGTCAAAGTTTCAATAGTTAAAGAGAATAAAACTATGATATTTTATGATATTGTAAATCTGCAAGAAAGCTTTAAATTTAAACACCAATCTGTGGGAGGCTCTTTTCCTGTACGATGACTAAATGTAAATAACTGAAGGTTGTGTGTGGTTCTTACCTTCTTATATTCATCTTCATTGACCTGAAGAGCAAGGAGGAAGTCTTCATGCTGGAGAGAGAATGTCACATTAGAATAAAATGTTTTAAAAATTAAATAAAAGCTAGAAAGATGTGACGTTGTGGAAAGGTTTTATATCAAACGAAGAAAAAGGCCAAAGAGCAAAATGATACTTACAGATCAGAGTTTTGATAAAAGAGAAGCTAGACGAGTGTGTGGGAGTACATTTAACACTGTGTGTACCTCTGCCCATTCCTTGGCCTTCTGCTGATAAAACGAGACCTCCTTCTGAACAGAAGCTTCAAGATTAGTGCAGATCCTGCAGCAACGGCGGTCGTTTTCTAGAAAGTACATCCTCCGTTCCAGCTTTACTGAGCCTGGTGGTTAAATAAGGTATTTGGTAAACCAGAGAGAGCAGTCTAAGAAACATATCCAATGTGAGGAAAGAATGTCAGCTAAGGTAAATGCTAATACTATGCAAAATCAAAAACTAAAGCAGAGAAAAGTCAGAACTGTTTATTCACCGTGCTCAAAATGAAAATCGATGAAGCAGCGCTCTGAGGAGGTTCTGCTCCGCCGTCTCTTTCCTGATGGGTCACCTAATTTCTGCCACTTCTTCACAGCTTCACATAAGGCCTTAGAAGGTTAAAAAAGAAACAAAAACATGTGTGGGAGGCAACAGGAGTCAGAAAAGAAGGAATTCCTTCCATTACTGAGCAGCACGGTGTGCTAGAGGCAGTGGTACCTTCCGTGTGATTGCATAGTGTCCCTTCAGGGAGTTCAGGGCCCACTTGATGTCCTGACAGCTGAGCATTCTGAAGTCTGCCATGAGCAAGTCGGCCGCCTGCATCATAACTTCAGGGCCCACTGAGCCCAGCTTGGTATAGTCAAACAGATCCTCAGTCATCTGAGAGAATGAACACACTCCATTCAGACTCAGACATGTGACACACAAACAGGTACGACTTCTCAGGGCCAAAACCGGTTCAGCTGCTGGTCTGAATTAGCCAATAATCAGCATGATAACTCAAAAATGTGCCTGCTTCAGGCAGGATGACACTAAAAACACCTGCACGAGAAGTGACTTCATCACTGCATCAACAAATCAGTTCAATCCTAAAAAGACAAATGTTTACATCCAGACTTTTTTGTAGAATTAAAACATTTTTCAGACTCTAAATTTGATGATAAACTATGAACAGAGCCAGGCTCCTGGTTATCAAGGTGAATATTAGACTGCTGAGATCTTACATCAAGTAAAAACAGGAAGGGGACAAAATCAAGGTTCCAAAATTCACTTCCTGCTCAGTGACCAAACTTTTGTGGTTAGAATTGTGTTCTGCAGATTAGAACCTTCACAGAAGACTCACCTCTGCCTGGGTCTCTCCTGACTCCAGCAGGATACTTGCTGCTGCAGCTGCCTCCATCGTTGGAAATTGAGGATTTTCTAACAGCAGGTTACAGATCCTGGAAACAGAACACATGGAACTTTATTTTAAACAAGTCAGAGTGGCTGCAGGACTTGACATTAAACATACACATCACACTCACATAGGTCTACTAATCTGATTATTAAAGAAGGTTCATGGTTCTTACGTATTCAAGTCTTTGACGTTATTTTTCAGGATCAGTTCTTCTATGTAAGCCTGATGGGCATCTGGAAACAGGTCCAACTGTAGAGGAGACAATAAAAAGAGGTGAGAGACGTTCCTAGTGTCCAGAAAACTACACAGTGTGAGACTCACCACACCAGTGATGAGGGCTCTAACTAGTGGAAGCTGGTCCCGCCTCTCCTGTGGTGCGGATGGTCCAGGTCTTGCATCCTCTATCTGGGGAATGTCCTCGGGAACAGGGGGCACTGCCACCAGACCAGGAGCTGGATTAACCTGCTCAGGGTTTGGGGCCAGAATGTTGGGTCCTGGAGGGTTTACTTGGGGAAGCCTGACGTGGCCAGGTTGAGCCACGTTGAAGGCCTCCAGTGGAGGAGGATTGGGACCTGGTTCCCCGGGTTCCTGACTCCCCAGGATGATCCTGTGACCGGCCTCTGGAGGACCTAATCTCTCTGGAGCAGCTGCTATTAGAACTGCAGGAGGGACCACAGGTATGATCTGAAAGTTCTGAGCAAGCTGAGCTTCAGGCTGGGCTGCAGGCTGAGCTGTGGGTTGGGCTGCAGGCTGAGCTGTGGGTTGGGCTGCAGGCTGAGCTGTGGGTTGGGCTGCAGGCTGAGCCGGGGCCTGGGCCAGGGGTTGGGGTTCAATCTGGATCAGGTTGCCCTGCATCTTATTGCATGACACCAGCTGCAGAGGCTTGTGGTGCCTTTGCTGCAGCTGATTCTGAGTTATAAGAGCAGAAGCTTGGATGCTTGGCTGCTGAGGAACAGTGAGTACCTTCACCTGGATGATGTGGGGCTGCACGGATGTGGTTCTATTGAACTGTGTCAAAGTAGCAGGATGAGACTGAGCATGTGCAGATGAAGTACTGGCCTGAGCGTTGTCTGGCATTGTTCTACTTGTACTCGCCTTTTCTTGAGTCTTTGCTGATGAACAGGAGGCTGTTGCTGCGGTGGGAAAACGCATGGCGCTGGTGGAGGCACTCGTCTGACGATCCTCTGATGATTTCTGGGACTGAGTGGACGTACTGGGCTGAGACTGGAAAAGAATAGTCGATGAAGTGGCACTAGCCTTGGCGTTTGTGGAGGTAGATGGAACTGCGTGGGGCTCCATGTTTGTACGTGATGACACACTGTCCTGGAGCTGAATGTGTTTGAGATGCTTTGGCTGAGACTGTGTGTGTAATGATGATGATGATGATGTTGATGGAGCAGGCTGTGGCAGTGAGCGTCCGGGTGAGCCATGCTGCACTGTAGACCGAGTGTGTGTGGCTGGTTGGGGTGTACTGGCATCTCTGGAGGTAGAGGGAGCAGAGCCAGGATCTCCCGTGGGAACAACAGAGGCTGCACTGCTTTGACCCACAGCCTGACTTGGGTTTTGCGGGATCCCGATCCATATGGCTGCTTGACGAATTAGAGGTCTGCGCACAACAGTTGGAGGCTGCAGGAAAACACATAAAACAAAAGTATGAATGGAAAACACATTACACCATTATAAAACATCTAACTGTGCTGAGAAAGTAAAAATGTCTGAGTGAACAGCACCTCCAGAATGCTGATGTCATCGTCATCATCATCTGGATCATCCGGGACAAAAACTGGACTTCCAGGAACCAAAGCTACAGGTTCCTCATCCGAGTCATCTGAAATGGTGATGAGCTCCCTCTGAGTGCTACGGGAGCCTGCAACAACACAACACCACCAAGCAGAACTTACACAGACAGCATCATAAAGACAGTAAATCATAGGAAGTCAGCGTTAAGACGTTTGGATTTTAGTGCTTTATAACAATAATATTAAAGTCAAATATTAGGTTAAAGCTACAGTCTGGAGTGACAGAGAATTTTTTAAATCCAACGTCCCAAAGTTTTTTTTCCAATGGGGTGGCATGGGAAAGCAAAGAAAATCAACACCCCTGTCATCCTCTACTCCTTAACTCATTTACACAGCTCCTTCCCACATGGGTCTGAATAAACATAGAACTGGGTTCTTACACCTTCTATAATTCAAATTCAGGAACGTTTCTAGTCAACTTTCTAAACTTTTTATGCACTTTATTGTTGTGACAAATACTACTCCTAACAGGGCCTCTATACATGAAAGCATTTGTTAAAAAAACCAGACCAAAAAAATCAGATAAAAACACGTCAAATAGCCTAAAAGATCTGTCTGCATTACAAAATGAACTACTTGTGTATATATGTCATATATATATTGACTAAATTACTAGACCTGAATTTTGAGCAATCATTTGTTAATAAAAGTAAAAAATAAAGAGCAATATTCACTGAGCGAGGGTTTTCTTTTAGCTTAAGCCTTTTTTAATCACATTTACACAACTATAAAACACAGATTAGTGGAGCCACATGCAGATTAAGAGGGGAGCTGAAACTTTCTGAGCAGTCTTTATTTACACCAAGACAACTAAAAAGAAAAATATAAAATCAGCGCAGTTTATTACAAAAGCAATTAAAATAAGAGTTTCAAGCATTTATAAGAATTTTATTTAGATTTTAAGTGCTTTTCAAGACAGAATCCAGTATAGAAGCTTAAAGTGATCGGTTAGGTCTTTCCAAGTGGGTTTCTGTGAAAACCTTATAAAAATTAGAATCTTGCCCATTGCAGATACTTCTATGAACAACATCAGTTTGGAAAACCAGACATTAGCTGTGATTAGATTGATAGGCTAAAGGCTAGTCACAGTGAGGCCAGTTACAATGACAAATTCTGCCAAATTAAACTCTAATCTCAAAAATGTAACAGTAGTTTAAACACTATTTTGCAAACCTTTAGCATTACATGGTTGTTTAAAAAAATTCTAGCTCTTGTTATTATTAACAGTTAGCTACATGTAGCACTTTCAATTAGATCATTATTCATAATATTTCTGACAGAATAACAGTGAAATATGAAGCTAACTGCTATGAAACTTTTGAGGTTAGAGTCGTTTTAAGGCTTTGGTCATGGCTCTACAATGACTAGCTGTTATCTAATCTGTCCTGTCAGAACTAATCTCAGTTTCTCCAAACTGAGTTTGTTCAAAGAGCCATCTACAAAACAGTAATTCAGAATTCCTGAATTGTTTAACACTTCACTTGAATATTTCCCTACTATTGGAACAAGCTAACACACTTAATACCTAGCTAAACAAAGTGCTGCTAGAGTGTGAATAAAGTGAGTGTAGTATATATTAGTATATATGACACTGGCTGCAGGGTGAAGTGTGGATGTGATGATGTTTCTCACCTTGGCTACGGTGAACGTTGAAGCTCGCCAGGAGGATGACGTCTTCCTCATTGCTACCATCTGCCATTGTGAAATCCAACAGATTTACTCCGTCTGGAGAAACATCTACTTCACAAACACAGATACACACAAATCAGAGCTTCACTAAAATAAAATCAATGTATATCATTTTCCTACAGAAATAACAGGCAATAACTTGAAACAAGTCCTTTATACTACAACAGGTTTATTTTCTCTGTAAAGACGTGGGTTCCTGCCATGTGACTCAAGAGAGATGCATTTCACATGAGTCACATTAAACAGATTGAATATTAATGGCGGAATTTCCCTAAAATTCGACAAATGGTTTCATTTTTAAATACGTGAATTGTTGTCAAAACATTAACAGAAAACAAAGTTGAAATTCTCGCCTTGACCAGAAAAACAATCGGGGTTAGCTGAAATAAAAACATGAATTTAAGTGTCAAATTAGCAAAAGATAGCGTAACAAAAGGGAAGCTTAAAGAAACAGAAACGCACAAAGGAGAAGGAATTTTTAAAATAGAAATCAGACAGGATGGTGGCGAATCTGGAAGTTTATTTTGCATTTTAACGCAGCCAGTTCCAAACCAACATGTCATTAAATTATCTGCTAGATTTAACCGATAGGGTCGTTATGGCGTTCCCACATTAGATCAGGAATGAAAAATCAAAGTTAACTCTCACAACAAATAAAACTCGCTAACACAGCGAATGATAGTCAGTTGTTGTATTTGCTACAAAGATTTCCGCCACTTTAACCACCTTGACATTAGGTTAAACACGACTGTATTAGAACAAAGTTTAAGATAGTGGAGTTTAAAAACGAAATGATAATTGTTTCCGTTCATACACACATACAGAGAGAAGGAACCCTGCACTAAACTGAGCTAACGCGCATTAGCTTTGCTGCTAGCTAGTAGGATAACTAGTTAGCTAACTTGCCAGAATCTTTAGTCATAACACTGCTTCAAACCGACCGCACACACTGTCAAATGTAAGATAAAAAAACACAAATAAATAAATTTACAACACCTCTAGCTCTGTCGTGGACCTTCAAGTCCGTCTTCTTTACGTACTGAGAAACCGAAGCTATATCGAAACAAACTGCCAAAACAAGAACAGGATTTCTATCTCACGTAAAGTGCATTTCGCTACGTAGGCGTGGGGGATTCTGGGAAATGTAGTCTCAGGATGATTCGCACCCACCTGTGTTTTTGAGATATTTATGGGGGTTTTTAATATTAAAAAAGATAAAACTTCCTGCTTACATCATTGAAATTTCACACCCTGAAACTGTAAAATGTTTCATTACTTATATTTTGTTTTTCTGTTCCTTTTACAATTTTTAAAACATTTATGCAGTTTTTAACTTATCTTATTTGCATGTTTTGCACTGCAGAAAGTGTTGCTTTCATTCTCATTGTTACATTGTAACTAAAAATGAAATTTATTTTCAATCTTAACCTAATAACTTTTATATAAACTACACATTAATGTAAAACACTAAAATTCAGCCTAAACTTTTTGCTTGATAGGGCTTTTATGGGTTGATTTTCTTTTTTTTCCCTTCTTTCATATATAAAAATTTTTTTGCAGCAATATGTGTATCAATGCAAATCTTTGACACAACTCACTGTTGTGATCTATTTCATCTGTGGGGAAAAAACAGACAACAAATAACACCTGGATAAGTGATTCATGTACTGTATTTTGTGCATATAGGCACTGAATGCATGGAATGAAGTTTAAAAATAAACTTTTCCTGTGACAATAAACTCTGTTTTTGTTCAGCCATGTTTGCATTTCTCTGATGCAGTCCTGACTGACAGAACTGGAGATCATCAGCAAAACTGTGAATACAGATTAACAAAGTGGATCAGAAAAAGGCTTGATGATGTAACACAAGAAGGATGCCTTGAGATGATTTGTACTCAGTGCAATTCCACGCACAAATGTATGACATAGAACCATCCAACCATAGGGAGAGTTATGAGAGAATGCACCATACAGTACATGGTATTCATCCCATTAACTGACCACTGGGTTTAACGTGTGTGTGTGGGGGAAGCTGCATTAGATCTCTGGATCAGTGTAACCCAGTGGAAGCACATTTCAAAGAGGACAATAATCCACTTTACTCTGAGCTACAGAGCAAATTGAGACAAAGAAGAGGAGACATCAATAAGTTGTTGCTTCAAAGAGAAAGCTTCTACGTAGTTCAGAAGGTCTTCATCAAGAATATGAGATCAGACAATTCCTGTAATCATAGGGTGTTTAGGCTTGTTTAACATCTGTTTGGTTTCTGAGGTTTTTCACTGTGAGTCACAGTTTGTTTCCATGTGTGATTGAGTTGCTTCATTTCCTGAAAGGATGGATTCTTGTCCATCAGGGAAATATTTAAAACATGTGGGTTGTGCACTGTTTGATGAAAGGACTGGCACTTTACTGACTGGGCGTGGTTGTTTTTATAGTTTGACCTGAAGAAGGTCCAGTTTGGATGGAGATAATATAAAGTGTTAGACCTCGTATTGATCTAAATTCAAGTTGTTCATCACTGATGGGATGTGAATGTAACCACCTTTTTTACAACCAGGTAACCTAAAAAACTGCTACAAACATTCTGCACAATACAGTGAGATGAATTTAAATAACACAATAAAAAAAGACTATACAGATAACAGAATGGTGGATAGAGCATTAGAGCTGGGATATTCAAATTTATTGGTGGACACACAGATGGAGCACACATAGTGCTTCACCTCAGCGCTATCAAATAAACAAACCAAGTTTAGCATTGCTTTTTTACAATTTAAATCCAAAATTTGGTCAGAAAAATAATTTCAAATATCCTTTGAATAATAGAAAGCCTATTTGTTGAATAAAAAAAAAGCATTTTGAGTGATTTAAAAGCTGTTGTGATGGTAAACTTGAACATAAGCCTCCATATTGGACACTGGTCACTCCCCACACAGACGCCCACAATCACATTCTTACATTAAACGTTAAACACATATTTCAGCGTTCAGACACGTGTTTGTGTGTGAAAACATTAGGTTCAAAATTTGATTTTTATTGCTAAAAATGGAGACATTTCCCAGACTTGATCATAATTTATTTATGAGTGTTAAATAACTTTCAAAAGCCCCCCCACACACACTTAGCAAAAAACAAAACTTGCTGTTGTCACAATGTAGAAATGGCAAATTAACATGTGTTTAAAGAGATAATAGAAAACAAAATAACACAAAGATTTTTATTTTCAATTTAATTTCTTTTAATATAATCTTATTTACATAGTATTTTTTCATAAATGTTTAGTACATTGTAAGTTACAATACTTTTGCATCCATTACACAGTGAAATCAGACCATAGAAAATGCAGACTGAAATAATACTGCTTAACAGTCTTCAATCTACATCGTTTTTCTTGCTCAAAGTTTTATTTCATTCTCCTTTTATGGAGCTTTAATGACTGAAAAGAGATTCATTCATGGTGGTCTTCAGGATGATGTCAACTACTTCTAACATTCAGGGTACAGGAATTATGGGTATTATGAATAAGAATATGGCATTATGGGTGATGCAACATGTATGAAAGGCTGAGAGATTTTAATATACATGTCACTGATGGCAGATTCATAAATCTGGCTTCATTTTCCATCTTGTGTCATATTTAGACCAAAAATGTTAAAAGAAACATTTACATTACCTCAAAATAAGGTTGATTTTAAAATAAGGGCTGAGAAAAAACTATTTCCTCCACACTTTAATAAATGTAACCAGGTGGTTTGAAACACATTTTCATACACTAACAAGTTTATTACCTCCACAGTAATGTGGATGTTAAAAGTAACAAAATTCAATAAAAATCCACTTTGTGGATTACTTGCATTGCATGAGAATTGACCCTTCAACTCTAATCGAGGGGTGATTAAAGTGATAATATGCAGTTTTGCTTGTTTTGGGCTCCCTCTGGTGTCAAACGCCTAAATCTGTTGAAATGTCTTCTCAGCCTTCATAGCTTTCTACAGGAGCGGTTATTTACTCCTTCAATGAAATCAGCTGTGTTCAAGCAGGGGGAGATTGAAAATCAGGAATCATGAGCTAAAAACACTCCAGCGCTAGCATAACAGCTAGCCACATTGGGTTAGCCTAACCCTCGTGAGACACGTGACTTCCTGGGTACCGTGACGGCGACGGAGATTTTGCAATCGTGGTATTCCGGATGTAATCACCAGATGGGGCTAAGTGACTTTTCATTAACTCTGTAAAGAGTCAGATTAGCACAGACTGGCTCAAGGAGAAGATTTAAAAATATGAAAACGTTGCATATTATCACTTTAAGAGATTAGTGAGGGCTCATTGTAGAGCACATAGCAGCTTGGTCAGTAATCACTTAGTAATAAATAATAATAAAACATCAGAGTGGATCAGAGTGGTCGCAGATACAAAGAGACAAAAACAACAGAGAGGCTCATTTCATCGGTTTTATAGCATAACTGAGCGCCATGCCTGATACACACACACACGCACGCACGCACACACACACACACACATATGCATTCTCATACATTCTCACTCTTCCACATGCACACACACACACACACACACACACATCCAGGACAGTGGTTAAACATGAAGTCAATGAATCAGCTCGTCAGAGAAAAAAAACAACCGTCTCTGTTTGCAGGCTCTCGTGTGATTGGCTGAGACTGGAGTCAAACTTGCTGTGGTTAGACATTCTTAAGAATGACATCATAGCTTGTTAAAACTGAAGGATAAAAATGCTTCTTCAAAACGTTTGAAAAATTTAAAATACTTGTCTTTTTTCCTCCTCCTCCTGCTGCTGTAGCTGCTGTGCTTCCTCCATTAGCCTCCAACAGCTTTGTGGTTCGGAGGTGGCTAGAGAGAGTGTGTGTGTGTTCATGTGATGCTTGGCTGCACCGTATACTCGGAGTATACGTCTGTTTGTGTGTGCGTATGTATCAAACAGTTGTGTGCAAGCGAGTGTAGCTGTGTGCACGTCGACTCTCTTGGTGGAGCGGTCACTCCACAGCAAAGCCGCAGGTTTCCTCCACAGCCGTCAGCAGTTTCTCATAAAGTTTCTCGTAAGTTTCATAAGGAGGGATGTCTATCCGGTTAAAACTGGACACAGAAAACATGCATTAGTCACTCAGAGCACATGACACCAAACAGCACATATGGCGCTGTGAAAAAGTCAAGTGTGTTACAACCATTTATTTAAATTAAAGGGGCTATTGATTTTTCACATAGGGCCAGACTGGGTTGAATAGCTTTAAATCATCATTTGAAAACTGTATTTTATATTTACTCGGGTTATTTTTGTTTGATACAGAATTTTTTTTGCTGATATGAAACATTTAAGTGTGACGAGTCAGCGAAAACAGAAGAGGAAACACTTTTTCACAGTGCTCTATGTGTCCTTACCATGTGTGAGCCTTCGGTAGGTTGTCTGTGTTGGCGTCTATCAAATGGATGGTGAAGAGCCTTGGTCCTGCAGAACCTGTAGAACCTTACACACATACATTCTAGTTATTACTGCTCTACTGTGAGAAACCAGTTATACACCAGTCTATAAACAGGAAAACATTCGCCAAACAGGTCAATTCATCTCTTTAAAGGGATAGGACTGACATTTTCAGGTGTGTTTCTGTGTAAAAGCTTCCTGAATGGCCTCTGTTTGGAGAAATAGTGTTGACTTCCTACAGGACTGATGGCTAGTCTGAACACATTTAGGGTCCTTCAAATTGATTTTAATTCCCCCCCCCATTTTTTATGTTTTACTTTTTCTGAAAAACACAAACAGAAATTTTTTTTACTAAAGTACTAGGACTGTAGTAGGAGTAAGAAAAAAAGGGTGAAATTATTTTTAATGCATAATTTTACTGTACTTTTGTTTGTTTTGATTGAATGGTACTATCTATTTTTATTCATCCTGATTCTTTCATTTTCACTCCATTAATTAAAATGCCTTATTTTTAAGCAAAAGTAGTTTTTAAGAGCATATTTCACTGATCTGTGTTTTTTCGGCTCATTTCTAGTCTCTGGCATTCATTTATAAATTAAAACTGCATTCATCCTCCTCACACTCTTTCTAAGCACCAGAATTCATGCTAGCAGCCTACACACTGATTAACTACGTGTTTATGCATGTGGCATTTTCTTCAAGCTTTCTTTCTCTGTTTATTGTAGTATTATGTGCCAAGAACCTTGCAAAGAAAGACTTTTTACGTCAGTGTTTTTATGCACTATTATTATTATTTGTTGTAACAAAAAGAGAGGCGGTGATGTTGAGTGTGTGTGTGTGTGAGTCTCTGAGTCCGTGCATGACCCACCCTGCAGAGCTTTAAACCCCTGTAGGGGCACCCGGGTGGAGCCTGTGACAAACTGCAGGAGGCGCCCTCTCCTCTCCTCACTGAAGTCCTCCACAGCCTGCCAGAACCACCGGACCACATTGCTCTCACTGGTGCAGTGCTTCAGGCGGGTGTTGGCCTTCCAGTCGGCGAGGTCTATCTTCCCAAGTCCACCAATTATTAACTAGAGAGGTTAAAATAGAGGGACGAGTAGAAAACAAGATCAACACAAACAACACATAAAAACACTCTACATGCACTAAGTCAGTCGTTGAGACATTTACCTCAAGTTCTTTATGGTCAAAAGGTTTGAGGAGGTGCTGTGGGATCAGCTCACTGAATCCCTTCTGAAGAGCCAGAAACTGAGCTTCAATTCCACGCATGAACCTCCAGTTCACATACAGTCTGCAACACAACGTAAACAGGAGCAGAATCAGTAAATAAAACCCAACAGAAGACGTTCTTCAGTAAAGTGGAGCAAATAAATGCACCAACACACAATCTGTTCCCACCTGACGTATTCCTTTTTGTTCTCCTCCATGACGGGGATATTGCGGCCGTTAGGCTTCAGTTCATGTTGTGAGAACTTCCCAAAGGCGTTGTGCTCCACGCAAAACGTGTGATCGAGGACTGATGTGATGTCGTTCTCTCTGCACAAAGAACAACAGAGTAAAATGAAAAGTACGCAGGTGAAAAGTGGAAGCAGCAGGTTAACATCAGACTGAGCTGATCTGAGAACAGCACGTTTCCTCACAGTATCCAGACGAGGCTCTTATGTAGCTCTGGGTCTGTGGTCTCCAGGTCGTTGAGCTGGATGGGTTTGCCAAGCAGCTGCTTGTAGAAGGGCAGCGTGAAGCTCCCGTTGATGTAGTGACTGTGGAAGACCGCCAGGCCCATGACCCGACCCACAAAGTGGAAATATGACAGGTGGTCCTTAAAGAAACAGGGACCGAGTCAGTCAAAGAGTCTGGATTTACACTGAGAACTCAAAGTGCGTGGCAGGTGGAACTCACAGGGTTGATGGAGGAGTCGGGGTTGATCTGTAGTGTGTAGATATTGTCTGTGGAGTACTGGAACAGGCCGTAGTAAGGGTTCAACATTTCATGGCACAGGAGGTACAGCCACTCCCTAAACACAAACAAACCAATTATTAGAATGAACGTTTACACATGACCCTCCACCTGAACTTAGGACTGATTTCAGTTTGAGAGTTTGTGAAGAAATGCATCACTGTTCATCACACAGAACATCAGAATAGCTAGATTTACTTCACACTGACTGCATTAATACAGCACTCAAAATACCACAACTGTTTATACTAAAAAGAAAAAGATAATTTCTTGTTGAATCTAAAGAGAAATATTATTATTATTATTAACCTTTATTTAGCCAGGAAATGTCAAACTGAGTCTCAGAAACTCTTTTTCAAGGGAGTCCTAGATTACCACCTATAGGGAATGTTGTGATCTGTGGGGGAAACTGGAGGAAACCCACACATGCATGTAGAGTACATGCTAACTCCACGCAGAAAGGCTGCAGCCGGGATTCCAACCGTGACCTTCTTGCTGCGAGGCCACAGTGCTAACAACTGTGCCCAAAATGTAAATGTAAAACTGTAAACAATCACTTGTATGCTAGGGTGATGGAGGGGTCACGGAGTTTGCCCAAAAAACCCACTGTGTTTTTGTGGATTTGGAGAAGGGTTATGACCATGTTCCCAGAGGCATCCTCTGGGGGGCGCTGCAGGAGTACAGGTGGATGGTTTTTTTGTTGAGGGCCATTCAGTCCCTGTACCAGAGGAGCGTGAGTCTGGTCCACATCAGACCTGTTCCCAGTGAGGGTTGGACTCCTCCAGGGCTGCCCTTTGTCACCGGTTCTGTTCATAACGTTTATGGACAGGGTTTCTAGGTGGAGTCGTGGTGTGGAGGGTGTCGAGTTTGGTGGCAGGAGGATCTTTTCTCTGTTTTTTGCAGATGATGTGGTCCTCCTAGCTTCATCAGGCTCTGACCTTCAGCTCTTACTGGGGAGGTTCACAGATGAGTGTGAAGAGGATGGGATCAGGATCAGCACCTCCAAATCTGAGACCATGGTACTCGACTGGAAAAGGGTGGTTTGCCTCCTCTGGCTTATGGTTGAGGTCATACCTCAAGTGGAGGAGTTGAAGTATTTTGGGTCTTGTTTATGAGTGAGGAAAGGAGGGAGCAGGAGACGAGACAGATGGGTCAGAGTAGCATCTGCAGTGATGCAGACGCTGAAGTGGTCTGTTATAATGAAGAAGGAGCTGAGCCAGAAAGCAAGGCTCTTGATTTACAGTCTAATCCTCACCTATGGTTAAGAGCTATGGGTAAAGACTTAAAGAATGAGATCACGGATACAAGCGGCCAAAATGAGTTTCCTCCGCAGAGTAGCTGGACTCAGCCTTAGAGATGGGGTGAGGACCTTAGACATCTGGGAAAACACCGAGTAGAACTGCTGCTCCTCTAAATCATGAGGAGGCTGAGGTGGTTTGGGTCAGGATGCCTTCTGGACACCTCCCTGGGGAGGTGTTTCGGGCATGTCCCACCGGCAGGAGGCCTCCTGAGTTGACCCTGGACAAGTATGAGGAAGTACATCTTCAGGCTGTCCTGGGACCGCCTGGGGGTCCCACTGGAGGAGCTGGTGGAGGTGGCCAGGGAGAGGAATGACTTGGAGGAATTCAGGATTAACTGGGAGTTTTTCTGCCAGGTCAATATGATTACTGCACAACCCGCTCGACCGCCCGAGCCACTGCTACCCCCTTCCTTTGTCAGACTTGATACAGTTTGAAGAAGACATGGAAAACTTTCAGTGAAATGATAATAACACAAACAGGCATCAAAGAGAGACTACCGTCCCACATGTGAATAGGAAATCACCTGGCCACGCCTCCATAATCCAGACCCTCCTCTCCTCTGAACTTCACCATCAGGCGTTTCTTCAGGTCTTTGGGCCTCATCTTCATTATCTGTCGATACGATTCCTATAAACACACACAGATATGATAATATAATAAGGGACCAATGACTACATACATCATCCACAGAGTTCACATAAAAACCAGGTTAAATAGGTTTGAGCTGCTTTTTAAAAAGAGACCACCAAGTCACTGATCTCAGACTCAGGGGTTCCAGAGTGTGAGTGTGAGTGTGAGTGTGAGTGTGAGAGTGTGAGTGTGAGAGTGTGTGTGTGAGTGTGAGAGTGTGAGAGTGTGAGAGTGTGTGTGTGAGTGTGAGAGTGTGTGAGAGTGTGTGTGTGAGTGTGAGAGTGTGAGTGTGTGTGTGAGAGTGTGTGTGTGAGTGTGTGTGTGTGTGTGTGTGTGTGCGTGCATGCGTGCGTGCGTGCGTGTGGCACAGCAGCAGATGACCTTTAGTCTATAACCTGATAAGCTACACAACCAGTAGGTTTTGATCACTGGACCTCAGGGATCTGCTGGGGCTGTTAGGATGTACAAGTTCACTGATGTATATTGGTGCTTGTCCATGTAGAGTCCTATAAACCAGAACCAGGACATTGAAATGAACTCTGAAATTTAAAGACGGCCAGTAAGGCTGGAGGAGTAGCAGGGTGCTGTGGGTGTATTTGGAGGAGTTGGTCTGAAGTATTCTGAAGCACCTGGAACTGTTCCAAGGACGTTTTGTTTGACAGGTGAAGAGAGTTGCAGATGAGAAGAGAAAGCAGAGCAGGAGACAACGGAATGCCAACTTAGCAATATTCCCGAGATGATAAAAGCAAGAGTGAACCACAACTGACATGAGCATCTAGAGTAAGAGCTGGGTCAAAGGTCACACCAACATTTCTAACAGAGGGTTTGGTAAATGAAGCAAAGCACAGATGAGGATTTTGGTTTCGTCTTCATTCAACTGTATGTCCAGTTTTTAATAGTCTAAACACGTCTGCTACATCTGTAGCTTCAACGCCCTGGGAGGCTTAAAGGAGATAGAAAATTGATTTATCATCAGCATAAAAGTTTAGATTTCTTTAAAACAGCTCAAAATGTTGGAGGGAGGAGATAATACTGAGTTGTAAAATACTTCAATCAGTAGATGCAGAACCTGACAGAAGCAGAACGGTGGAACCAGGGGAGAAAATCCCAGTTCATTGTTGGGGGGGGGACATTAAACAGTAAAATTTTAGAGAGAAATTTCTGAGGGGGACACTAAAAAATGATTTTTTTCCCTAAACATTCTTACATAACATTGAGCCATAACTGTAATTATGATGTAGCTAATAATTATTTATTAGTCCATATCCAAGCTATCTAGGATTTTGATGCTTCATCAGAATATTTTTCAACAAACTGCCTCAATATTATTGGGCTCTTTCAACTTGGTGTTTTGATTAACTGAAAAACAACTGGATGTTTTTATTTTTCTCTCTTCTTCCATTCTGACCTGAATATTAAAGCAGCCAGACGACTGCACAAACACCTGCCTACAGATTATTATTAAATTGAGGAGAGATGCAACACCCAGCTACAGATAATGTCTTTAATTAGTCTAGGTTGAGTTTTTTTTTTTTTTTTCTGTAAAAGAAAAATGTTTCATATCCAGACACTAAAAACAGTCCCCAAAACGTCTGACTTGAAAACTGACTTAATTACAGAAGAATAAGAAGTGGAAATTATCAGTCAGATTATTAGAAAATGAAATCTGTTTAACAGAACACCTTAGTCAAAGTTGTAACTACAAGATAAAAACTAAATAAAAAATACAAATTTGGAACAGAAAATCTGATTTTAATTAATAATATCTGACATAAATGAATAAATCTGGATAAAATCTGTCTAGAAACGTCACTGGCAGTGAGGCAGGAGGAGGATGGTGTCTCAGTCCTCTGACTGACTGTCTGTCCCCTGTCTCTCTCTCTCCTGTCTGTCTGTCCACTGTCTCTCTCTCTCCTGTCTGTCTAAGGACGAGTTTGAGTCAGAAATGTTATCAAAACTTTCTGCAGACATTCGTTTCTCCGTTAAAACCAGCTCCAAGCGGCGAGTCGCTACTTTTTTCTCTCTTTCTTCCGTGAACAGACGCAGCCTGCACGGTAAATGCTGCGTTCACAGACCGATATAAACTCAGGACATCTCAAAACCAACAACAGACAAGACGTATTTTACACAAAACAATGATGTGGATTCATGTCTAAAATAAATCTGTATGTGATTTAGTTAGTGAAAAATCAACCAAACATCCGACGGTGGTGGAGCGGACATCGACTCTACAGGGACAACCAGCTGCTGTGTTTATGTTAAACAGGCAGCAGACTTCACATGAAGGAGCTGAAATACAGCTTTTCATGTAATGGAGGAGCTTGTTGAACAAGAGAAACAATCAATAACTTTTTAACTGATCACTGAACGTTCTAATGCCCTAAATTTTAAAATAAACTCCATCATTTCGTCCTGACCGGTCCAGCTCTCTACCTGTGAGGAGCGGAGCAGGCAGCGAGTCGGAGCGGCCCCTCCCATCAGGGAAACGGACTGTACCAACTCACTGTGAGGATGGCGGGGGGGGGGGACTGGACATTTTCAAGAATCATAAATCTTAAAGTTTGTTTTTAAGTAGCACAACTTGTATTGGACTTTCAACTGCCGGTAATGTAATATTTAAATAAAATATGATTTTTGTTTGTTGGGATTTTGGAGGGGACAACTTTATGTGAGGGGGGGACATGTCCCCCCCGTGATTTTCGCCCATGGGTGGAACACATCTCATCATAACTCTCAAAAAAGAAGGTGCTCGTTGAAAAATGAGGAACAATGCTATAGCATTTGTTCATTGGTAATCTAACAAATCTGGGTTTTTCTTAACAATCCGAGTTTCTTTACACTTTACAATGAAATTTAGAAGAAGGGAGTCTTTTAGCTGCTGCAGCTTCCTGTGTGTGTGAGACCGATGAGATAGGCATGGAAGGTGGATGGAGATGGGCTTTAAATGTGATTTCTATGCAAAGAATATTGGGGACACTTTTTCTCACCTCAAAGATCTCCTCACGGGACACCTCGATGCGACAGTGTCCCGCTTGAGGCTGCTGCAGCGACAGCTCATGGCGGAGCAGCTTCAACTTGTGCACCAAGTCTCGCTCATAGCGAACCGCCACATCTCCATCTCCTCCGCCGCTAACTCCTCCGACTCCCCCCTCCTCGACCCCCATGTCCATCTGAGGGGCCTGGGGGGTCTCCTTCACCTGGGATTGCTGGCTGGAAGGTGGAGAAGAAGCAGAGGGGGGGTTCAGACTAAAAGGAAACATGATGAAATAGAAGAACACCAAGAGAGCAGACAGGATTACATACTGTGCATTTGCCCCGTGATGCTAAATCTCCCATAAGCCCACATTTCTGTAAATCACACCACTCAGCAGTGCTAACAGAGCTGATGAGTGTTAGTAGGTCACATTCAGTCCAGACGCTTTTCTTATTTACAGCAGGAGCAGATCAGAGTAACAAGAAACAAAATCTCAACACAACTAAACCTTTACCACCCTGGAAAAGACCAAGTCGCCTGTTAAAAACAAATAAAGGAAGTCAAAATAAAAATAAAAATCACACCTGATGATGGTGTGTAGACGTGGGTCTGTGAACTGTGTGGTCCGGTTGTTGTGGTCCACAAAGTAGATGCGGCCGGATACAGTACTTCGGACCTCCCAGCCCACTGGTAACGGACCCAGTTCCTCACAGCTCACACTGGCTAGGTCCCTGCACCAGAAACGGAGACAGTGGTGCTTTAAGTCAAAGTCAACATAGAAAACAAGACTAGATTTGTACTGACTGTACGACCTCATCACATCTCCTACATAAAACACCGTGGAAACATAAAAACGACAACCTGATGTTTGTTATGGTTCAGGATATTTGTTCACTGTAACCTATAGTTTTCAGACATTTTTTCATTCATTTCCTCGTTTGTTCTGCCATTTTCTTGATTTTTATTCTTCCTGATGTTATTTCTATGAGGTCCATCAGGATCCTTGTTTCCTATTTTCAGGTTATGTTTAGAAAACAAGTGAAGACCGGGCTCTAGACTAATTTTTTGCACTGGTTGCACCGATGGGCCTACATTTTTTTCTTAGGTGCATTGGCACAAAAGTTAGGTGCAGCCAAACTTGCAGGTTTATAGGTTCACTTTAAAAAGAAATCTCTGTCCAAATAAGTAATATTGACTCCTAAATGACTAATTAACATCTAGTAAACATAAAGTTCTTTATTTGAAGCCGAATCGTACCAGATGGGTAACCTAGTGAAAAAGTATTTAAAGTGCTTCAATCAGCTGAAACTGTTTTGGTCTCTGATCTTTGGCCTTGGCTAGAACTTCAATATTGTAGGAAAATATTACAATGTACAAAGCTAATAAAATTAATACCTGACCAATAAACATTTAGAAAATGTTTTAGAGCAAATAGTTCTAATATAAAAGAACTGAAGTCTAAAAAACTTGATTTAGAGCAAAAGAGAAGGAATTGAGTATTTCTGTAAACACTGTAAAATTATGGAAAGAATCAAAATAATGAAATATTATTTTTTAAATGTTTTAAAACAAAAGGTATGAGGTCATTATGAAAATGTAAATGAAGATGCGTCTGAGACTAAGTTTGAAAATTAGAACAGGAATGTGCTGGAAACTGATTTAATGTCCTTTTGTAAAAAAAAAAAAAAAAAAGGCAGAAAACAAGATTTTTTCCTCTCAGCTCCTTTTCATTCATATTTATTGTGTGTGTACATTCTGTTTGCTCTTGTTTTGAATTAGTTTCATGTCTGGAACGTGTCGCTGCTCTCAGGCTGCGCGCGCTTAGCGACGTATTTCTGAATCACTCAGCGACGGCATCGATGTGTCCCATAAGATTTATATTTTCGTACTTCTGATTTAATATGATTCTGTGGTTGAACCACGGTGAGACGTTCAGCGTAGCGTTTTTTTTTCTTCCCTGAATCACGCCGGTTCCTAGGCTGCAGCTTCTAGAGCGGATCTCTGATGAAGCAGAGCTTCTGCTCGTTTGACGACTCATTCATAGATTTTGACGTGTCCCTTTAAGATTTGTATTTCAGAGTATCTGGTCTAATGCATATCTGTTGTTGAAACACAGGAAGACTTTTTTCTTCTAACAGCTGGTCGCACCATGATAATTTTTAGTTGCACCTTTTAGAAATGCGGTCGCAGTCTAGAGGCGTGGAAGATATAAGGTCTTACCGTGGTATTCGGGGGTCATGCCAGGTGCTGACCCCTGTCTGTGTGTGAAGGAAGTACACCTGTCCCTGAACTGTTGTTCGCTGCTCTGTTTTTAAGAAGAAAACAAAAGAAAAATGACAAACGGATCCTGTTAGGTTTGTATCAGTTACATTGCCAGTTTTTAACTGACCGTATCCCTCCGGCAGGTCTGGCGGCTGATGTCCGTGAGGTCTGTTCTGAGGTGTGTGGCCGTGACCTCTGGAGTCCTGCCCTCTGATTCGCTGTGACTGAAGACGGCTTTCCTGACCCGGGGAGTCCAGTCGGCAGTTCCCGCCCCCCGCAGCACCAGTGGGGTCCGAGTAGGGCAGCGGTTCCTCGCTGAAACATCCCTCAAAAACAGGCCTGCACAAAACACAAACTGCTTTTTAACTCAGAACGATGATAAAAAACCACAATGTGCACCAAAACAACCCTGATGGTGACTGTATTTAAAGGTTGGAGTATGATGATATCTGTAAAACCAGCTGGCGACACACTCACGCATCATTTTCCAACAGTCCTCTACAGTCTACCACAGGGCCGCCGCTGCCGATGCGGTCTCGAGTTTGTAGACTGACTGTAAACAACAAGGATGACGAGGTTAAAAAGCCAAATGTGAGACAGAGCGGAAGGGCAGACAAGAGAAACAACAGTCTGGACAGATAGTCTTACCTACAATCTGCCCCCTCACTGCATCGCTGTCAGAGGGGTTCAACTTACATAGATCTAAACGCTGGTCTGGAAGAGGAAGGAAATACAGGTTTGATGTGAAAAATGAGGAGAGAGAAAAGTATTTAAATTATAGAAAAACAAATCGAAATTACATCCTGTGTCTTTTAGCCTGCTGATGGCATTGGAAAGCAGCCGTATGCAGCCCAGAAACCCCGCCCCCTGTCGTTTATGGATCTTCTTATGGTTCCATATACTGATGGTGATGGAGTCTGTCTTTCCAATGTAGCTGGAAAAAAAATTAAAGGTCAAAAAGATGATATTCTTTATAGTTTCATTCATATTCTCAAACATATAGTGACATTATCATGAAATATCTTTAAAAGACTCACAGGTCATAGTGCTGGTTCCACTTGGGATCCAGTGTGCTCTTGACTGTGTCAGTGGAATGGCACTGACCCGATCCATCTACCACCACCTTGGCAAATGGATCCGGTAGGCCTACACACACACACACACACACACACACACACACACACACACACGGTTAACTCAAAGTATTTCAAATGCTACAACAAAATAATAATAATGATATGCATAAAAACACTGACGTGAAATACTTACGAAAAAAGTCTTTCTTTGCAAGGTTCTTGGCACATAATACTGCAAAAAACAGAAAGAAAGTATGAAGAAAATGCCACATGCATAAACACGTAGTTAATCACAGTGTGTAGGCTGCTAGCATGAATTCTGGTGCTTAGAAAGATTTTGAGGAGGAAGAATGCAGGTTTAAATTATAAATGAATGCCAGAGACTAGTAATGAGCAGAAAACCGTATAAAACAGAGAGATCAGTGAAATACGCTGCTGCTAAGATCACAGCACAAACACAAATGTCTTCTCTACAGCATCATCGAACACCAAACTGACCAAGACTTGGTGTTTTTAAGGTGTTGGCAACAAAATTCTGAACCACGACTACTTTAAGTGCCATGCTAACCTCTTTATTATAGAGCATTACTGAAGAAATAACAGCAGCGTGGTTTAGCTTGAGGCTGACATAATGCACAAAAACACACTGCAAAATATAATTAACTGATAATATTTACACACCAGGGTTTGTGTTGGTGTTGCAACATTTCCTCTCACAACTCGAGTTGTTTTACCAAAATATACCCGACTTAGAAAATGCATTGAGAATTTTTATGTCAGATTTTATGTGAATGAAAATATTAAATATTTTACAAATAACAAATATTCTATAACAAATTAAGTGATTTTGTTGTTGGGGGAAAAAAAAAAAAAAGGTGACAATGGCACACACACAAAAAAATCCTTGTGACTGGAACTGGCCAATCTGAAACTCAAGAATCAGATTTTTATTTCGAGGTCTGTGAATGCACCATAACTAAGCAGTCTGTGAAATCACCACCGCTAACCTCTAATTCATGCTAGCAAATCAGCAATAACAAATCTGTGGTTACCATGTTTTTACCTCCAGAACCAAAACAATTTAAAGTTAATCACAAATTGAAAAATAAAACACATGTTCTGTTGATGAAAGATAAATCAGAAAAATCTGTATCAGAATATCAGAGTTGTACTGTAACTGACCTCAAAACCAGAGTCCGTTCATCTCTAGTTTAAAGGGATTTGTTTATTTTGAAGTGTACTTCTGTGTTAAATCTATAAATATTTACTCTTTCTAGATAGCTTCCCGACCAGCCACTGCTGTCCCCGTCAGGTCAGATGTACAGACTGAATGTTTTATCTGTACATACTGGAAACCCAACACTTCATTGGTCAGTGGTGGGTGCCAATTTCCACCCCTTGGGTCCAAACCAGACAAGATCAAAGTGTATTGCTACCTTCCTCAAAAAAACTTTGATCTCCCAAAAATGTCATAGCAGTTCAGTCCCACAGGACATAAACGCCATTTCTCCAAACACAGGCCTGTTTAAGAAGCTTTAAACGCCATAAACATCCATTTAAAAGTAACAGAGTTTATTGCTTTCATAAATCAAATCAAGAGCCTGTGCTAGTGGTAACTATGCATTACAATATGCCTTTTAAATATTACCCCAGGCTATAGAGGCCTATAATTAAAGCTTATGAGACATTATTCAGACTGTTGCTAAAACAATTAAGACAATCATTAGAAGAATAATTAATAGTGATCTTTAGATGTTGTGAACTAAAAACTTTTTAAATTAACTGAATAATGTTGATGATGTATTGGAGACAGTCAAATCTACTGTCTTTGGTTTTACCGATTGATCTGATTCAAATTTAGACATCAAAACAGAAACCTGGCATTCTATTACTTTTTACCTTTCTTTTTTTTCCTGATCAGCGATCTAAGAACTTCGTCAGGCAGTCTGAGGTTTAGGATGTGGTGATTGAGGTGGCGTACATGTGTCTGGCGTAGCCGGGCCCATTTCCTGTGATTAACCCGTGGAGAATGGCTGCAGGATATCCTTCCCCTTTCCCCGTCGACCTCTTTCATTGCTCCTCCATCTGACTCACACATTCCACATCGAAACCTCATCTTTTAATCAGACACAATAAAATGCAGAGAGGAAAAGAATCGAGTGTCTGATCTCTGACTCTTCTTCCACTGAATCCATACAGGAAGTATCTCCTGTCTCTGTCCTGCTGAGCTATCCAACAAAACCTCCAAACTCTCACCAGAGACAGAGACACTTCTAAATGCATCCATTCACTCTTGTTTTCTCTGCCTCTCGACCTGCTCTTTAGTGCTGAATGTGAGAGAGACAGGCTCTTTCACTGTGTCTCGGGAAAATCTCCAACCAGCCAAAATCACAGCTGGTAAAGACCAAGAGAAACTGCTTATTCTTAAAAAACAAACACATTTATGACATTTCTACCACAAATTTTAAACTTTTAAAAAGGTCTGTAACATTTGGTTGTTTGCTTTTTTGGACTCCTAAAATTGTATTAAAGAAAAACATCAAGGATCATCAGCGAAAACTGAAACAAGAATAACCCAGTTACTACATCTAATGACCCCACTGTTTGTGCAAAGGTTCATTCAGGCAGCTCACTGAAAGCAGAAGACACTATTCTACACATTAGATTACTATATTTCACCCATCATCTGTAACTTTTATTTCATCATTTTGATGTTTTGTTGCATTTTAAATTATGTTTAACATTTATTTTGAGTGAAATCAAAGATATGCTGCTGAATTTAGACAAAAGGAGAGATGTACCGATTCTGGTTTTTGGGTGCCGATACAGATTTCCGATCCCTGAACATCAGAGAGCTCTGACCTGATTTATCTCACAGAACTATAATTACCAGAATACAATTGTTTATTAATCTATGATTAACTTGAGAATTTGATTCTGAAAGTAAAAACTGCTACATGGAAGATCTGCCACTGCTGGTATGAATTAGCACCTAGAGATGGTGAATTCACAGACGGGAACAATGTCAGATTTTTAAAATCTGATTAAGAAGAATATTTGCTGACTGCACCAGATCAGCTGATGATTTTTGGTGCTTCTCTAATAAAAAGTTATTAAGTTAATCATGGTTAAGTTAAAACTTCTTATAAAAGTAAAGCAAACATTACCAGGAA
Source organism: Callopanchax toddi (assembly GCA_006937965.1). NCBI lineage: Eukaryota > Metazoa > Chordata > Actinopteri > Cyprinodontiformes > Nothobranchiidae > Callopanchax > Callopanchax toddi. Next base: position 117,335 of record SSNR01000323.1, on the reverse strand, counting down.
ACCACTGTAAACAAGTTTAATGAAATCATTTGATTTACTTATTGTTCTGGACCTTTGAGCATATCTAGAAATCGGATTTTTGAATGACCTTTAGATATAGGTTTGAGAAGTCCTGGTTTAGACCCATGTGGGCAACTGACCCCGAGTTCACTGTTATTGTCTCCCATTATCCACGTGACAACAGTAAAGAGCTACTGACTTGTCCTTGTGTACTAAGTTCACAGGTTTCAGTTTCACCGGTCTAGCGGGAATTCACGCTGTAGATTTTTCCAGGTAAAGGTGGTGCAGAAAGAACTGGGAAATTTCACCAAGCATTCCAGTAAAGTACCTACTTCAGTTCAGTCAAGTTCAATTCCTGCACATGTATGTATGAAACATTCTTAGTAAAGCCGCAGTGTTTATTTTTACCATTTTATTTCTAACAGCCAGAAGGTTTTTAAGCGCTCTGCTGCCACAGCAAAACATAATGATTCATCATCAGCATTTGGTGATGCTGACATATAAAGCAAGTCCCGTCACTGTTTTGACTCGAGCACAAGAAAAACAGCACGTGAGACGCCTCAACTGATCTCTGATTTATTTATTTTTTACCAGGAAACTGGTTGGACTAAATGCTGCAACAGAGCAGGCAGTGTTTGGCAAAGATCAAAAACACAGACAACCCTCTGATTGTCACCTGAGTGTGAGAAGCCTTGCTTTCTGGCTCAGCTCCCTCTTCACCACAAAAGACCGGTTCAGCATCCTCATCACTGCAGACGCTGCCCCGATCCACCTGTCGATCTCTCGCTCCCTCCTTCCCTCGCTTATGAACAAGACCCTGAGATACTTAAACTACTCCACTTGACATTTCCCCCAACCAGAGTTGGCAAACCACCCTTTTCCAGTCGAGTACCATGGTCTCAGACTTGGAGGTGCTGATCGTCATCCCATCCTCTTCACACTCAGCTGCAAACCTCCCCAGTAAGAGCTGAAGGTCAGAGCTTGATGAATCTAGGAGGACCACATCATCCGCAAAAAGCAGAGACGAGATGATGTGTTAACAAAGAGTCTACCAGTTAAAGTTGATGCCATTGACTACGTCTGGCCTCTCTAAATCTAATGCTTGGGAACAATCAGCTGTCGGAGCCAGTTGATATAAAATAAAATTACTTGTCTGACACAAATTATCCACTTCCAGCTACATTTCAGCGTATATTCAGACATAAACATGAAGACAAGCATCACATTTAGTCTAGCTAATAGAATAAACACCCCAGTTAGTGAAATGTGACCCAGAGACCAACGTGCTGCCAGACACACTGGCCTTTCTGATGTCGGCCAAACAACTGCCCTGTGTGCTGGACTAAACAGAGCTTACCAGCTGGGCTGCATAACATTACCATTGGCTCAATGCGCATTCCTCGTCCAATTAGAATTCCTATCATACCTGGGGGGGCGGGGCATACTCAGGGGCAATAACCTCTGAATCCAGTGACTGAATGTTTTACACACACACACACACACACACACAGACCCATCTGTAGGAAAACCTTCTAATTAAAACAATGACCAGGATAATTCTGGAGTTGATAAATATGAGAATGGATAAATCAATTAGTGACTTCAATTCCCAATTGAATCCACTCAACTGTGTGTTGTTGTGTACAGTCGTGCAACAAGTTTATCCCAAAGTACATCAGGCGTTGTTTGGTGATGCAATGGCAAAATACAGAAAACAGCAGAAAGCAAAACCAGATAAAAGAATAAAGAGGCAACAGTTTGACATTTTCAACCAAGCCAAAGGCTAAACCACCACGCGTCGACGGCACAATCTGGATTAACACAAGCACAAAGTCACTAAATCTGCATCTCAGCCAAAAGAGCCCAGTGTTTGAATCAAAGAGCGACGTCAACACAGCAACGGTTCAGTGGCGAAATCCCAGGAGCTGCTTTATGTAAAACAGCTGAAGTTTAGTCAGATTGCTGCTTTGAAAAAATGCAGGTGTTACATTAAGAAAAGACAAAATAAGATCATATTATTTACTGCTTTACTGCGTTTATTGGGTTTGTCGCATTTACAGCATAAAAGGACTTATTTAAAAAGAATAGTACTTTTCGTTTTAAATTACTTAAATGTATATATTTGAAATAAATTGATTACAATTCTGAATGATCATAAAGTCGCTGATAATGATAATTAAACCTTTTCAACTAGGTATGCAATGAACAATTATTCCTCTTTCCTGTTATTTCACATGATTGTTATAATGGTATTGACACTGCACCAACTTCACTTAAATCTGGACACTTCCGTCGTGTGAACAGAGAAACATTCTGCTGCTGTTAGCCTCAGTGATTCATTTTCTATGATGACGTTAGATTTGTCATTCATAAATTTGTCAAAAATCTTTCTTAAAATATTAACCAGTTATATAACAGTGAAGGTGGCTTGTGTTAATGGTTATTTTATTGAAGCAAAAGTACCAGACTTAGTTTATCTGTAGCGTCTCTGTGCTGTGAGTTTGCCGTCGAGAGTTCTAGATCTCAAAATGAGAGAGCCTGGTTTGTTGAGGTTTTTATCCAACATGCTAACAGCTGAGACACTAGTGCTGCCTAAAAGAAAAAACATTTTTATTTTAGCTGCTGCATGCTACAATTACAAATCAACATGTTTCAAACGTCTGATCAGGACAATGCCGTTAGATTTATGCTGTCTTTTCTGCATTCTTTAAAAATATGATCCAACTTTCATTTTCATGTCCTTTACTGATCATCCAATCCTGGATTTACTGACACGCTTTTATGAGGAAGCATTTTCTGTCAATTCTGGGATTAAAAACTTCCAGATAAGTGTCATAAAGTTCAGATCTGGTGTGTGGTGAAGTGTTACAGAACAGATTTTTGACACCAAGGTAAGATATTCACGTTTAATGCTTTTTAAAAACACTGCGGTGTAATTAAAATGTCTTTGTAGGTGATCTCAGGACATTTCATCAGTAATCCTTCTAGTAATCACTGAATGATGAATCTAGGATATTAATAAAAGCTGATTTTGTCCCTAATTATGGTTTATTTTTTAATCAATTTACAAAATGTACATTCTTCAGTGACATGAGGGCTAAACCAGAAATGCTCTTACAAAGCTGTGAAAATAGGAAGCTGCAAAGGGGACTCAAACAAACTGAAATGCCATATTATTATTATTGACATGTAATTTTGCACATTTTGAGTCAGACTGGGATCTTCTTTGATGTTTTGTTGTGTTGTGAGCCTTACTACTGTCTATACACCAAATACTGTAGAATTTCTGTGAGCACATTTTGGTTTCAACGCAACAGAAAAAAAAGGAAACCTGTTTGGAGGAAGACATTAAACTTGTAAAAAAAAAAAAAACAATAAAAGGAGAAGTGAAAGCTGCCAAAACCACCAAAACACCTACGAATCCAACATCCTATCCAGTTGGTCAAGCTTGTAAAGATGTAGCAGCCACAGTTCAAAGGTCTAACCTAAAGGGAAATGAAGCACATAAAACTTTTGGAAAATTAAGATATACTTTTTTTTACTTGTTTGTGTCTAATAAATGCACCCAAGTCTTCTGAAGTGTGTGTACCATATGGCAGCAATACATAAAAACACTTCATTGATCAATATTCCTTCAATGTCAATAAAGCTATTATGATTGTCAGTCATAATCTGTTGTTTTGCAATAAAAACAAAAGGCTGGAGTTACCTGAATTGCTTGCATGAAAACAATGTGAAATTAACTGCAGTGTGTGCTTTGTGTATTGTGTGCAGAGGTGAGTGTGTCAAAAAGGATTCCTGCTCTACTCGCTTCAAATCCAGTTCAGAGAAATGACTGATAGGTCATGTAGAGACTGTTTAAAAACACCAAATTTTCTGATTACGGCTTTAAAAACATCCAAAACCAGTATATTATGCTATTTTTGTTATGATCTATACAAACCTAATGGTAAATATTCTGTCGTTCATAAATGTAGCCATCTTTTTGTTTACTTTTAAGTCAGCAGAAGTCTAGTGTGTCTGCCCAGAGGCAAAGAGAGGTCATTTCCATTTGAATAGAGGCCCCTCGATGGCTACTGGCGTTACATTAGCTACAGTGAAATAAACCATTGTTCCAACTGTATCCATGTGAGACAGGAGGAGGTAAAGGACTCCGACGATCGCTACGAGGAGACTCTGACCCAAAAACTGAACAAAAACCTCATACGAGTTGATAACTTAAGAAGAAACAGGTTTAAACTTCCCAGGGTCGGGATAAGTTCAGTGAGTCTAACCGCAGCTGACACAGCAGCCACACAGCGATCGATAGCAGCTGGTAACCTAGGCTAGCATGCCATACATCTACAAATAAATCGATTTAAAAGAAGCTGCGGAACAACATTTGCTTTTATTGTTGTAACCTAGACGTCCGGGCTGGGTTTGTGGTCACAAAACAAGAAAATGGGTGTAGCTAACAAGCTTTAGCGGTCAGCAGTAACTGAAATGCTCCTACAAGCTAACACCAACAAGCTAACAGGCGAGAGTAATCGTCAGATAAAAGTTTGGTTTGATTATATCAGTATTATAAGAAAGGTTTGTAAATAAGAGAATTAAGCTCCAGGTAGAACCTATAATGTAAGCAGAATTCTTTCCGACTCGCTATTTTTTTTACCTGTCAGTCGGATTTTGATGCTGGACCCGTTCCTCCGACTCCCAGGATTCGACATCACTCCGTGGAAAAAGGATCACTCCGAACTTCCCCTCGGAGTCGGCCAAAATCACACCTTCGCCAACGAAAAATTGACCCGCGGATGTCTTTAGTAGCGAATCATTCGCTTTGTTTTTGTTTTCCTCACGGAGAAGAATGTATTATTTCGCCGCAAAGTCCTGCGCTCCTTCGAAATTCAACAACACGGGAGAACATTTTCGGGCAGGCTCAAGCACGTAGCTAGCTGACGTATGGCTACGCGCTCGCTCCCGAAAGGGCGTGTGTGTGCCCGTGAAGTTCGGACATTTATACATGTGCCAATAAAACATTCTTAAACATTACAGAATGTGCTGGTTCACATACGTTCATTTTGGATTCTGATATGATATTTTTGATGTACAAGTTTTAAAGGATTTAACCGAATTACATGTCTTTGTTTCAATGTCCAAGTTATTCCAGTTTTACTCCTATTGAACCTGACTCATCCTCATCCAACAGGTCAGGAGTCCTAACCTGGTCCAGAATCCCACCAAGGTGCATCACTTGCATAGGGGGAACTTTCAGGAGCATTCATCAGGAATTCATTGTACAGGAAGCCGAAAACTATTTGAGAAAGCCAGAAGGAAACCAGGGTATCAGGGATTATAGCTTGAGGGATTTCTTTAGCAGCACTGCAGTATTAGCTGAGGAAACAATGGGGTCTGTCTCCAGTCTGTTTACAGACACAATAAATCCACAGAAGCACCAAAGCTGCTCACACACCTCCACAGACCAGACTAACACACATTTGTCTCACAGCCAGAGACAACTTCACATTGTTTTCATCTTTTATTTGAATGAGAAAAACCTTCCTGATTGATTCTTTGATGAAAAAAAGAACAACACGACCTGTCCCAGCTTCCACCACATTTCCTCCTAGAAGTCCTTAGAAAAAAAGATGGATTATCTCTTCCTGTTGAAAACAAAGGACAAAATAAAAATCACACCTCTTCAGGTGACTTAATCACAGTACAGTTCCCTTAGAGTCCATTTAAACAAGGGCATGTTTTGGTCCAGATTTCACATCTAATGATGCTTTATATTGAGCTTAGCTCACTGCTAATTAAAATAAATACTTAATAAAAATATAATATTGTTTATAAATATATTTACTTATAAATGAGTTTATTTTGTTTTTAGTGTGATTTATTTATTTTTGGGTGTAGCTTTATTTTTTGGTTGATCCTTTTGGCACAAATCTTATCCCATAGCAGAAACTAATAAACAGATTAAAAATAAAAACCAACCACTGAGTTTCTGCTGCTAAATGAGGTTCTGATGTTGTTAGCTCACGCGGTTCAGTTTTCCATTAAGTCTTCGTTTTTGTTTAATAAATAATGAAATGGTGTAATCTGTTGTGTTTTGTACACGTAGATTTGGCTAAATTTAGAACCTGCAAGGCCGGATCAGGTTTTTATGTCCTGAAAACCTTCAAGTTGAAAGAGGGTGGACATTTTTTTCCATGATTATATTTAGAACACAATATTTTCAGCTAGAGTAATAATATTAATATTATTATTACTGTTATTTTATTTTGAATTCATTTACTTTATTGATCCCAGTAGATCACAGCAGCATGCACAAAAAACTGAAGAGCAAGTAATGATGCACAGATAATAAATAAAAAATACATGTGAATTTACAAAGCTGCACAGAAATGTACCAATATTTGACCATTACACAGACCCTCCTTACAGGTTAATGTAATGAAAGAAGAAACTAAATGTAAATGTCCTGCATGCTGTTCAGCATAAACTCTGTTTCTCATTGTGGATGTTTCAATCTGCCACTGAAGGAGCTGCTCAGAGCCTTCACAGTCAGGTGAGAGTTGTCCAGGATGGAGGTCAGCTTCACCAACATGCTCCTCTCACCCACCTCCTCCACAGAGTCCAGATCAGCAGCCAAGGACCGAGCTGGCTCTCCTAACCAGCTGTTCAGTTTCTTCTTGTCATGGTCAGAGCAGCCCACTCCCCAGCAGAGCTAACAGGAAAGGGTTAAAAGATGCTCACTACAAAGGCAGTTATGCAGCTTCATGTACTGAGGCCTGTTGGTGAGGTAGTAACAATCCACACAGCCACTCCTGTTCCTCCTGCAGCAGAGATGGCTGAATGGTCTTAAAATTTCTTAAAAAGGGTGTAAAAAAACTTGACTTTCACTGCAATTTTTGGTGTCTAGAGGCGAGTCAGCGCCCTGTTGAGCAGATAGATAACGTCACTCACATCCATGTAAGCAAACTGTAGTGGGTCCATTGCTGGGCTCACCACAGACTGAAGTTGGGTGAGGATGAGTAGCTGTGGTTTTCTTTAGCTGGGAGGTCAAGGAGACTGCTGCTGTCTAGGGATTTGATTTGGCTTAAAGTCTTTAAAATGAAAACCTCATACACAGATACAGGCTTTAATTTCATTTTATTTTCAGATGAATGCTTCACATTTTGTACAAAATCATTAGAAAATGCCTGACACTCCCAAACCCCTCATGGCTAATCCTTCTTAGCAGCCTCAGACACCAAAGGATCTGAACCACGCAGCATCCTGGACCGGCTGAGGCTCAGCCAGACCTCCAGATCAAAGTCCAACAACAGGGTGTGGGTATATCTGACCACATCTAGTAATGTACAGAGTAGATACACAGGAGGATGAAGAGCAGGCCGTCGCTCATCATCACCTCCGATGTATGGGCACAGTACCACGTCAACAACACCATGCACGTTTTCATGACACGTCATTGGTTATGATTAGTTATCAAGATTTTTAAAATGATCAATAATATCAGATAACCCCTCCTCCTCCACCACACACACACACACACACACACACACACACACAATCAACCAATGACAGCAGGTCTGTGGAGTGGAGGAGGAAAGGGAGGACGGGACCTGATTGGATGAGATAAAAGATAGCAGGGTAATAATTAAACACTTCTGCTAATTTACATGCCACACACACACACACACACACAGAAATCTGAGGACCCAAACACACTTTTATCCACAAACAGCACTGCCTCAAGCCTCAGAGCTCACGCTTCTGAGGGTAACTCTGATGCCACGCTCTCTGTGGGACCGTGTGCAATGTTGTGTGACAGAGGAACGCGTGCACTCGCACAATTAAGGTCCGATTTTATTACATCAATTTAAAGAAACTGCCCTTTCAGACAGAAAAAAAAGACTAGCATGGGGCAGAGAGGCACTTACACAATCACTTTCATTTTACACAGTGCTTGCGTCTGTGAGCGTGTCCAAAAATACGACACAGCTACATGGTTTTTTTGTCCACACTTACAGGGGCTGGTTTTTACAAATGGAGCATGTTTTTAGCAGTTGGCACATTTACATGCAAAGCTTCAGTTGTAGCCTGACGGGCTAACTGGGGGGGAGAAGGGAACAGAGGGGGCAAGAGGAAAAGATTTGTTGGTGGACAGAGAAATATGAACAGATGGACTGACAGGCAGGTTCTGGAACAACCTCTCAATCTTTCAACCCCCCATCCCCCTTTGGGTCTGATGTTTACATAGCAGCAGCACCAGAGGAGCCCTCTGAATGTTGAATTTGTCAAGTCAGTCGGTTTCGAGGATGAGCGGTGGCTGCTCGTTCTCCTCCTCCAGACGCAGGTCGTTCAGGTCTTCTTCAAGCCCCGCCCCTCCCACGGCACCTTGTTCTTCGCAGTAACCTAGAAAATGAGTTAAACAATCAAAAACACAGACAAGAATCTCATCTCCTTGCGTTCTTTCAGATGCTTCAACCACCTCAGCTGGCTCCTCTTGATGTGGAGGAGCAGCAGTTCTGCTCTGAGTCCCTCCCGGTAACAGGTCCATACCCTATCTCTAAGACTGAGCCTGACCACACCACGCAAGAAACTCATTTTGGCCACGATCTCATTCTTTAGGTCATGACCCAAAACTGATGACCAAAGCTGAGGATTGGAACGTAGATCAGCCAGGAAATCAAGAGCCTCGCTTTCTGGCTCAGCTCCCACTTTACCACAACAGACCAGTTCACACGCTGCAAATAATGTAATAACGCTCCATCCTGGTGGAGTTGGACTGCCTATTGGGTCCAGGTGTCGCCTCATACTACCAGTAGTGACATTGATCCTAGTCAAATGAAAAACTACAGAAAAGTAGTCACAAAAAAAAAGATGAGGGGAAAAATAGTCTGTGGCAAAACCATAACCTTTTGTAAAGTCGTCTTATTGTTGCACCCGTTAACTTCTTTAACACCAAAACAGCTGATGAACAACCTCCTCTGCTACTTAACTGAGCAGATCAATATCTCATAAGTTAACTGACTCGACACTAAATTATGATTTAATCTTGATGTAATTTTTTTAGCCGTTTATCAAAACTGGTAACCATTTTACCACTAATATACAATATATATGATATTAACTGTTCATAACTTTCCACAAAACCTCATTTAAAATATCTCTGTACTGTCCAATAATTATATATATAATGATTCTGTAATTATTATCAACAGAGACAAACAAGTAAATTGTAAACATTACCTTTAGTGACAGCAGCACTGTAGGTTTGGGCCACTAGGGGGCGATCATGTGATCCCTGCTCCAGGATCTCATTGGGGGGTTCAGTACTGCTGTCTAACCTGAGTCAGTCACACACACAGAGAGAAATCCTTATAAAGTCAACCTGCAGGTTGGTACCAGTTCAGACAGCAATGCTTGTAATGAAATGTGTTTTATTAACGTCCACATGAGGCCGTTGTTGTTTACCTGTGCTGCTTCATGAGCGTGCATTCCCCCCCCTCCTGTGGATCCAAGTTGTACAGGTACAAGTATCCATCAGCTGCTGCAACCAACAGCCTGGGAATCTTCTGAATTCTGGTTTAAAGAAAAGAAGAAGATTTATAAACACTAAAGCCTCGTTTTCAGACACTTCTCTCTTATCATTCCCTATGAACAGGTGTTCATGTTTACAATTGTAACACTGAATTTTTGGGGTTATAAACAGGAAAACCTGGGAGCTGACAAGCAGCAACAGAGCATCAGGGGAAAGCGTTACTAAACACATCACATGGTGTAGCTCAGTTGGTAGAGCGGCCGTCTGGCAACCAGAGGGTCTGGGTTACACTGTCGTCGTGTCCTTGGGCAAGGCACTTCACCCACCTTGCCAACTGGTGGTGGTCAGAGGGACTTGGTGGGCGCATGGCATCCCCACCTCTGTCAGCGTGCCCCAGGGCAGCTGTGGCTACAATGTAGCTCATCACCACCAGTGTGTGAGTGACTGTTTGTGTTATACAGTGCTTTGGGAAGTGTATATAAATACAGGACTTTTTTACCATTGTTATGAATAATTCCTAAACTTAGAAAGCTAATTAAGAATGCTCCATTGCTCCTGGCCCCCGATTAAGATTTTCTTTTATTTAAATGATCTGTTTTTTAATTAAAGCTTCTGGCCAGAGGTATGTTTCCTGTTAATGACATGTGTAAAAACTATTAAAAGCTTCACTGAAAACATATATCTGTGTTTCCACAGCAGGATTTAAAGAAAATAAAATGTTTTAAAACAGCGCGGTGAAAACATAAAACACAGTTCCTGGTCTTAGACACCCAGTCCCTTATGTCATCACAGGGACGTGTCTAAGTGAAGGAAACTATAGTGAACAATAACTTCTGTGGGGTTTTATCCATTAAAGCTATGTAGCATCTGAAACCTGCTTGTGTCAAGTGTTGTTTAAAGTGCCTCATTAGAACACAACCAGATGTTAGTGTATTAACTCACACAGCTAAGGCGCAGATGTTCTTATGCCCACAGAAGGGCAGACGTACGGTGGCGAAGGCTCGTCCCTGTGTGAACATTTCTGTGACCTGTGACGGCAGGTAGGTGGTGGACGCCATCAGGACCTTCCCCAGATACCCCCCCCATGTCGTGGGCTCCTCTGCTGGCCTAAAAACACACGAGACCCAGAGACACTTGTTTTTACTCAACATGAAGTCATCTGCAGGTCAATGTGTTGGACAGGAGGCTACTTACACGTACTTCTCCTTCTGTGTCTCTAATTTGAAAATGTGGACCGTCTCTGTGTTGCTGGAGGCTGAAAGGTACAGACCCTCCATACTGAACGCCAGTGAGCAAATACTCACACACCTAAAACAAGACATGGTAAATATTCTGCATACAAACGGAAACACACGAGGCATCAAATCTACCTTTTGACTCCTCGTCGAAACTCAAAGAGTTTCTGTCCCTCTGGGATGGAGAAGACACGGATGACTGTGCCCTGGGAGGAGGTGAAAGACACATGCAGAGATACAACACTTGAAAAAGGAGACAAACACACAGATCTCCGTTTACTCTGACAGGAATCAGCCACAAACAATGAGTCAGTTTAACAAGCGATACCTTCTCTGAGGCTGTGGCCAGTTTGGTGCCGCTCGCATCAAACGCCAGAGCTGCTAATGGGCTGTCGTGGGCTGGAATCATATTTGCTGCCCGCTGGAAACCAAAAACACACCATTTCATATTGGTTGTTGGACAGACAAGACCCAGACAGAGGAGCAGAGACTGATAACCCACCAGGTTGACCGTGTCAAACACCTGGACCTCTCCTATTGTGGCGCTGCCTGGATAGGCCAGGTAACAGTTGTCATTGCTGATGGAGAGCGCGCACAATCCTGAAGGACATGAGCACAAAGTGAACAACAAGGAATGACACAGAAAACCGAACCTCACCTGTCTGAACTCATCAGAACTAAAAACCGATTATATAAATACCTCATGTTTTCAGAAATCAGTGCTTTATGCTATAAAATCTAGAGATTTTTCATTTCTTTACATTTTCCGTGCAAGGATCTAGATTAGTTTGTGATCTTTTAAACGTTAAAAACTTTAAGAAAGCCTGAAAACATACTGACATCTAACATCAAAGTCAACTGGTGTCTCCCTTTTGATCGATCATGAGTCTGTTCTACTCTACATGACTTTCTAACTAAACTTTACAAAAACATAAAAACTATTTAAAAAATGACCTAACTCTTACTGAAAAGAATCATCAAGGAACAATCAGGGTGGTGTTACAGATGCTCAGTGTTAACAGATTGACCACATTTTCCTTCTAATATAATAACTTACTATAGGGCCGAGTGCTTTTTCAGCATGTTTCCTGACAGATTGATCATGTTAGATGCAGTGTATGATATTTTACTAAACGTCTGTTGCTCTGTCAGTTCATGGCTTTTATTAAGTACCAAATACTCTTGACCTTCCCTTCCTATTATAGATACACATTTTGAATAATTGTATTCAGAAATATAAACTTTCATCACTAATAGACTTTGTGTTGAAAGCTCAAAGTTTTGACAGCAGTTGTTTTCTGAGCTTCTTAAGAGACTGCAGATCCTGATGTAGATCAGCAGGGGGCAGAGTTGAGCTGTTTAGAACACAGACGGACAGAAAGTCACTTAAAAAAGACAGAACTACGTCAGATGTTGAGCAGGTAGTGAGAATGTGTCAAATTAGTGGTGGGACTCGATTAAAAATCTTAATAGAATTAATTACAGGATTTGTAATTAATTAATCGCAATGAATTGCATTTTAAAATAACAAGAAAATTTACCCCAAAAAGCCATTTTTATTTTAAAAATAATTTTAGTGGGGACAGAATCAAATAACAGACCTGAGCTTTAATATTGTAAACTCATTTAAATTGCATTTCAGTTCAATACAGTAAAAAAATAATAAAATATCTCTGGCTAAAATTGGACAGACCTAAAAGTACTTTATTATTTTATTTATTCATTTTAAGTACATTTTCAGAAGGGTATTAAACAATACTAAAGCTTTCCACCGTGTGAAAACACCCTGTATGAGTCGTTTTTTTGCCCCAGTCTGGTTTGCTCCTGCTGTTCAAACTGACCCACTGTCTTGTGACAGTTCTGCCTCGTATCCATTGCGGGGTCTGGGATGAGTCAGGTCACTATTTTGTCTGTCCCCATTGTAAAACCGGTCCATACAACCAACCTGGACTATACAAGAAAGGGGCAGGAATAAATCTGAAAGCTAGACCGTTCATTTTCACAGTCGCTTACTTCTGGTTTTCACAGTGGAAGCAGGACTGAGCCTACCTCGACCGGGTGGCGAGGCCAGGTGCCCCTTTTTGCTGCAGCGAGGAGGCTGGATCCTCCTGCATCCGTCCAGCACTGCTCTGTGCGGCAGGTAATCGTAACAGGAAATTTGTGCAGTGACAAATGTTCCCCTTTGCTTTAAACGCAAGCTGCAATTAATTTAGTTCATTTTTGAAGTCCCACCCCTAATAAAAATGTTTTCTTAGGTGCTTGAAAATAGAACCGTTTGGAGAAATGCAGCTCGATTTGTTGACTGCATAGTTTTTATGATCGCTAAGAACTGAAATAAAAAACTAATTTGATTAATTGCTACACAGAGTGTGTTCTAATGACTCCACTATAAATGTGAAATTGACCTCCGTATCTGTAAAACTGAGTTAAAGCCATGTTTGTGTTTGCTAACATTGATTAGCTGTGTGTAGATGAACATCTAATGATTACTTTCTGAACTTTTTATTGATATCCATCCAGAGATTCTGAAACATAAAAACCATCTTTAATCTTTCAGCAGTTGTAAATAAAATAAGTGGACGACTTAAAGAGGTTTGCACAGTTCTGTATAAAGGTGTGATTCCACCTTTCTTCTTCTTTTTTAACGCTGCTACACATAGCATTACATAGGTAAGAAAAAAAGATCTCAGTTTTTAAAATTACTCTGGATTTGGTTCTGCCCACTTATCTAACTATAAGGAATATGGCAACAGACAAAAAAAAAAAAAAATCTCTTTTTGGTGGAGTATCCCTTTAAGGTTGAAATTGCATCTATCCAACTGACCTGAAGGGTTGGGGGGAGTCTCTCTGATAGTGTGCAGCACTTTCATGTCTCTGATGTTGTGAATGTAAAGTGATTCTTCCAGACACACAATCAGCCTCTGCAGAGAAAAATGCAACAAATCCATCTGCAGGTGTCAAACTATTCGAACCAGACACTGGCTGTGTTTTGATAAAAGGATCCTCCTCCTCCTCCCACCTGTCTGTTGAGCTTTACAGCTAGTATGGTGTTTGAATAAGAGTAGTTACAGATCTCCGTTCCCTTCTTGAAGTGACAGACTTTGAGCTTCCTGGGTGCCTTCAGGCTCACGATGGCCACAAGGCTGCTTGAAAACAGACGCTCCACAATACACACATCCTCCGTGTCAGCTGCAAGGACACAAAACATCCCTTTAATGTTTTACTCAGCAGCATCCTCTCATCCTTTACCGACAAAACCAGATGAAGAAAAAATGAGAGAGAAAAAAAGTAGTTTTCCCATTTTTACTGAATGCAAATATCTTCACCACTCTGAACTTTAATGCTGCTCCAAGGTTACTGTGTGTGCTAAAATTCTGGATTAAACACACTAAATACTTTGCATTGACTTGCATTTGGGGGCTGCAGTGGATCAGTATGTAGTGTGTTCCTCCCTCAACCAGACTGTAGTTCCAGCTCCAGCTGGGTCCATTTGTTGTTGTGTTCTTAGGACAAGTCACTTCACCTACACTGCCTGTTGGTGGGTCTGGTTTTGCCTGGTGTACGGCAGCTCTGTGGCTACAATGCAGCTTACTACCAATCAGTGTGTGAATGAATGGGTGAATGACTAACTGTAGTGTAAAGCACTTTGTAGTCCATGACTTATAAAAACATTACTCAAATGAGGGCCGTTTATCATTACTTAAACTGTAAAAATATGATCAAAATAGTAAAGACCTGTCTACAATAACAAGTAGGATGTTAAAGCTCGTGGTTAAGAGAAATGTGCTGACAGATGGCTTTAATAATTAAAGTATAAAGTGGTTAAGTGACTGCAGCCTGTCTAGACAAAATGCACCATACAGAGGCAACAGTGTTGTAGTGTAACTACACTACCCAAAAATTCACTCTGTCTGCATGCGCATGCACACACAGACACACACAGAAAGAGACTAGTGGCATTAGAAAGGGTGAGAACAGAGCTTACAGAATACTTACTACATTCATATATCTGCTCCAGTTTGTCCACTGAGGACAACGAGAAGAACTTGTATCCTGATTTGGTGCCAACTGCTAAAGACCTGCCCAAAAGAAAAAAAAAAGAGATAGTTGTGATGCTACATCAGCAACAGATGAACATGGGGGTTATTATTGCTTCAGACTGTCACACTGAATTCACTCAGCTCTTATGGAGTTGCTGGATATTACTGTCACACGACTGAAGCGGTTTAGCAATAACACCAGGCCTGTTTGCTCCGGTGGTGTGTCGAAAGAAGCCCCGCGTGCCGTGGAAAGCGTGTCTGAATGGGTTTGATCGTTAACAAGTTAAAAACTAAAGTGAAAGCGGACTTTTTTAAAAACCCTAAAAATATTATTACACAAAGATATTTCATTATAATATCTATATGTATATGAGCTGCTGTTCATAACGTTGGGCAGCAAGAGTTACAGTCACAAAATTCATATTTTGGACCCATTTCGGTCCTCTGCTCCGTAAAACAACAAATTCATACCAACTGCTCTCTAGCTGAGTCACAAGTCCGAAAAATATGTCAGTCATTTATAAACACCGACTAGTTTAATACAGCTGCCAACAGTTAGTGAACATTATTCATAGCTTTTACCAAATAACCTCATAAACTACAGTACTTCTATTTCAATGCTGGGGCTAAAGTTAGCCCCCGTTAGCTGGAAGGCTATGCTAATCTCTAGTCAAATAAATAATCTCCGAGTGGTGTAGTTAATAACCCGTCTAACTCAATAGTCGTTTTTCAATGGGAAACCGTCTGAATGAGCACAGCTACCCATGACCTGTTAGTTAGTTCAGACTGAGCTAGCTAACGTGAGCTAGCCTGTCAGACCTGGCAGGCCAGCGGAGCCCCCGACACTCTCCCCCGGCCCTGCCTTACGTGTTATCTTGGTTGAAGTTAGCGAAGAGGAGCTGGCTACCGCCAGCATCCCCGCTCAGACTGGCCAAGTTCATGGGCTCGGTACCATCGACATGTACAGCTCCGGCTAAAATAGCAGCAGTTGAGCTGGGATTTATCTCAATATAGCGTGTCGTTCACAGGGCCATCTTTCTGTTTCCAGTCCCGCTGAAGTGATTGTTGTTGTTTTTAACAGGGGATGTTGCTCACCCTCTGTGCGCATGCTCAGACCACTCGACATTCGACACATTTAAAGGGACCGCTTTCATAAATGAAGCGCCGTGACGGCAAAAGGCAAAATATAATAAAGATCACCTCATATAGAAGTAATATTTTCGTTTATGTTGTCTTAAAATATATATAAAAAAGGTTTGACATAAAAACTTTCAAAAATATTTTGCTTTACAATCATTAATTTATAAAACAAAACTCAAATAAACATCACGAGTTTACGTACTAGCGCCCTCTACCGATAATATTTAGAACTTGATCTTTCATGCTTTCAATTCTAGTCTCGGATAAAGAAAAAATGGGCAGAAGGAAATTTAAGAGTACACGGATTAAAGAAATTTAAGAACGAATTTGATTGTCATTTGATTATCATTGCTCAGGTTTACTTTACCAGGTGTTACATTGATATGAGTCCCCCCGTCTAGATGTGTTCCCGCACCAGTTCGGCAGGGTGTGCTCGTTGTTAAATCGCCCTCAGAACTGTATCTGACACACACACAGCCGTCAGGATATGTTCTCCCTGTATAAAAGTTGAAAGTAAAACGAAAAAGGATTAACAACTCATTATAAATCAAGGAAGTAATGTCTGAAAACAACTAGCTAAGGAAGTGAGGTGTATTTAGCAAGGATGGTAGTACAAAGCAGTGAACTATCTTGTGACTTCTTGGTCTTTGGTTTCTGCTTCTGCTGAAAACACTCGCCCTCTTGTGGCGGTTTTCTGACATTACAACATTATTAGTTTACTGCACGTTCTGTTGGAGAAATGACATGATCAAAGAATGTAATTCAATAAAATATAATAATTGACTCCAGTGTTATTCCACCATATAATCATTCAATTTAATAATCTAAGCTGTTATTACAATCAGATGCCCTCTTGTGGCGAAATAGTGACATTACAACAACCTTCAAAATAGGCTTTTCTTACAATCAGATGTTGCCCTCTTGTGGCGAAATAGTGACATTACAACAACCTTCAAAATAGGCTTTTCTTACAATCAGATGTTGCCCTCTTGTGGCGAAATAGTGACATTACAACAACCTTTGACATAGGCTTTTCTTACAACCAGAGAAGTTTTCAGTATTTTAGCACTGACGACAGTATAAGGAAGTTTGTCGTCCTCTTGTGGCAATAAGGTGAAATAATATTTCTCTCAGTTTTAACTATTTATCAACCATACTTAAGAATGTTTAAATACTGCAGTTGTTAAAGAAACAGTGAAAGTCAAACATTGTGTTTATTTTTCAAGGTTTTTTAACTAGAAGTGCTGCAAATAATGTTTATTGTACTTTCACTTAATGGCCACAAGAGGGTGAGAGCTGTCTTGTTCTGTCGTCAGTGCTAAATTCACCTACCTCAATTTGTTGTTCTACTACTTTATTTAAAATTAAAGATCTTGTCAAATTTAAAGTGATTTAGTGTGTATTAAATTGAATATGAGGTGGAATAACATTGAAGTGAATTATAATATATACATATTTTATTAAATTATTTGATCATTCGTGTTATTTGTCCAACAGAATGTGCAGTAAATTAATAATGTTGTAATGTCAGTAAACCGCCACAAGAGGGCGAGTGTTTGTCAGCAGAAGCAGAAACCAAAGACTAAAAAGTCACAAGATAGTTCACTGTTTGACTTTCCACTGTTTCTTTAACAATTGCAGTAACATTAGAGGTGGGCATAGATTAATTTTTTAAATCTAGATTAATCTAGATTAATTTTGAAATTAATCTAGATTAAAATGGCTCACTTGAATTCTGCCAAAGGGTTCATAATACCGGTATGTGTGAGCATGAGGCTGAAGAGTCGTGATACTTCAAGTCTAGAGTTTAAGGTTAGTAACAGCTGATCCACTGTTTGGATCAGCTGTTACTAACCTAACAAGAAATACTAAACCTGTCAGAACTTCCCTCAGAAACCCAGACCTGAGTCACAAACCAGAACCTCCAGACCAGATGAGCTCTGAGCTCATTTTAACAACCTCTGACGGTTGATGAAGTTATCAGGATGAAACATTTTAACACTAAAACACATTGATCTGTAATCAGAGGTCTGTTTCTTTTAACTTTACAGCTGTTTTCTGAGGCTCACTCTGTTTTAATAGTTTTACTGTAGAAACCTTCTCATCTCCTGACAGTAAAGGATTACATTTAGTTTACAGGTCACCTGATTAAAGCATCAACTCTCTTTTTTACATTAAATAACTTCATGCTGATTTTTTTTAGCTGTCAAAAAATGATTGTAGCATCCAGTTTATCTGTAATGGATTAAATCTGCCTTAAAATGACTTAATTTCTCTACTGTTTATGTCACATTATCCCATAGGGCTGTTTATCATGTTTTTGTTAAATAAAACCACTTTAGGGGATTTAAACATTAACGAGTCTGAAAACTAAAGACAACCCTCTGATAAAGTCACTGACAGATCGATGTGTTTTAGTGTTGATATTGTTTGATTTGTTGAATGTTCAGCTGTCAGTTATGCTGAGAAACGCAGCACGCGCTGCCACATTCACTTTAACGAGAGGCGCGTGCACAGCTGAGGCTGTCGGCCCAAATAACACGTCGGTTCACCAGGAAACACCTGGAACCAGACAGCCAGTCCAGACCTGGTTGAGGACTTGGTCGAAGTTCTGCGGGAACTCTACCAAGTTGTTGCCGCGGGTTTGTGACTCGGTCAGCGCTCTGCTGCGTCTCCTCCAACCTGGATCAAGCTCCGAACCACACGGTCCGGTTCAGGAGGAGGGGGCGTATGCCGAGGTTGGCACGGGCGCGCAGCTCCCGGACGCGCCTCTTTCACCTCCTTGGGTCCAGGTGAAAATCCTGGACCGGAACCGGCTCCCGGTGAAGGAGACACGCCTCACGTCTCCCGAACTCGCGCTTTACCTGGAGCCGCGGCTCCCAGTCCGGGTGAAGGATCGGGTCGGATCCGGGAGCCGCTCCAGGTGAAGCGAGCGTTCAGGAGACAGGAGCCGCGCCTCCTTCAGCTAGACCGGGGGAGCGGGTCCTGCTGCAGGTCCGGACTCCGGAAAGATCCGGGCCAGGATCGGAGTCTGCCATTTGGTAATGCCTGTAGATCTCTTAGACCCAGCGACCCAATTTAGATTAACGGCGTTATTTTTTTTATCGCGCGATAACAGTTTCGCGTTAACGGCGTTATCGGCCCAGCACTAAGTAACATATCCTAAGCTAAAAATAAAACATGACAGCGTCTGTAAAATTATATATTTTTACTTTTTGTCCATCATTCTTTATGCTGATGATAAGATTCAGAACAGCAAACTTTAGTACTAAAAAGTATGATTTTTATTATTATAAATGATAACAGTTGTACTAAATATGGTGCTAGTAGGGGATGGCTCCAGCAGGGGGCAGTATAATTAGCACAAACCCCAAGTTTTTGGGGTTAAACCTTTTGCAACATGAGTTAGTTTTTATATGAGGACCATAAACACTGGAGATGTCCAGATGCTTTAATTAACTGCTTTAAGGTCTCATGCTGATTATTCACCACCTCGCCTTTCCTATACAACTCTAAACATCACAACTTGTGCACTGTGCCAACATCTGTGTCAGGTTGTGTTAATCTAGCAGAGGTTGACCTGAGAAGGATGCACCAACACTCTGGAGAGTGAGTCACATCATTGTAGGTTCAGTGAACGTTTCAGGCGTTAGTCTGAGCATAGCCTGATCCTTAGCCGGAGTGTGAAAAGTGAACCGGCCTGTCAGAGAGAGGATCTCACCACACAGAGGAAGGATGTAGAGCTCCGACACAGTCAGGCTGTTGGCGCAAGCACAGAGGGGAAAAAATCAAGAAAAAGACCAAACAGGAATCAGTCTGCTGTGATTAACAAGTAAAAACAGCATCACAATAATAAGACGTTACAGCTGTTGTGATGATAATGATGATAATTGTCTCTTTTAAAGATACACAACTTAGTATTTTACATCTCTTCATGTTAATTGTCAGCTGGGATTTATTAAACTTTCAGAAAGTCGTCATTGGAAGGTCACACAGCCAACCGAATTCACAGAAAACATCAAAACCCTCAGTTTTACAGACAAATGCGCTAAAAGTTATAAATATGACTTTAATTCTTCCGTTTAACTCCTTTCTGTGACTCCGTCCAGAGCTTTGGCCGTTTGTTGTGAGTCAGAAGAAGCTGTCCTTTGGTCCAGTTTAGTGTTTCTAGGTTTGGACTTGTGTCAGTTTAGCTTGGCTGAGAGCCAAACCAGAGTTCAAGCAAACAAAATGGACGGATGAAGAGATGAAGATGTTCATCTTAAAGCACAGCTGCTCTGATTCAAAAGGTTTGTTTGATGGATTATAATGTTAAAGATCGTTTATAAGTAAAGCAGCTTGTCTGACTGAGACAACGACTTAGTGTTTCTGAACGTTTGGCCCCTGTGTGTGCATCGTGTGTGTGTGTGTGAGTGATTTACCTGTAAAATTTGTGTTTTTTACCACAGTGGTTGATACAGGATCTTATCTGTGAACACAGCGGGGTGAACGAGTCTTGTGTTTGCTCAGAGCGTGGAAACATGTTTGCATATCACGTGTGTGTTCTGTGTCCCAGCTGGAGCCGACAGCCGGACTCTGCCTGTCGCTGTTACCACTGCAGCGTGTTTAATATTCCACAGGGGTGTGTTTGAAGAGTTTATGAAGCTGAATGATCACAGAGATGGTGACAAAACCTTTGAGCAGTTATTTCCTGCTGGTTTGAAACTAAAATTTAAGATTGAGAAGTTTAAATATTCTGCAACAGAATACAGGAAATATAAGACGCTGTAAAAGCTTCAAATGAAGTTATTTTTCATTAGTTGAAGTTCTTTTCTTCCCGTCTCTAATCTAAACTTTCAGGAACTTGATACTCCATGTGAGGAATTTAAAGGGGAATTCCCTAAATAACAGCTCACTGAGTCATGAAACATCACGCTACAATAACAAGTTCTAGCTAATTGTATTGGATTTTTTATAACCAAAATATATTTTGTGAGTCAATCATAACATAATGTAAGTAAGACTAATTTTACTTTGCAGATGCACATCACTTCAAAGCTAACTAAATCATTTGCAGGTAAAACTCTTGGTTTATTCTCCAGGACCTGAAATGCACCCTGTTAGTGGACAGACTCAAGAACTGAGCACTGGAACGTTGTTGGAAGCTGTGCTTTGATTTTCAGAGCTCTCTAGGAGAGACGAGTCATCCATCAAACCTGACCTCTGAATGAATGTGACCAATTTGGACCATGCAGCTAATTTAGCTACAGGAAATCTGAAGATTCAAATCGAATGGTGGCTTTGCATGCCGTCCTTTCCTGTCTCATGTCATAACAGCGTCACTCACTTAAAATACTAAAAAGTCATCTTTTTCACTTCATGGTGAACACGAAACCCAGACTGGTGTAAGGTTTTAGCTTTGTTTTTGATTCCTTATCATTTATCTCATCCTCTCGCTGAGTCTCCCCCTGCGTATAGTCCACGGTTTCTTCAGCCATCAGTCAAATCCCTAGAGTTGTAAAGTTGTTCTTACCGTGAACGTTTACAACAAAACTAAATAGAAATAATAAAACTGAACACACATTTACTTCTCAAACAAACAAAATGTGGAGGAAAGACGCAAAAACTGATCTAACCCTAAATGTTATATTAGGTTTCCATACATGCTGGTGCCGTTATCATCCATCGGGGGGGAGGAGGAGAGGAGGGAGGGGTTATAAGTTCAGTTCTGTGGAACCTCCCCCCCCCCTCCCTCCCCCCGGGATGTCTCCCTGACTGGGTAAGTTTCAGCTCTTCCACTCTCTCCTTCAACTCTCTGCGCGTTTGGCGCATCCGCAAGATTTATGCGCTTTTCTCTGCGGACGGACGGCGGTGGGACGTCCGGAATGGAGAACCCGTAGGAGGAGGAGGAAGAGGAGGAGGCGCTCGGTGGTCTGGTGAACGGAGCACTTTTACGCGCGCGCCCACAATCCCTGCGCACGAGATGGACTTCAAGAAGACAAAATTTGGAAGGTAACTCTAATAAAACAATGTCACCCAAGAGCTTAAAAAGCGCGTAATGGCTGACAGATGTTTATCCGTGCGCACTGCAGGGATAAGATTCATTTGCGTTGTGTGTGCGTGTGCGTGTGTGTGCGCGCGCTGTAAAAGTGAAAATGAGAGAAAAGAAGAAACAAGTGCCAACAGGCATTGGAGCGATTATATAAGTTTAAAACCAAAACGATGCCTTCAAACGTCAACCTGGAAAATTTATGTTCCATTCATCAGTCAGAGTGTTCTGGGTCAGAGGTCAGAGGTTAGAGTGTGACACCCTGCTGTTTCATATGGAGTTATGCTCCAGAGCGGTGTTACTGTGAGCTGGTGTTTGGCTGAAAACGGTATCTGGAGAATCCTGAGAACCAGAGCTGCAGTCCCACAGGAGGATCGCTGA
The DNA here is from genome assembly GCA_006937965.1 of Callopanchax toddi. NCBI lineage: Eukaryota > Metazoa > Chordata > Actinopteri > Cyprinodontiformes > Nothobranchiidae > Callopanchax > Callopanchax toddi. The sequence continues at coordinate 94,985 of SSNR01000323.1, read as the reverse complement.
TGTGAAAGGAATAGCCTTGGGGTTACAGAGGCTGTACACACACACACACACACACACACACACACACACACACACACACACACACACACACACACACACACACACACACACACACACATTCCTATGGTGCCCACTAGGATCCAAAGGCTCTGGTTCATAGGTTGCAGCTGATCCTATTAATGTGTGGTATGTGCTGTAATGGGCTTTAAATGGATGTTTTAGTCATTTTAAGATGTTTCTGTGCAGCAGTATAAATAATGATCCTTCCTGAGTGGCCTCCGTTTGGAGAAATAGCTTTCAGAGCTGATGAGTTCTGAGCACAGCCAAGCCCACATTCTTATTAAAAGAGGCCTGCTAGACTTGACCCGACGAGTCCTGACAACTCCTCTGTGGGAAAATTAACTATTAGCTGTCCTCAAAGTTGCTAAATGATGTAGCAAAATGTGCACATTTGACCATGTGTGCATGTATGTAATGGATGTTATAGGAGAGAGGACTTTTGCTGTGAGAGTTCCACTGATTATATTGTAAAACTACAAATGAACATTTACTGTCAATACTTGCTTTTTAATGTCACATTTCCAATCTTTTATCAGGGTTTGGGACGGGCAAAAATGACCAAAAAGAAACGAGTTTATAGCTTTTGCTGCAGAGTTGCATCAAAAATGTGATTAATTTTCAGTCTAAATGCTGAGGGGGGAACACCTCCTGCTCTGACTGCAGCTGGAGGAGGACTGCTGTGAGAAGGTTGGGCTGTCTGTGAGTGCTTTTGGATGGAGGAAGTCTCCTGGCAGCACCTGATTGTTAAAAAGAGACAACTTACTTCCACCTTAGCATCTCCATAAGTCTAAAAAAAAAAACCAAAAAGAGTTGCTAGATCTGCAGCTTGTCACTTTTTTGAAAGATAGTTGCTAGAGGGTCTGACAACTTATGAAATATAAATTGCTAAGTTGTTAATCCACTTGTAAAAAACAACAACAAGAATTTCATGTAAATTTTTATATTTTTGGAATATTTATTAGAGATGTCTGGAATAATTGTTCACATTTGATATTTTGAAAATGGAGGTGGGGACACTTTATTGTGCAACACCTGTTATAACTGGTAACTTATCTTATGCATTAGCAATGCTAACGTTAGCAATCAAAATCTTCTTGTAGCTTATTGTTGTGGTTTGTGCACTAGTTGAATTAGAAAAAGTATTTTACGTTTATCTGTAATGTCACAAAATGTCTATTTTCTTTATTTTTCTTCTCTTTTTGGCAGGTTGTTTACATCTATCATGTGAGATGGTGGAACAGTCCCATGTTCTAATGAGGAGTATTTAGCATTTTAATGTTATTTTTGACATAACCATGTCATAAAACACATTTAACAGATATTTAATGCACAAATTAAAAATGAGATAAAAGCCACACTGAATTTATTAGGTATTTATATGGCCACTAGTATCCTGGGGTCCAGCTTTAAAGCTGCTCTGAGGAATCTTCAAACAAGCTAGGTGTAGCTAGCTATTTTACACAAACACGTCTCAGAGCTCTCACCCCTCCCGTCGGTATAATCCTCATGCCGCGCCTCCCCCAGACATGAGACCGCGCATTGCCACAGTAACAATAGAGAGCAAAACACCAGCCGTTGAAACACTATGCTAACGTTCCCCCAGGTTTTTCCTCTTTCTACATCCAAATGTTTTTAGTTTTCTGCTAGCTGAAAAGGTGTTTTTCTTTTGGGACTCTTTTTGAAGTGCTAACAACCGGCTGTTTCTCTCATTCTCTCACTTCCGGGATGTTCTGCTGAAAAATGGTCCAGCTCGGATTAATGGAGGATCCAAGCAGTGAGGAAGTGAGGCGCTTCGGTGAGACAGACAGACAGATTGTCCAATAGTTGCTTTCGGTCCGAAACAGATGATTGGCTGAGGTTTTAAAAAACTTTTTTTTAATCGCCACAATATATTAAAGCTATATTATGTTAGAACATTGTTAAGAGGCATGAAAAAAAAACATTTTAAGCTACGTTTACCAAATTCCCTATTGTACCTTTAAGGCCACCTCTGCCCTATTTATCTGAGAAAATGCCATTTAGGAAATTATCTACAACTTTTACACAATATCACACTTTACACAATTATCCGACATGTGATCCAACTAAAAGAAGATGAAAGACGATAACTCTCTCATCATCTCTGCTCTGCCTGAGAATCCTGGTCTCCTTTCAGATGAATGAACACACAAAATTCTGTCATAACTGATTAGAGGACGTCAGAGTGAAGCAACAATACTGCAACAGTGCTCAGAAATACCACTCTTGTTTTGTTGGCTCAGCCTGAAGAGATGCAGGATAAAAGACAAGGCAGCTTCTCAAAAATCTGACGTTATCTCAATAATTGTTTTGTGTTTCTAGTAAATTTGCAGAATGTAAAAAGACCTTTAAAAAAGAAAAAACTTTATGTTTTTGATTTGTGGAGTTTTATCAGTGATCTTCTATAAAGTTAAATGTTGACCAGATACAGGAGGACATTCCTATGAGGGCTTCTATGTGCCTGTATTTCCAAACCAGACCGATAACAAAAAAGAACACAGTCATATAAACATCTCTGTCATGATGGCTGAATGTTTATATATAAATATTTAAATCATTAAATTTCAAAAGTTGTCAGGTTTGGGAGGTTTAAGGAAGGATCCAGGCGCAGATGTACATGAAAAGGTAGGTATTTATTAAATGACGAAACAGACTAGGGCAGGGGACGAGAAGACAAAGATCCGACAAACACAGACGAGACAGGCACACTAATATACTGGGGAGGCGATGACGAGACGAGACACAGGTGGCAGGATGACAATTGGATTCACCTGTGGGAGACAAAAGGCAGAGGGTCAGACAAAGCACAAGACAGGACACTAGAGGGAGACATATGACACAAGTAGAATATTTGACTCCAAAGAATGTCCGCTGCTCTCCGTTCCTGTCATGATATAACTGTATTATATACTGTATGTATAATATACTGTAACTGTATTCTAATGGAAATCCATTGTAGGAGGTCAAATTGGGTCAAAACGACCAGGTGGCAAAAAACATGTAAAAGTTACAAGCATACAAATAAAAACAAGTCATATAAATGCTGATGCTTAAATGCTTGAAACATTTCTTGGGGGAAGTTGGGAACATGAAATCAGAATGGGCCATCTTCAGAACTTCTATTGCTGATGTTATTTACAAGAGCTGTGGCCAGAAGGTCATTGGTAAATGTTGTGAAGACAGCTGGAGGACCTGTTGGTGGACACCAGTAGTGATGCTAAAGAGGCAGGCCTTGGCTGACCCAGAGGACCCTGAACCAGCTAGAAGGACTAAGGCTTCAGTCAGTGGTTGCAGAAGTAAAGACTTGAGTGTGGGAGGAATTTAAAGACGTCATAGAGAAGAATTTTCAGTTGGCCTTGAGGATGTTCTGGAAAACTGTCTGGAAACTCAGGAATGAAAAGCAGGACTTGTCCCAGGTTGTTTATGATTTGGGTGGAGAACTGCTGACTTTGAGGATGTTGTCAGATGGTGTCACTTTGAGGATCTCTGTGATCCAGTCACCATGTCTTTCACTGATAAGACAGTGTCTGAGGACTTGGGTGGAGTTGAGTCTGTCTCACTGGCAGAGGCCACCCATGTAGTTAGAAAGCTCCCTGGTGGCAGCCCCCTGCGAACTACCGGTGATGCCTCCAGCATAGATCAATAGATCGACTAGTTGGTCGATTGCGATTGACCTTTTGGGCACCCCTGCTCTAGGGTGTTGGAAGGGAGGTTCTGACCGGTTGTCAAAGCTCGGGTCCAGGAGGTGTTTTGTAGACTTGGAGATGGCTTATTACTGTGTCCCCTGAGGTACTCTGTGGGGTGTGTTGGGCCTGCTGATGCTTTCTGATCCCGTTTGACCAAAGCAAGCGCTGTGACCACTACTCAGCACTACGTTGAGCTCATTCCCAGTGCAGGTTGGCCTCCACCAAGGCTGCCCCTCATGTTGTTTGTGGTGTTCATGGACAGGAAATCAAGGCACAGTTGTGGTGAGGAGGGTGTCTGATTTGGGAACCTCAGGATCTCCTCTCTGCTTTTTGCTGATAAGATAAGCTCTATCTATCTGTCTGTCATGGTGAAGAGAGCGCTGCGTTGAAAGGCTAAGCAGGTTTACTGGTGCCTCCACGTTCCAACCCTCACCTACTGTATGGTCATGAGCTTCCTATAGGGTGACTGGGCTCAGCCTTAGAGATAAGACCTCCTCCTCTCTGGCCTGGGAACACCTTGGGATTCCCCAGAAGGAACTGCAGAGCATCATGGAGATGTCTGGGCTTCCCTCCTATAGGCCTGTTACCCACGCATCACCAGTTAGGATAAGTAGAAGAAGAAGAAGAAGGATGGATGGATGGATGAAATGGGACCAGAATATGAAATTGAAATCTCTCTCTCAGAATAAGATCTCTTCCTCAAGCACTCATCTTCATCTTTCGTCTTTTTATTTCCTTCGTCCCAGTTTGCTGGAGAAAAGCACATATTGAGAGCTTATGAAACCACGTTTTATATGCCGTGATGAACTCTCGCAAGCAAACATGCTCTTATTTGAGTCTAGCATTTTGTGCAGGGCCACAGGTGTATCCATGTGTTATTTGATTACACATGTAGGTCATCACACGCGCTTATTGCTGCTTGTTTTGGAGCAGTTGAAATCAGGAGGGGGTGAAACAGAACAGAAGAAAAGAAAAGCACACATTAATGTTTAAACTTGAGCACCATAAATCCAACTATCATCTATCTATCTATCTATCTATCTATCATCTATCTATCTATCTATCTATCTATCTATCTATCTATCTATCTATCTATCTATCTATCTATCTATCTATCTATCTATCTATCTATCTATCTATCTATCTATCTATCATGCTCACTTGAAGGAAGATGATTGAGAAAACCCCCTCTGTAGATCACTAGACATCTCTGGTGACCATAGCAACGCAGACAGTTGCCCCAGTAACGATGTGGCAAACTAAAATTCAGGCAATGTGATGTGGATTACAGAAAATCCTCCAGGAATGACCACATCACTCACCCAGCAGCGGATTTCATGGGTCCAGCATACAGTCCACTCATTAGAGTAAAGAATTCATTTTGCCTCAGATCTACTTACTGCACATTCCCCCTCCTTCTCCTCCTCTCGCCCCTTGCTCAGGTACATGAACTGCAGGGTGCCGGCCCATAAGAGGTACCAGCCCACCGAGTATGAACACGCTGCAAACTGTGCCACACATGGGGTGAGACGAAGACACACAAAGACACTGCTGCACATTCAGAACAAACATTAGCTGTCATTTTTGTTATCTGTGGGGCTTGTTTGTCAGTTCAGAAAAGCTTCTGAAAAGATGAAGAGGATTGAGATGACGTGGAATCAAGAGGATTTTTTTTGTATGATAGAGGCAGAAAGCCATAATCTGTGAGTCAGCCTGCAGTTTCTCTTTAATCTGCTCTAATCCCTGCACACTGCTGCCTCAGAGAGTGAATGAAACACAGAGGGAGAGGAAAAACAGCAGGAACATGGGCATAATTGATGTCAAGCTGCAAGTGGGGTAAACATTCAGATGTCAGCTCTAAAAATGCAGTGTTTAAATGTTGTCTTGTTTAAAGTTGTTAATTTAATGATTTAGAGAAAACTGTTTTCTTCCTCCGTTTTTGCAGATATGTATGATAAAATAAAATCACATTTATTATAAATGATCTAAACATGAAGCTACATCCAACGCCCATTAGCAAAGCTGAGCACGTAGACTAGAAAAAGAGAAATAGATCAGATTTCTAGGCTATATGAAGCTACATTTATATCCAATTAGCATAGCTTAGCACAGAGATAACATTTTACAGTATATGTGTGTTAAAATTTAATCCACATTTAGGGCATATTAGCGTAGCTTAGCAGGGATTTATGTGCTAACCATGAAGTTGCATCCAGCACTTACACAATTGCTAGCTGTCAGATTTAGCATTAGCTAAAAGTAGTTAAAGACAAAATAAGAACATTATTTACATGTATTTCTTCAACACGCGTTATTATTTATCCTAGATTCAGAAAATAAGTTCTAAAAAAAACAATTTTTGCAAGATCAAAAAATAATCTCACGGTAAAAACAGTAAAAACTAATTTATATTAGACATTTTATGAAAAATCATTGAATTGCAAAATAAATAAAAACACATGCACTAAAAAAACTTTCTGATTTTGTGTAGTTGTGGATTCTTCCCAGTCTGGTGGGTGGATCCGTGCTGTACTTCCTGTCTCTGGACAAATGGCATCGGGTCGCCGCCGGGCTGTACGGGAGTGGTCTCACTGGCCTCTTTGTCACCTCAACTCTCTTCCACACTGCTGCCTGGAAAATCAGCCATCTTCAGTACGTTTGTATATCAGTGGTTGATGAGATGTTTTGCTAACAGGGTGAATATCACTGTCTTTCTTTAGTGACTCTTTAGTGTATAAATGTGAGTGGTTGTTTTTGTGTAGGAAGGTGGAGCAGCATTTCCACATGTGTGACAGGATGGCCATCTACATTTTCATCGCTGCCTCCTACTCTCCCTGGTGGGTCATGTGATTAAAACATATCAAACAGTCTAATAGATTAGACCATCGTGGTATAGTGATGGTAGAGTGATGATGAGTGTGTGCTCAGGTTGATACTCAGGGAGCTGGGACCCTGGACGTGCCACATGCGCTGGCTGATCTGGGTCATGGCCGGCCTTGGGTCCATCTATGTCCTCTTTTTCCACGAGAGGTAATGTTTTCTTGTCTTTGTGTGTGTGTCTGTGCGTGTGTGTCTGTGTGTGTGGGCGTCAAACTGAATTTGTTCTCATGTGTTTACACAAAACACTGAACTGCTGTTTGAACCTTCAACAACTGAAACAAGAGACATTGTCTTTTGATATTCCTGTTTTTTTCCTGCAGGTACAAGCTGGTGGAGCTGATGGCGTATGTGGTCATGGGGGCTGTGCCTGCTTTGGTCATCCTGTCTATGGTAAGCACAAACTACCAAAGTGTGAGTATTGTTCTTCTCAGTTCAGGAGCTTCCATTGTTAGAGACTTCCTTCCACTTGGAGTGAGTCAGACATCGTTATGTATGGCGCTCTACCCTCTTACAGGTTTCCTCTGTTTATGCTGAAATGTTTCAGCTCAGCAAACCAATTTATATATCACAAAGATAATCTGGAACGGGACATACAGTGGTGTGAAAAAACTATTTGCCTCCTTCCTGATTTCTTATTCTTTTGCATGTTTGTCACACAAAATGTTTCTGATCATCAAACACATTTAATTATTAGTCAAAGATAACACAAGTAAACACAAAAGGCAGTTTTAAAATGATGGTTTTTATTATTTAGGGAGAAAAAAGATCCAAACCTACATGGCCCTGTGTGAAAAAGTGATTGCCCCCCTTGTTAAAAAATAACTTAACTGTGGTTTTTCACACCTGAGTTCAATTTCTGTAGCCCCCCCCAGGCCTGATTACTGCCACACCTGTTTCAATCAAGAAATCACTTCAATAGGCGCTACCTGACACAGAGAAGTAGACCAAAAGCACCTCAAAAGCTAGACATCATGCCAAGATCCAAAGAACTTCAGGAACAAATGAGAACAAAAGTCATTGAGACCTATCTAGGGACAATAGTTTTTCACAGCACTGTACACCTTCTGGAATGTTACATTTTTGTCACAGGATGTTTTCCTAAAAGTCTTCAGATCACCAAGATGTAGTTTTGTAAATGTGAGATGGGTCTTTGTGTTTGTACTTTGAACTCTCCTATAGATCCTAACATACATATGTTCTAATGGACACCACGGTTTAACCTTTTAACCTGATATGTTCCAGGTGGAGCGTGCAGGTGTGTGTGAACTGGCCGTAGGAGGGGTGTTCTACGTGGTGGGCGTGGCCTTCTTTAAGAGCGACGGCCTCGTACCGTTTGCCCATGCCATCTGGCACCTTTTTGTTGCGGTTGGAGCAGGTGTTCACTATTACGCTATCTGGAGGTACCTGTACTTACCAGGACCACAGCTGCAGATATCCAGGTGACGGGCAGCTGATGTACAGAAACATTTCTACCAAAGTAACCATTCTGAAATGAATGGGTGGGCTTACTGGTACTGTAGGTTTGCACTGACAAAAGTGTGTTTTATTCATGATATCTCTGTTCCGTTTTATCAGGTAAATGGAGGTCTGGTTCTGCTGTTAAAAGCATTGTTAAAGCGATAGTTTTTTAATTGTAAGTAGGATTGTTTAGGATAGTTATAAGTAATCAGTGTTTGACCTGTAATAAGATGCAGTCAGTGCAATCTCAGCTGGAAGAATCAGAGAGAAATTCTCTAATGAAGGTGAAGTTAATCTGATCAGCCGGCATCCAAAAGCCAACTTCCACCATCTCAAAAACAAACTCCGTCTCAAAACTTTTCAGGCAAGTTTACACGAATCTAACCCTAACTCCAGTCCTCAAGGGCCACAATCCAGCATGTTTTAGAAGTTTCTCAGCTCCATCACACCCAGAGCTGGACTGGGACTAAAATTCAGCCCGGGCATTTTGAGCAGAGACCAGCCCACCAGCTGACAATACGCACTAGCACACGCGCACACATGCAAACCTGCACGCACGCACGCACGCACGCACACACACACACACACTATAAATTAGGGGAGAGAATAATGATTGAATTTCAAGATATTTTCATGAACTATTTATTCATGACAGGAATAAACAGAACAACACACTTCCTCAAACATTGAGACCTTTAAAAGTGAAAAATGCAGAAAGTAAAGTAAGAAAAGCTGATATGGTCTGGTATGTGTACAAATGTTGTGTCAAAAACTTTATACAGTACTTACGAAGAAGAACCACTTGAACAATGAATGAAGGATGATGGGATCTTGAAAAATACAACAGAGGAACATAGATGTGCTAAAATGTATGCATGACAGATTGTGAATGAGTGGTATCTCACAGATGATAGACTCACCTCATCAATAAACAGGAACAACAGGTAAAACAAATATTTCTTCAAACATGGTAACCTTTAAAAGTGAAAATAGGCAGACAGAATGGTGAGAAAGTATAATAATGGACTTGTTCACATGATCACAGTACTGGTATCTTTAGTCTATAAGTTTAGTCCTGTATTCTAGACTGTACTCACCAAGAAGAAACCACGTCAGGTTTCAGAAAATGAGTGACATCATCCTATAAAAGACAGGTATATGTTAAGGCTGGAAGAAAACAGCTGTTTGTGTTTAATATTTATTCTACTAATTCTAATGAATTCTATTAGAAACATTTTCTGAGCATCAAGTTGGATCAAAACCTTTAGACTATTTGAACTTAAAGTTGAACCTGATCAGATCTGATACATTCTAAGTGTTATTTGACCTCATCGTTCTACAGAAGGAGCTTTTTAACAGCTCACTCTTCTCAGCCACCCTGTCAGAGTCCAGTGAGGACGTCCTTTTCAGTGATCAGCAGAAACATTTCTGAAACACAGGAACACAATAATGAATGTAAAATAAAAATATTACGGGTAATAACAATATGAAACATGTTCTAAAGTCCAGTTTAGGAACAGGAGCTGATTTTTGAGTCTCTTGGTCACATGACCTGGAAGCTATTGGAAAAAAATCCATAATTTTCTAAAAAATATATTAATATAAACTTTTAATTTCCATGAAATGTGTTAAAAATTGCTGTGTGTCTGATTAGTCCAGTTTAGTTAGACAACTAGTAATCAATCTGTCTTTTGGTAACGTGACCTAGAAACTTTTTTTGTAAGGGTTAAACCGACTGGATATTTGTTGATGGTCCGTGACTCAAACACGGCCCTCCGGTAGACGGTACCGGTCTACCCACCGTCTCAGTGGCATCCAGTGAGAATCCATCACTGACTGTGGTGAACCAGGGACTGAATTCTGTCAACAATCCAACTTTATACTAACTTCACCACCGGACCGGTCACCGGTCTACAGCTAAGATCACGATCAGCACTGCGTCATAGAAAAAGAGAAACTCCCGTTGCATCACAGAGTATAAAATCTGCTTCCTAACTTCTGACTGCTAGCAAGCACAACAAAAATAAACTAATGAACCAAACTTGATTAATATCAGCCCCAAGACTGCAATTCATCACTTCTTACCTGTTGAAGTTCAGAATCCTCCTCTTGAACCGGCCCAGGCTCAGCCTCCGGCCGCCGGTCTCCTCCTCTTCATCAGCATCTTCATCACCTGCCGAACGTGCAGGTGATTCTGGAGCGGAGGAGGAGGAGGAGGACGCTCCACTTACCACCGACAAACATTTGTGTTATCTTCAGATATTTGGAAGCATCTGCTGCCTTGTTTAGTTCTAACTTTTCCCGCTCCTCCTCTTCCTTTTTTTCCGGTCTCAGTTTTCCCGATCTCATCTCGCTGCATGATTGATTGACAGCTGAGAGGGGAACTCGGCCCTGGGCTGTGATTGGTCCAGCCCATAATCAATCGTGTCTAATGGGTGGATCTGCCCGTTTTGTAAACCAATAGGAAAGACTAATACTGTTCCGACTCCCGAGAATCATTTGTTAAAAAAAAAAAAAAAAACACCTGGCAGGCTGGCAGCCGGCCCAAAATGACCTGCGGCCCAGCGGGCAAATGCCCGCTATGCCCGATGGCCAGCCCACCCCTGATCACACCTGATTTGAATCAGTGGCTGGTTAGCTGATCAGTAGAGCTTGAGGACATCCTGAAGATGTAATTTAACAAAAGATTCAGGTGTGTTGAATCAGGATAAATACTAAAACTTGTAGGACAGCGGCCCCTCAGGACTGGAGTCTGACACCAACCTGATCCCAGATGTGAATGAACTCAAGCCAAGAAAAGACATCAGATGTGACCAAAGCTACAGAGGGTCTGATTTAATTCATATTTATTTTCAAGGATTTTAAAAATATATTTTAAGGAGGAAAATGTAAAAGCTACATCTAGAATTTACTGACAGACATGTGTGATGTTCTGGGAACTTGATCTTGTTTATCAAGAACCGTTGATTTAAACCAACCCTCGATTTGGACCAAGTAGCGAACTCTCTGATTCTCCAAACTGAGATTGCTCTGACTGCTGTCCACTGCAGGTAAGACTCTGATAGGGTCTCCATACAAGCCCAGTTTGTGAAAAATCCATTAGAGAACTTTTAACTTCAGCTATGAGCCACTTAACTGACTGAAAATACTGACTGAGTGAAAGAGGGTTGATTAACAGGTAGTTTTGATCTTCTGCTCATAATTATGTGATGTTTGCACATCAGAAAATAAAATGGTTTAAAGGAATAGTTTGACATTTTGGGCAAAGCATTGCTCTGATGTCTCCCCGTGATGTCTGAAATAAGAGGAAGCAGTGAGATCTGGTGCTGTTTTTACCTCATATTGATGAGAACATTTTCTTATAGCTTGTTTACTTTAGTTAGCTTAACCTGGCACATCGACAATAAATAATGTTAAATAAGTAGACTGGCTGCGTTTAAAGATAAGTAAATCAGCCCACTAGCAACTGTAACGCTAATCAGATTAGCAGCATGTTGAAAGGCAGCCAGTAAAAACTGCAGCATGTTTTTATCATAAACTAGACAAACAGCTGCTTCATCTCCAAGGTTTTGATCATCTTTCTCAAAATGACAGAGTATTCCTTTATTCCGATGTACCACATCCTGTCATATTGGTGCTAATGTTCAGGCTCAGTTTGGAACACATCCTTCTGACAGAGTGAAGGAATCGGTATACAGACACACTTATTGAGGCTTTTTTTTTTGCATGTGGAAGTGTTTCTGTGTAAAACCTATAAATAATTACCACCTTGTAGAAAGCTTCCTGAATGGCCTCTGGTTGGAGAAATAGTTTCAGGATTTGGGCTCCAGATATTTTTAAAAACTGAGATTTTTTGCTGCATTTGAACTGACTATGGCTTAAGAGTGAATGGTTGTCCATCAATTAGAAGGTGAGTAGTTCAATCCCAAGTATCCTGGGCGATCTGATATGTTGTTAACATGGGTGTTCTCGCCACCTAGTGGTGTAGTAGGGGCATTGCAGCTTCTTAAAATCAATCTGGGTGCAGATATGTTCATTATGAAGGAAAAAACAGTGTTGTAGATGGGGACTGGTCAAGAACAAATGTGTTGCTGCCATCTTAAAACAGTGATATTTAATAAACCAGTACACCAGTCAACAGGTGGCCTGCGGTTCGAATCCTGCTGCGAGCCACATCTTTCTGAGCTGTCATTCATTCATTCATTAATCCACGTTGCCATCGTGAGTCAGCGCAGCCCACAGCATTGGCAGCATGACCCCCACCTGGACCACGGACTCATTCATAGATGTTGCTGTGGCCCGTTAAGGTTTGAGGACCCCTGCTTTAGTTTCACATTATTTAGATATTTATATGGAATTCTGTTTATTTTAACAAGCATAAATTTGAGCAAAATGCAGAATTTCAGGTACCCCCTGGGGTCAAGTCCCGTTGAAACGTCTTTATGTCACTGCCAGGAGAACGATGTAATCTATGGCTGCACTCAGACCAGCCCTCAGCTCGTCGGTCCTGAAGGATGTAAATGCTATTTCTTCAAACAGAGGCCTTTCAGGAAGCCAGGGACTTCCTACTGGGTATAATCGAAGCTGTTGATAGCTTTTACACAGAAACACACATTAATATATACATCTTGTGTCAGGCTGACACCATTACTGATGGCAGGAGTTTGTCTGTACTTATGAAAAACTGTCCCAGCTCTGAACCTGTTATTGATTTTTTATTTATCTACATCATTTTCCACATAATGATCTAAAATGATGAAAAGTCCAACTGGAGTTAATGAGATGATTAATTTTTAGATTTAAAAATGTTTAGATTTTGTAAATTGAAAAGTTTTTTTTTGTTGATGCACTCTTTCTTATCTGCAAGCACTTTTCCATCAACAGATGCAATGTAGAAATGAAATTAATCTTAATTTCTGACTTAAAATGAAATAATGTATACATGTTATACATGTTGATTATATGTGCAAATGTACATTTTTGTAAACGCTCTGTACTGATCACAACTACAAGATTTAATCTGTTTAAAAAAACAAAATCTCTCAGGAAATAAAAGGAGTCTGATTTTGTTAAATGACAGATTTCAGTGATTTATTAAAGAGATTATTTTATAAAACACTTCAAGAGATTTGCGTTTATTTGAAATGAACACTTCATGGCAAGTTTTCAGCTGCATTGTGTCATTTATTTACAAAAACAAAGTGCATAGATGAAGGAGAGTTGAATGGGACACATTTCAGGATGGAAATGTGTCAGGGTGCAGGATGATGTGTGTGTGTGTGTGTCACTGTGAGTGTGTGTGTCACTGTGAGTGTGTGTGTCACTGTGAGTGTGTGAGGCTGGTGAGCAGTCGTAGCTGCAGCGGCATCGCCACGTTAGTGTCCCTATGCCACCGCGGCGTAGTGACGTAAGGAGGTGGGGTCAGAACGCTCTGAGCCACACCAGGGGCTTTCAGCAGGGACCAAAGCTCCTCCCCTCGTGTTACTATGGCAATGAGATCCTCGTCATCAGAACACCAGGCGACCGATCCGCTTCTGCTCACCGTTCTCAGTTTGGAAAGGAAAAGAGACACCCTGACAAGACAAAAATCAACATCCTGGTAATCAGTCTGTGAATAAAGAGATTAGTTCAAACAGAAGACGTCACTCACCTCGGAATGAGGTCATGTGACCTCGATGCCAGTTTAGCCAGTGCGCTCATTAGAGTGGTGATGACTCGAGGGGTGGGGCAAACTGTCCCAGGAGGCGGGGCAGATGAAGTGATCTCAAACAGCACCGCCTCCAAAGCTTCAAAACAGGAAGTGATGAGCTTCACGCAGCAGCGAGAGTCCGACAACACTGATAGGTACTCCCCCAGCACCCACACCTGAAAACCCCCCAAAACATTCATCACAGAAACTAAGATCCAAACGTTTCTGAACAGAACCAAATCAGAAGTCTTTGTTACCACGTGGGTGTAGATTTCTTCGTTACTGTAGACGTTGGCTGTAGCTCCAGCAAACTCCAGCAGCTCGTGAGACTGGTCCACAACCAGAGAGGGGCGGAGCTTACACAACCTGAGCAGGTGGCAGCTGAACACCCTGCAGGCCCAGGAGAAGATCAGGCTGAAACTAAACACTGTTTTAGAGAATAAAGAGCACCAGACGTGTTGAGGTCTACCTGTGAATCTCTTTGCTGTATGTAGGGATGCTGAGGAGGAGGCTACTTCTCTCCAGCATCACCAGAACCAACTGGGCTAAGAGCTTCTTATCATCCAGCTAGTAAACAGAAACATCAGTCATATAAACATCCACGGAATTGATCTGTAAACACAGAATGTGATGTTTACCTTAACAACAGTGTTGAAATAAATGTGCAACAACACAGGGATAGTCTGAGCACACTGAACCACTCTCGGCCAATCAGCAGCCTCAGCCAGCAGCTCGTGGAGCGTGCTCAGTCGGTCAATCGTATCACCTAAAAATAGAGTAGCAAAATGATGACTTCATTTTACACAAAAATACAAAATCCAGCAGCTGCTTTTCCTTAGTTACTGGTTACTGATTTTCTTTTTGTTTATTCTGACTTTTCATTTTTAATTTACTTCAGGGACCACTGAGTTTCTCTTCTTTAACAGAAGGGTACCATCAGTGTCCATCATTACCTGAGCCTGCTTCCACTCGAAACAGAAACAGGAAAAGTCCTCTGAAAGAAGGATTTCGAAACGCGTCCAGAGACAGGAGTCCTCGACCGCTCGGCTCTGCGATGGCCAAACATGTTGACCTGCAGCAAACACACAAACAGACTCAGTGAGGTGATGGTGAATGTTTGTTTGGTAGGTGTTTTTATATCTATAAACCTGAGCTGTAAAACCAGCGTTGCAGAGAGGCAGGGGAGATCCAGGAGGGTGTGGAAAAGTTCCACCGCAGTTCCTGCAGTGACCAGAGAGGGCAGCAGATCCACAAAGTCCTCCACCACAGCTGGACCATCCCACGCTAAAAACTACACACAGAAAGACGTTTAAAAGATACTTATCACCATATGCAGTCAAACATCATGTTTACGTTTTCACCTTCAGGAGGTTTGGGAAGTAGCGTATGAACTCAGGAGCTCGGCGCTGCACGCTCTCCAGGTTCAGGTGGAGGAAGCGCAGAAGCTCGTGGGCGAGGAAGGGGTCACTGAACAGCTCAGCAGGAAACTGACCAAAAACCAGCTTCCACACTCGCTCACAGTCCACTGTGTCCATCTCACCTGGAGAGGTTCAGGTTTAGATTTTATTCCATCAACAAGAAAAGTATTTGGCCAAATTTTGTCATGTGAGCTCTAATGTAATTTCATTTTTAAGGTTTGAAACTTTAAAAATAAACGTAAATATCCTACAAATGTGACCAAATCAGCAGAAAATTTAATTTAAAAAGTAAAAAACGGAGACTACGGTGATAAGAATTTAATAAAACACTCCTCCAGCTGGATAAGTGGACAGCAATGGTTGGAGCAAATTATAGAACAAATATCATATCATCTGTAAAAATGATGAATGGTTTCAAGAAAGAAATCATGGCCCTAAACATACTTCAGATCTTCTCTTAAATGAATATTCTAGCCGTTTTAAAGTGTTTCTGTGTGCACTCAAGACTAGCCGTTAGCTCATCAGTTCTGTAAACTCTATTTCTCCTAACTGAGTCTGTTCAGGAAGTTATTTACTACCAATAAGGTAGCAATTATTTTTAACTTTTACATGGAAACACGCTATAAAACGGTTGAAATATCAAACAGAAGTGGCCACAGTGCTGCAGGTGGTAACTGATGAGTAGTGGTATTTATGCTCGTCTGCACAGGCGGTTTAAAAGAAAACTGTAAGATGAAACTTTTACTAATGCGAGGCCTAAAAGAAAAAAACAAGGAAGCCAAATAAAAATCTTCTTAAACTACAAAGTACTTGTCTTTTGTTAGCCGTGGTTTTTGCTTTGATTTAGTTTCATGGTCCATCAGCTTTTCCTAAAAAACAGACTCGTGAGCATAATTCATAAAACTTGGCTGCATACAGGAAGCGTTTTCTAAGAAAAAGTGACTCGCATCCAATTTTTGTTGCTGAAATTAGAGTAAAATGTATTTTACAAAACCAAAATCAACTGAAACCCCTTCAAATCCAGGGGCTGGAATGCATTTCTTTAAATAAGCACATCATCCTTGTTCCTTCTATTTTAGAATGTTGGAAGTAATGGAGTTTTTTTTATGCCACTGCACATGAATTTATCATTTTCTAACGACAAATTTTTAGTATTGATCAGAATCTATGATCTCATGCTGATGTGCTCACACACACACACACACACACACACACACACACACACACACACACACACACCGTGGTTGAGGTAGAACTGAGCGATGGGCAGCAGGACTCTGGCAAATGACAGCTCTGAGCTGAGACGACCAAACAGAGCCTTTATACACGGGAAGGCCCTGTAGACCATGGAGGGGTCCTCAACACACACACAGTCCAGGATACACACCGCTTCCACCAGACACTAACAGGACAGAAAAATACAGCAATACAAAGTCAGCTTTCAGAGGTGTTTGGATGCTTCTTGTAAATGTTTTCTCTCCAGGTTTACTGTTGGTCATAGTGAGTCTGACTGTGAAGCACATGAATGTGTAGAAAATGGATCTAGACCTGCAGGTTTTTGTAGGTCAGTTATAACAGACTGTGTGTTGTGATGCTGTGTAAAAATACAGAGGCTCACCGCTTTCTGCAGCTCTGTGTCTGCCTTCTTGTTTGCCTCTGACAGAAACAAAAACACACCAGAAATCACCTCAGAGACTCAACTACAACATACAGAGACTACAGCTCCTCACACACACACACACACACACACACACACACTTACACACACACACACACACACTCACTCACTGCGATCACACTGTTCAATGAGCCGCTGGCAGTACTGGAGGGCTTTCTCTCTCAAACGCTCCTTTGGAGGAAGCAGACGACTGGAGGAGGAAGTTGCTGAAACCATGGAAACCACCGATCCTTCCACCTCCGAGCGATCATCTAAAACATGGACAGCTGGGATTTAGATTAAAATACAAGTTTGGATCAGACCAGTTCCATTTAAAACTAGACACAGATCAGGAATCTACATGAAGCTTTTGATTAGTATCAAATTAATGTAGATTATTATCGTTTCCACCACCTTGATTTCAAGTTTTGTATTGATTTATTACATTTTTATACCCTAAAGCTGTTTAAAAGACGTAAAACAGAAAAAGATCAATGATAGTCAGAATTATTTCAACAAAAATGTTCATATTTAGACCTCCTACTGTTAAAACGAACTGAAGTGTCCTTTAATTTACTTTATTACCATTAAAGGAGTCGGTGAACTCATGTTCTGTGTTGTTTTAATCTAATATAAAAATATATTTTACATGGAGCAGTAATGATGTGATGTTAAACTCTTACACGATGAAATAGAAAAACTTCCACACGAATACTCAGAAATATTTGAATAAATAAATAATAAAAAGATCTTTTTTGCAGATTTCAGGTACAAGAAAATCTAAGGTTATTAAAAAAAAAAGATAAACACAAGAATGTTTGGAACAAATATATTATTATAAAGTTTTTTGCATTAGCGAAGTCATTACAGAAATGCAATAAAAATGTTTAATGACACAAACTTAAATATTTTGAAGAGGAGAGGGAGATATGGCATGAGATCATCTATGTTATGAAATCTATGTTAGGTTTACAAGGCTAATTGCTACCATCTCAAAACAGCTCCAATCTCCAAGATTTCACAGCTATACAAAAAAAAAATATGATTTTATAAACATTAATATCGCTACCAGTGTCACAATACAGTTATTTGGACAGAAACAATAAGACAATTCATTAATAAGTGTACTGTATGACATCACTTATCAAATGGCTGGACCAGGTGACAGGAAACTTCCAATACAAACATGAACTGAAACAAACGGATACATTTTCTAATTTTAACAAGTCTCCTGTGATAATTAGACTCTGATGAAGACACCATCGTCTCAAAACGGTGGTCCTGTTTGCTAACTAAAGGCTGGAAACTGATCAGTGTTTTCTCTTGTTGTCAGACTTGACAGACCATAAGCATCATCTACAATGGATAAAACTGTAATCATTTATAATTTTAACACAGAAACACATTTCAAGTTAACATCAAACATTACAGAGGCATCAGAGAAGCGACTGAGCCTTTAACTACTGATAAAACAAAGTGAAAAGTCTGCTGACTCATTCATTTTTTTTTTTTGTTGCTAAAATTCTAATATTAAAGGAAAACCATTAGGGATTATGATTCTGTTAGAAAAACTATGTTCACGTGTTTGTCTGCATTTACTGAGCTAAACATGAAATGCTTATACATCAGGTAGCTTAACACCACATCAGTCTGTTTGTCATTAAGTTTGTAATAAAACTGATCCAGGTAGCCCTGAACATGCAAGACTCTCATCAGTTTCAAAAGTAAACACTAAAGAGTCACAGAGCCTGTAGTTAGTGTGGAAAAGAACTCACTCACTACAGAGATTCAGTCAGGTCAGAGTTACATTAGGAGGTTTAACAGAAGACAAGCAGTGTTCACATCAGTGACAGCAGGAAGTTAGGGGTTACAGATTTCAGCTTGGTTAGGAGTCGTTTGTTAGGCCAAGTGCAGCTGTGAGCCGTGATCAGAGCACGTGTGAGTTGGTTTGTGTTACTTCTGAGTTAAAAAGAAAACTCAGCTCTGTCAGCCCGAGCTCTGCAGGTCCACAAACTGGTGTCTTACCATTAGAAAAGGAGTGGGAGAGGCTGAGCTGGAGCCTGTTCACTGGAGACGATGGAAACAAAGAGCAGCTTGATTCAGATGTGAACCAGGATCTTTAAACTATAATCTCTTTGTTTGATCACTGAATTATTATTATTAGTCTTTTTTCAGAGGGGAGGATGTTCAGTATCACCCTGCAGAGGCGGGACCAAGTCACTGTTTTACAAGTCTCAAGTCAAATCCCAAAACCTGCAAGTACCAAATCAAGTCTAAAGAGGTGAAAGTCTTGAGTCAAGTTCCAAGTTATAGCTTTTGAGCTTCAATTCCTACATGAGTCATTTGACCAAATGTGTAATTTAACTACAGAGAAATAGCTAATGATTAATTCTCAGAAAGTGTGTCTATTAGAACAGGCAGGTAACACTCATTGATGCATTTCACAGTAAATTAGATATTTTATGTTCACCTGTATAAGATCAGTCACAAGTCATTGGTGTTAAAGTCTAAGTTGCATCCCAAGTCTTTTGTGATTTCTTCAAGTCAAGTCTAAAGTCATCAAGATTGTGACTTGATCCCACATCTCTGCCAACTAGTTCCAGATTAAAGCTGTAAAAACTGAGTTTATGAGTAAATAAAGCGATAAAAACTTCTCCACGATGAGGAAGATGGTGCTGTGGGGTCTTACCTGCATCCACTGCCATGTTGATGCCGGAGACTGTGCGGTAGGTGAGAAGCCAGTGGCGCAGCATGGAGAAAGAATAAACGTTCATCCACTGGTCCTCAGTGAAGCCCTGCCCCACACAGAGAACGGTGAAGAAATCCCCCGACACCGAGCCGTCCAGCTCCGCTATCGGCAACGGCTAAAAACACGACGCGACACAAAATACTCATAAGAAACAAAGCTGAAAGGTAAGGGAAACATCGGTGTAGACAACTCACATGACGGGATCTGGGTCCTGTGAAGAACCCTCCTGACGAAGCTCCGCCTCCCTGGACGATGCTCGCATAACGCAGCCAATCAACAAGCTTTTTACTGAGGAGGGTCACATGATCTGAAGGCGTGAAAAAAGCCTAGATGAAAAGTTATCAGTGGATCCATCTCCTGATGCTACTTTCAGCAGGATGAGGCTCCATGTCTCACAGATCAGATCATCTCTAACTGGTTTCCTGAACTTGACAATGAGTTCACTGGTCTCACAGTCACCAGATCTCAGTCCAGTTCAGAACCGTTGGGACGTGGTGGAACGGGAGATTCAGATCAGCATCTGTGTGATGCTGTCATGTCAATACGGAGCAAAGACGTCCATTTAACAGAGAGTGAGGAGTGCAGTGGAGTTTACATCCTATTAGGAATCTTAGTGCTCCACGAGTCCAACATTCTTTGAGACCTGCAGATTTTTAGGCCGTATAAAGTTTTTAAAAATTAATGAGAAGGTTTATGATTAGGCAGATTATTTGAGCGTTTTATATTTTCTGACACTGAAATTAAATTGACTAATAAATTACATTTTACTTACTTACTTACTAAAAGGGGCATGTTCATCCATTATTATTGATTACCTTCAGTGAGACACTCTGGGCTGAGTGTGAACATGGCGTTGAGGACCGGCAGAATGAACATGAGCGACTGGGCTGGTCCTTCAGATGGTCGACTCTCCAGACTACGAAGCAGCTGCATGCAGAGATTTGACAGCTCGGTCCTGGACCCAGCCTTTAGAGGTCACAGCACAAAAGAGACACAGATTAAATGATGCCTTGGAATAAAATAAATCATTATAACAACGACCAGATAATTACATTAGGATTCTTCAGACCTGTGAGAGCAGTAGAGCAGCAGAATGAGTGTTGAGCTGTCTGAGATTCTCCTGGGTGTAGTTCAGCTCCTGACCTGAGAGGGGCAGCGTCTCTCTGAGCACAGCAGAGCTCAGAACCTGGAGCTGCTCTGCAGGTGATGAGAGGAGCGAGTGGAGCCTCTGCTGGAGCTCTGCAGGCAGCCTGTAGTCGGTTAACACAAAGGTGCAGCGAGAAGCTGATGAATAAAAACTCGAAGTTTAATACTTTAAACTCAAAGGACAGAGAAAATAAAGTCCTTCACTAAAACTAAAACCAGTCTTTGGTTTGATTTCTGTTATTCAGAAATGTGATGACTAATCAAGCTAAACTAAGGTTTAGAGCTCAAATCAGGACATGCTCAGAAACAGCTTGGTAGTGAGCTAATGTAAATATTATCTCATCTATAGTATTATTAGCAATATTAGTACAGTAAAAATTTGTAGAAAGTACTAAGGAGATACATTGTGTATGGACGGTCATTTTAGAATACAGGGATATGATGCTGTTGGCCACAGCATGACGTGTAATATGTGAAGTGTGAGTGGTGTGTTTACGTTTTGGTGTATTTGTTGGCAAACAGGATGAGCTGTAGCCTCTGTAGAGAGTCCAGCGTCTCATGACTGAGTTCCTTCACCTGAAGCAGCTTCACCAGTCTGCTGTAAAACTTCTGCAGCTCAGACTCCTGAATCTCTCTGTAAATCACAAAGACACAAACACACAGTGCAGATGACTTGGGAGGCAGTAGCCCAGTAGGTAAAGTCTGGCAACTGGAGGGTTGTCAGTTTAAACCGACCGACTGATCTTAAAACTGACAGCCCAACCGAGTGCTAGACTAAATGACCTACTGACATTATCAAAGTGATGACAACATTCTGATAGAGCCTTCGGCTAGAACATAAAATACATACAAAATATTTAAAATGAAATATAATCACTTGTACGCACACAGAAAACAAACCTTTTGATTCATGTTCACATGCAAAACCAATAAAATCTAAAAACATTAGAAGTAGATGTAATGTGTCATGACAGATATTACTGAGTCTATTTAACAGTAGTTCTGGAGCTGGCAGTGATTTGTGTATTTTGAGACACCGAGGTGGTTAAAGTTCAGTAAACTGACATCATCATGATTATTATGATGTCATTATTTATCAGAGCATATTTTTCTGATAAAGACTTTAAACGAAAAGCTAAATTTAAATATGTAAATATGGTAAACTTGATTAGCAGACAAGCTGCAGTGTTTTAGGCAGTTTTCACTGTTAGCTTAATGTTGTACAGCAGGAAGAGACGACTGCCCTAAATGACACCGACAGTGATTATATATAAGGATTAACCAATTAAATCGATATAAACTAATAAAACTATAGTGGTCCCAACATAGTTTCCACAGTAAATATATACATATACAGTAAATGTATATAATAAATCAAAGAGACATGAGTATTTATCTCAAAACCAGTCGATATGGCAAAAAGAAAGTTGTAAGGCGCTAATTACCTGTAGCCTCGTTTTAAAAATAAGAAAACAAAAGTCAAATACTTAATCCATCTTCTGTGTTCTTACCTTGCTTGTTTAATTAAACTTTCTGAACCGTGAGAGTACATTTTGACAGAAAACAAGGTGGTTTCCTGCTACCTCCGTCTGCACCGGAAGGTAAACAGTGCAGTGGTTAATCCGGTCCTGACGGAAATCACATGACACGACATTAGTTCCTCTTTCGAATGCGGGAGCTAAGGAGCGTCTTAAAAAATACTACTGATGATGTGCAGGGAATTGTTCAATGGGACTGAATAAAAGATTCTGAAAATTATGCACTGATTTTATGTAGAAACTAATTTCATTCTCTAGTAACATCTGTTCCTGAAAAGTTTAGCTTTTCTCATGGCAGATATGTTGAAACACAATAGAATAATATGAGCATTTCTTTTAGTGTTGGTGTTACACTTGCATTAATTTGAACAATCTGATAGTGTGAGTTGTGAAAAAAGTCTAAAGAACTTACAGTAATTGGATTTGTTAGTTGCTTACACAATACTGTTTGACTTGTTGACTTGCTTTACTATTTCAGTTATTGATGTCTTTACATATAAACGTATCTTAGCTCCACTATTCTTTATATTTGTTAGTAAGTAAGTAAGTAAGTAAAGTTTATTTATATAGCACCTTTCACAGAAAAAAATCACAAAGTGCTTCACAGAAAACAGAATCAAACATGATAAAAAACAAATAAAATCAATAAAACAAACAAAATATCATTACAAATCAAAATCATTAAACAACAACAAGAGAACATAAAATAGTTATTTAAAAGCAGTTTTGAATAATTGGGTCTTCAACTGCTTTTTAAAGGAGTCCAGACTGTCTATACAGCGTCAAACTAAAGGAAGGTCATTCTAAAGTCGCGGTGCAACAGACTGGAAGGAGCGATCACCTCGACTTTTAAATCTGGTCCTTGGAACTGTTAGGAGATTCTGGTCTGTGGACCTGAGGACTCGAGTTGGAGCGTACGGCTTTATCAGTTCAGTAACATAAACAGGAGCTTGACCATGTAGGGCCCTGAAAGTTAGAGTCAGGATTTTAAAATGAACTCTACATTTAACAGGTATTTGTTATCTTTTATATTGTAGGCATAATCTGGACCAAGAAGAATGAAGCAGCGAGTCCAAGTGGTCAAAATGAGTTTTCTGTGTAGGGTTGCTGAGCTCAGCCTTAAAGATAGGAGCTCAGACATCTGGAGTAGAACCACTGCTCCTTCAAACTGAGAGGAGCCAGTGATGATGAATCAATCATGATTTCCTGTTTGACTGTCATAAACTACTGGAACAGCCTACATGAATTTATGTAAATGTCCCATGTTTGTATAGCGCTCTTCTAAGTCATGGACTACAAAGCGCTTTACATCAGTCAGTCATTGACGTGTTGATGGCAGTAAGCTATTCTGTAGCCACAAAAGTGAAACGACTAGACACAGGCACCACCGGACCCTCCTACCTCCACCAGCAAGGTGGAGTGTCTTGCCCAAGAGCACAACAACAAAGTGACCACACGGCTACTGCTGCGCACAATTATGTCCATGTGGGTTGTTCCTGCACCTCATATCTATTGGATCATCACTAAACTTATACCTCACATATGATTAACATACCACCAACATACAGTAGCTGCTTCACATTCTTAATCATGTTAAAACCATGACATGCTTCTCTGCAAAAATTATATACATGTATAGATCTCAACACCATTATAGTCAACACCTACTGCAACTGCTGTTCTCTAGAAATATCTCAGTCTGGTATGAGGATATCATTGAAGACAGTAGGTGATCTGATGTACAGAATGTAGCACTGGTACAACATCATCCAGCTCCCAGGGCATCAGATCCAAGGAACACACATTTGAAGGACATTCTGACTTGACAACAATCTTTATCTGCAGCTTCATTGTGTTTGGGTCACATTCCAGCTCTGAGAGACTGAGCAGAAGATTTATCCCAGAGGCAGTACGTCCTGATCTCAGAACACAGAAAAAAAAATGCACAAAACAAATGAACTACAGTATGTCTATTTTTTGTTTTTTTATTTGTCTTGCACAGCTGAGGTTGTGACATTTTACATGTTCAAAAGCTCCTCCATTAACCAGTCCCCAAAGAAATCATCCATCCAAAGATTAAATGACTACAGATTTATCGCCCTGATGTCTGTCGTCAGTGGATGTCGACATGGGGCTGCATCATCACATCCTGCAACATCTTGACGCTGCAGAGATGTATGCTGGGATACTGTTTGTTGATTTCAGCTCAGTGGTCAGCTCCATTCTCTCAGAAGTCCTGCAACACTTTATTCCAGCCCCTACCTGTCAGTGGATCACAAACGTGTTCACAGACAAGAGTCAGCAGGTGAGGATGGTGTAATAACACCAATCATCAGGGATATGTGCTTTCCTCACTTTGAGCCAGGCCAGAACAGCTCAACAGTTTTCTTCAACTCGTGTTTCTGTTTTACTAAAGCAGCTAAATTTAAGAAGTCACAGAAAATGTCACCTGAAGAGATGATGATAAACACACACACTGTTCAGAGAATGATTCAGTTCAACCATGTCGTGGGTAAAACACATGATCGTTAGCTGGATTAGTGCCCGTAAGCGTGTGAGCGACATGTTGTGGTTGGTAGGAAATGCTGTTTCTGTGTCTGAAAGTTAAAGCAGTGGCGGAACCAAAGCAGCATGATGGAAACAATGAAGCAGCACTTTGATTTAAAAAGTCTTGTTAACATCACATAGCTGGAGAATGAAATATGATGATGAGTTTAAAACACGGTTCATGTCATCGTTTCTTGAGAAATGTCAGAGCTCAGAACTTTGACTGAACACTGAGGAGATTAGAGAGGAAAATCATAACTATTTAAACCACGACATGCTGGGTGGAAGAGGACAGTTTGTTCATATTATAAAAATGTAAGGTTAAAAAGACTTGGTTTGCAAAAGATCTAAAATTTTTAACAAAAAAAAGTGTTACAGTTAAATTTTCTGTTGAAAAGTTTTCAAAAATCATAAAACCTAAGCTGTGATTGTGTAGAAATCATAACATATATGAAAATGCCAGGTCAGTTATGTGAAGTCTAAACTTCTGGTTTAAACTTTAAATCAAATCTGTGTGACAGTGCTCCAAAGGGGGCGGAGCTCCAAAGGGGGCGGAGTTTCTCAACAGTTTCA
Source organism: Callopanchax toddi (assembly GCA_006937965.1). NCBI lineage: Eukaryota > Metazoa > Chordata > Actinopteri > Cyprinodontiformes > Nothobranchiidae > Callopanchax > Callopanchax toddi. The sequence continues at coordinate 69,566 of SSNR01000323.1, read as the reverse complement.
CCCAAATCCCATTGAAATCTGTGAGTAGGTTTCTACTGTCTACTGTGAAGTTACTGCACCTCATTCCTGATTTAACAACATATTTTGATGCATTATTTGCATATTTCTTAGTCAAAGCTGCATAAAAATGAGCAACAATAGTGACATAATTGCAGAGTGTGAAATGCAGTAACATATTTTATAAACTCTTTGGACACTTTTATCACAGCAGCAGATCAGAGGTGTAAAGGAGTAGACTCTTCCTTTCACAGCTCTGATCTTATTTCCATCTGAGCTCAATGCCCGCCTCCTCTCCCTCTCTCTCTCTCTCTCTCTCTCTCTCTCTCTCTCTCTCTCTGTGTGTCTCTGTACAAAACATTTTCACTTGTTCTGTGTCGGGGCCACAGCTCCCACGTGGTTCCAACTTTCTTTAAAACACCTTTTCTTCTTTTTGGCTCCATGGAGACGACCTGAGCTGTTAGATTAGCCCCTGTGATAACTGTAGCTTTCTATTCTCTATAACCAGGAAAGAGACAGAAAAGACAATTCAAAGCTACAAACACAGGCTCCAACATCCGAGGACCTACTTTGATTCTCTAAATGGACTTCGCAGCATGTCAGGTAAGGAGAAACAGGCGCACATGTCTGAATGTGTCAATCGCTTCTGGTGGATCAGAAAGTTACCAGACAGGCTCATGAGATCGAGAGAAATGAAGTGGAAAAACAAGATGCTGTCACACCTCACATCACCGCAGTGGTGACAGACGAAACGTGCAATGTGTCATCAGGAGCTTTCTCAAGAAAAATACACAACACAATCCAACAGGTGTCGGTTTCAGATGGTTTAATGGCTTATTTAAGTCTCTATAAACTACTTTTGTCCGTGGTTTGAAAGTGCTTTATAAATAAAGTTGGCTTGGCTAAACTAGTTATGGAGACTTCCTTTCTCTAACGCACCATAAACTAGGACAGTTATTAGTTCGGCTGTTGTCATCACCCAGCATTAATCTGGTGTTATCAGCATGCTTGGGATTCCTGCAGCAGGTGCAGAGGACAAAGAGGTCCAGTTAGTGGGAACCTCGGAGATGCACGAGGAATTACACTGCATGAGAACATATGCACACATGCATCTATTAGATATACCCTTATGGAAAAACTTGTGACCACATGCACTAAGAAATTAACTTGGATTAACTTAATTCAATTACTTGTAACAAATGGAAGCATTTTTTTTAAAAGTTGGGCCCTGTTTGTATTTTTTACAGTGTGGAATCACATGAACACGTTAAAAGTGTTGGAAACATGGACAGAACATGTGTTTTACATTGTTCAAAATTCACATGGGAAACATGTAGTTCACATATATGTTCTCACATGTGTTTCCACATGTGAAGCTCATGTGGTTTTTCTCTCTCTACTGTATAAGTAAATATGAGCGTTTTGGGGCATTTAGAAGTGTGTTTCAGTGTAGAAGTTATAAATAAACCTGTTGTCACATCCTGAACAGCCTCAGTTGGGAGAAATGTAGTTTACATTAGAGATTCTGCTTTTGAGGCCGATACTAATGTTCATGTCTTGCACAGCTCTGACTTTCTGATTCTGATTCTTAAAGAACTATAATTAACAAAAAGAGGAAAAAAAATTGAAAATGACTAATCTGGAAGTAAAAACTTCTATTTTCACCTGGTGATGAACAGACAGAAACAAACGATCAAATTTAGAGTTTCAGACAGGCTGATTTTCAGGTCTATCTGTAAATATTACTTAATAAACTTTTACACTGCCATCAGTGTTACGTTACGCAGATTTTCCTGCAGAAATATTAAGAACCTCTTGCTAAACGTGACCCCTGGATGCACTAGAAATGTTACTCTTTGCTGCTGCTGATATTTATGTTTATAAATAAACACATAATTCTATAAATGACCATGTGATGTGAAATTGATGGCGATTTGAGCTGCAACACTTTGGTCTTTGCATCTATTAGCTAATCAGTACTGCAGGTCATAAAGTTTATTTCTTCAAACTGAACTTTAGAAAGTTATTGACAACTGATGGAGTAATTATGAAAAAAATTCACACAGAAACTCATCCTTTTGGTCCAAATTATCATGTACCATGGCACCAGAACATTTAGATTTTCTTGTAAAAAGTTTGTAAATGATCAGAGTTGAACTTCTGCCTCTTTTTGCTTCGTCTGTCTCCTCTCAGCCTCCACAAACTGAGCTCAGAATTCACGTTTCAAATCCCTCAGCTGGACAATGAGGCTTTTATCTCCGGCTGTAAACCTGAGCCAATCATATCAGCAGGATCCGCTCTGCTATTTCACTAAAAAACACCGTCAATCAAAAACAGCAGAAATACACAGGAACGTCTACAACATTCAGCATGACACGATAACCTCAGACACTTACAGTGCATGAGTCAGCGGTGGACTAGATGAGTATTCTGGACATGGACGAAGACATAAAAGCAACATGGATGCTTATTTATCACCAAACAAAAGTTAAACATTAAAAAATCTTATTATTCCTCGATTTATTATAAGAATTGTATAGTTTCTGTGTAGCAGCTAAAAAGTAAAAGTTCAGGAAACATTTAATAAAATTAGAACTGTGTCGTTTACTTTAATCTTATAGAAATTAGTCGTTTGTTTTTGAAATACAGGTGAAGTCAATCAGGTGTTAAAGGACAAAAACACTAGAAGTTTTGTTTTTGCATCTAATACATTTACAACATGGACATAATGTGTGTAAAAAGTATTTTCTGTAAAAACATGTAAAACCTTTTAGACTATTCACTGTAATCAATTAGAGGTGTAGTACAGAGAAATACAAAGTTATGATATAAATATTGTGGGTAAATTTATTACTTTTTAAAAATAAAGCCTCTTAATGATAAACAACATTACTGTCAGGTAAACTCCTCTTTAATGTCTTATATCTATTTTTATATTATATAATTTTAGTATTAGAAATGGATCGTCTTAAACCTAAAATATGATTTACCGGTATTTGATTTTGGTTCATGAACGCACCATTGACAATCAGCATTATAAAGATGTTTCCAGGTCAGTTAACTCACCATTTCTCAGTGTTTATTCACTATATAGAGTTTTTTTCTTCTAGGATTTTCAAGTTAATCAGAAATAAAAAAATACATTTTTTTCCAGTAATTACATTTCTTTGAGATGTATTGGAGCTGTCCAAAAATCAGACCCTAAACATCAGAACCAACGTATCTCTAATTGCATTTGATCTCTTTGTTTATTGACAAATTATTCTCATGTGAAATAAGAACATCTGGAGGTGGAGAGAAAGTAAATGACAGAATATCCTTAATGGACTATTAAAAAAAAAATCAGGCAACGTTGAAAAACAATAAATCCTAAAGATCAAACATCTGAGAGCTAGCCTAGTGAACTAGACCGTCAGGTCTGCTCTGCAGACTTTGGACACGCTCAGCAGCCCACTGATTGGTCCGGTCAGTCTCGTACCGGGCCAATCACAACGCACTAATGGTTTGGTGGGCGGGATTAGTCGACGACTGTAGCGCTTCGACTATGAAATCAAACAACATGGCGGCAGCTCAGGAACCCCGTTCGTTTGAAACGCTGGATGATTTAGATTTGGGCTTTTCTCCAAGATGTGAACAGATAGAGGAACTTAAGTCTTTTATTTTGAAAGAGGATTTCTTGTCTGCTTTGCCGACAGGACATGGTAAACNCATGGGAAACATGTAGTTCACATATATGTTCTCACATGTGTTTCCACATGTGAAGCTCATGTGGTTTTTCTCTCTCTACTGTATAAGTAAATATGAGCGTTTTGGGGCATTTAGAAGTGTGTTTCAGTGTAGAAGTTATAAATAAACCTGTTGTCACATCCTGAACAGCCTCAGTTGGGAGAAATGTAGTTTACATTAGAGATTCTGCTTTTGAGGCCGATACTAATGTTCATGTCTTGCACAGCTCTGACTTTCTGATTCTGATTCTTAAAGAACTATAATTAACAAAAAGAGGAAAAAAAATTGAAAATGACTAATCTGGAAGTAAAAACTTCTATTTTCACCTGGTGATGAACAGACAGAAACAAACGATCAAATTTAGAGTTTCAGACAGGCTGATTTTCAGGTCTATCTGTAAATATTACTTAATAAACTTTTACACTGCCATCAGTGTTACGTTACGCAGATTTTCCTGCAGAAATATTAAGAACCTCTTGCTAAACGTGACCCCTGGATGCACTAGAAATGTTACTCTTTGCTGCTGCTGATATTTATGTTTATAAATAAACACATAATTCTATAAATGACCATGTGATGTGAAATTGATGGCGATTTGAGCTGCAACACTTTGGTCTTTGCATCTATTAGCTAATCAGTACTGCAGGTCATAAAGTTTATTTCTTCAAACTGAACTTTAGAAAGTTATTGACAACTGATGGAGTAATTATGAAAAAAATTCACACAGAAACTCATCCTTTTGGTCCAAATTATCATGTACCATGGCACCAGAACATTTAGATTTTCTTGTAAAAAGTTTGTAAATGATCAGAGTTGAACTTCTGCCTCTTTTTGCTTCGTCTGTCTCCTCTCAGCCTCCACAAACTGAGCTCAGAATTCACGTTTCAAATCCCTCAGCTGGACAATGAGGCTTTTATCTCCGGCTGTAAACCTGAGCCAATCATATCAGCAGGATCCGCTCTGCTATTTCACTAAAAAACACCGTCAATCAAAAACAGCAGAAATACACAGGAACGTCTACAACATTCAGCATGACACGATAACCTCAGACACTTACAGTGCATGAGTCAGCGGTGGACTAGATGAGTATTCTGGACATGGACGAAGACATAAAAGCAACATGGATGCTTATTTATCACCAAACAAAAGTTAAACATTAAAAAATCTTATTATTCCTCGATTTATTATAAGAATTGTATAGTTTCTGTGTAGCAGCTAAAAAGTAAAAGTTCAGGAAACATTTAATAAAATTAGAACTGTGTCGTTTACTTTAATCTTATAGAAATTAGTCGTTTGTTTTTGAAATACAGGTGAAGTCAATCAGGTGTTAAAGGACAAAAACACTAGAAGTTTTGTTTTTGCATCTAATACATTTACAACATGGACATAATGTGTGTAAAAAGTATTTTCTGTAAAAACATGTAAAACCTTTTAGACTATTCACTGTAATCAATTAGAGGTGTAGTACAGAGAAATACAAAGTTATGATATAAATATTGTGGGTAAATTTATTACTTTTTAAAAATAAAGCCTCTTAATGATAAACAACATTACTGTCAGGTAAACTCCTCTTTAATGTCTTATATCTATTTTTATATTATATAATTTTAGTATTAGAAATGGATCGTCTTAAACCTAAAATATGATTTACCGGTATTTGATTTTGGTTCATGAACGCACCATTGACAATCAGCATTATAAAGATGTTTCCAGGTCAGTTAACTCACCATTTCTCAGTGTTTATTCACTATATAGAGTTTTTTTCTTCTAGGATTTTCAAGTTAATCAGAAATAAAAAAATACATTTTTTTCCAGTAATTACATTTCTTTGAGATGTATTGGAGCTGTCCAAAAATCAGACCCTAAACATCAGAACCAACGTATCTCTAATTGCATTTGATCTCTTTGTTTATTGACAAATTATTCTCATGTGAAATAAGAACATCTGGAGGTGGAGAGAAAGTAAATGACAGAATATCCTTAATGGACTATTAAAAAAAAAATCAGGCAACGTTGAAAAACAATAAATCCTAAAGATCAAACATCTGAGAGCTAGCCTAGTGAACTAGACCGTCAGGTCTGCTCTGCAGACTTTGGACACGCTCAGCAGCCCACTGATTGGTCCGGTCAGTCTCGTACCGGGCCAATCACAACGCACTAATGGTTTGGTGGGCGGGATTAGTCGACGACTGTAGCGCTTCGACTATGAAATCAAACAACATGGCGGCAGCTCAGGAACCCCGTTCGTTTGAAACGCTGGATGATTTAGATTTGGGCTTTTCTCCAAGACGTGAACAGATAGAGGAACTTAAGTCTTTTATTTTGAAAGAGGATTTCTTGTCTGCTTTGCCGACAGGACATGGTAAACGTTTAATCTACCAGCTGGTTCCAGTTGTTGCTAAATGGCTCTGATTGGTCCTAGCGCTATCCAATAGCATGTGAAGACGGTTTGATTGACAACTGCTGATCCCGCCCCTATGAATGAGTCGTTTCAGTGGATCGTGGCCAGACTATATATCCATCTGGCTTGCCAGGCTATCTGACAGCAGTAGAGTTGACTGAAATCCCTTACTGACTTACTATTATTTGTATTTTTTGTTGCCCAATTCTGGATTTATTTACAGTATTTAAAGGCACACTATGCAGTTTGTTCTTGTTTTTAGCACCTCCTAGTGTCCATTTAAAAGCACTGTTGTAAAAACTTTAGCATTGTCTTTGCTCAGAAAGCCCTAAATCTACCTGTTGAAACGTCTCCTCAGCCGTCACTGCTTTCTAATGGAGCGGTTCATCACTCATTCAAAGAAATCAGCTGTGTTCAAGCAGGGAGAGATGGAAATAAATCAGGAATCATGAGCTAAAAACACTCCAGCGCTAGCATAACAGCTAGCCACATTGGGTTAGCCTAACCCTCGTGAGATACGTGACTTTGTGAGATTTCAGGGCACCGGACCGGAGAATGAGATGTTGCAAATGTGGTATTCTGGACACAAGCAGTAGATGGGGCTGAGTGACTTTTCATAAAGAGCCATATTAGCACATACTGGCTCAAGAAAAAGATTTAAAAATATGAAAAAGTTACAGTGTGTGCCTTTAAGACTTATAGTAGTGATCGTTGCTCTGATCACTGATTGAACATAGAGCTGCACATTCACTCAAGTTATTGGGTTTCATTACTATTTTATTTTTCTGCACTGGTTGGAACTTGTGGTCTTTTATGTGTGTCTGTGAACCGTCAGTGAGTTTCCAGCAGTAAATCACAAGAAGAGGAACAACAAAAGACTTTTGCAGGAGATGCATTTAACAAGCAAACTTTTATGCTTGGTCCTATTAAAACTGATTGCAAAACAGAGGTTGCTAGTTTAATCATATTTTGTTGCTTTTCTGCACAAATTATGAGTAAATAATTAAATTTATACTTAATTTGTCTTAGTTGAAATTGATGCTCAAAATCACATTTAATCAATGAAAGTCTTTAAAAACACTATAATGCATGATTTAAATTATAATAACATTGTTTTAAATCAGGATTATTTAAACATATTAAGTGTTTTTAAAGAAGTTTTCAATGCTGACATTTATTTTATTATTAGCGCCTTTTATATGTAAGAAAATGCAAAAAAAAACCCATATTAGCTCCTAGAGATGAACAGATGTTCTTTATTTTTTATGTTTTATAGCAGTGTTATTATAATGAATAAAAATTATAGCAAATCTCGGGACAGTTAGGGTGATTTCTACTTGATAAAAATGAAAAAAAATCTTTTTGATGCAATTTTTTGCTCAGAAAAAGCATCAATTATGAGGCATGACTAATATCTGTGGTGACATTAATGTAGGATCTGTGCTGAGGCTACATCAGGTTGTAGTAAATGTTTCACAGGCAGTGGAAACAATGAGCTTGTTTGATAGACACTACTCTTTGCACTTGCATTTGTTTGTCTATTTCTTCTTGGTGAACGGGGGAGAAAAAATTAAAATGCAACGCACATTGTGCATACAGCGCTAAAAAAAAGGCCACCGTGACCACAGTAGTACAAAGCTAAAGTGTCTGACTGAAAGAGGAGAACAGAGGAAGAGAGCTGCGACACATCTGCTTCATAAAGGAGGAAGCAAGGATGAACTTTCTCTGCATTCAAGTTCAAAATAAGAGAAGAGAGAAGAGGAAACATGCACTGTTAATTGAGGGGGGTCTGTGTGTGTGTGTGTGTGTGTTGTTTTTGTACTTCTGCAGAGATGCATATGGCTGTGAGTTGATCATGGTGTTTGTGGTTTTATCATGTCAGCACGCTGCAGTTACAAATGCGAGCTCTGAGCGTTGAGAGCTGTGAAAGCAGGTTTTAATCCAACCCAGCATCCATGGTTCATCACATACAGTCAGAGTTCTGTATGAAAACACAGCTGGAGTTCAAACAGGGCGGATGAGAGACAGCATAGTGTGTGTGTGTTTACATGAGCAGTGATGTCGCACGGCCTCGATTTGCATAACTGTTGGCTGCAAGTTACAAAGCAGGATTGTAGAGTGACATCCACACACCTGACAGAATGCAAATGTACAAGCTGACAAGATAGCGTGGATAAAGTGTGTGTGTGTGTGTGTGTGTGTGTTTATATATAACAGAGGGTGAAATGCTGGAGAGACAAACTCAAGTGGGTGTAAAAGAAAGATAAGGGAGTAAATATTATTCTGTAGAGAAATACAGCAAAATACACAATTCAAATGATGATTTCAGTTATTAGAGGAAAATCAACCAGCCTGGATCTATGTGGGAAAAGTAATCACCCTGATCTCTACCAGACCTGATCACTACTAGACCTGATCACTACCAGACCTGATCACTACTAGACCTGATCACTACCAGACCTGATCACTACTAGACCTGATCACTACCAGACCTGATCACTACTAGACCTGATCACTAGACCTGATCACTACTAGACCTGATCACTACCAGACTTGTAGAATTCAGAGATCACTTCAATAGAGTCTGTCTGACAACATGAAGGAGGCTAAAAGATCTCAAAAAGCAACACATGCTGTCCTGATCTAAAGAGATTCAAGGGCAAGAGAACCCAGAAAGTCTAAAGCACTACAAGCCTCACATGGTTAAGGTGAAGGTCAGAGGTCAGGGGGCAAAAAACACATCATGTGAGAGTTCCAAGAGCAAAACCTCTGAACACAAAGACAAATCTCACATCTACCAAAACACATCTTGATGATCCCTAAGACTTTTGGGTAAATATTCTGTGAATTGACGAGATAAGGTTGAACTTTGTAGATGTGTCCCGTTCCATGTGGAGTAAAACTAACAAACCTCATCATCTCAGCAGTCAGACATGGTGGTGGTGGTGTGATGGTCTGGGGCTGCTTTTCTCCTACTAGTTATCACAAACACTTGAAACCAAGAGTGTTATTAAGTTTAGGGGTCAATTACTTTTTTCACACTGAACCAGATGAGTTTGGATACCTTATTTTCACCTAATAAATAAAATAATCATTTGAAACCTGTATTCTATATTTACTCAGGGAAAAAGATAAATATTTAAGTCTTTCAAAGTGAAACTCGCTGGTCCAAAAACGAGCAAGAGCCACTCTGAATTTTAGTTTTTGCACTTTATCTGGCCTCACATGTCTGCTGTAAAACCATGACCAGGTCCTAGTGATCAGAGCGCGTTCAGGGTATCAGGTCAGTCAGTAAACAACTCAGAATTCAAACATTCTGAATGAGTCCGATTACCTTCAGAAGACTGGAGCTACATCACACAACACAACNGTGACCACATGCACTAAGAAATTAACTTGGATTAACTTAATTCAATTACTTGTAACAAATGGAAGCATTTTTTTTAAAAGTTGGGCCCTGTTTGTATTTTTTACAGTGTGGAATCACATGAACACGTTAAAAGTGTTGGAAACATGGACAGAACATGTGTTTTACATTGTTCAAAATTCACTGATTACTACTAGACCTGATCACTACCAGACCTGATCACTACTAGACCTGATCACTACCAGACCTGATCACTACTAGACCTGATCACTACTAGACCTGATCACTACTAGACCTGATCACTACTAGACCTGATCACTACCAGACCTGATCACTACTAGACCTGATCACTACTAGACCTGATCACTACTAGACCTGATCACTACCAGACTTGTAGAATTCAGAGATCACTTCAATAGAGTCTGTCTGACAACATGAAGGAGGCTAAAAGATCTCAAAAAGCAACACATGCTGTCCTGATCTAAAGAGATTCAAGGGCAAGAGAACCCAGAAAGTCTAAAGCACTACAAGCCTCACATGGTTAAGGTGAAGGTCAGAGGTCAGGGGGCAAAAAACACATCATGTGAGAGTTCCAAGAGCAAAACCTCTGAACACAAAGACAAATCTCACATCTACCAAAACACATCTTGATGATCCCTAAGACTTTTGGGTAAATATTCTGTGAATTGACGAGATAAGGTTGAACTTTGTAGATGTGTCCCGTTCCATGTGGAGTAAAACTAACAAACCTCATCATCTCAGCAGTCAGACATGGTGGTGGTGGTGTGATGGTCTGGGGCTGCTTTTCTCCTACTAGTTATCACAAACACTTGAAACCAAGAGTGTTATTAAGTTTAGGGGTCAATTACTTTTTTCACACTGAACCAGATGAGTTTGGATACCTTATTTTCACCTAATAAATAAAATAATCATTTGAAACCTGTATTCTATATTTACTCAGGGAAAAAGATAAATATTTAAGTCTTTCAAAGTGAAACTCGCTGGTCCAAAAACGAGCAAGAGCCACTCTGAATTTTAGTTTTTGCACTTTATCTGGCCTCACATGTCTGCTGTAAAACCATGACCAGGTCCTAGTGATCAGAGCGCGTTCAGGGTATCAGGTCAG